>JAVGWX010000002.1:158447173-159047173 GCA_036924085.1 Ariolimax columbianus | reverse complement strand
GCTGGGTTACAAGTGAAAGTTATAAATAAGTCCAGCAGACTAATCTGTTCGATTATTGCCATCACGTCCTCATAGTTATCTTGCATATATCGGGAACTTCCCAGAAACTTATGACCAATTAAACCAACTAATCCCAGCGGTATAGTTCAACTCGTAAATATATCTGATTCAACCACAGAGCTCCTTCAGAATGCATCAAGAATGTTATATTGAAATAACTGTCCACTGCTGTGTAATAAACTGAAATTAGCCAGCACAGAAATGGATAACCATAACACTGAGACTGATTTTTATTCGTTTAGCCGACATACTTTCTGCCGCTTGTTCCATCCCTATCTGTCAAACGCTTTCGTCTTCTCGGAAACATAGAGCGTGACCATAGGATGACTGCAACGATTTATTGGTGAAATAGTCTTTCGTTTATCTCCAATCAGATAATTTCCTTTTCTTGACGGTAAACCTTTCTCCTCAGCAAACATTGGACAGCACCTTTCTTCTCGAAGTAGGCACATTATACGTATTCAAATCTAGGTCAATTCCTCCATGAAAACTATTTGAACATCTGATGTTTGATTGGATTGTGTTCATTTGATTGTAAGAATCCACAAATGGATTCATTCTCATTCTCATGAAACCTGAATGTTCTATAAGAACTCTTATTAACAACCTAAATGAATATCTTCACATGTGTTTGCTGTTTTGATCGTGTCAAACATGTGCAGCACTTCCTGTCCCAGTTTGAGATTTTGGTTTGCCAAACAGCACAGAAACTGTGGTTAAATGTGTCCATGAACTCGAAAACAATGTTGTCCGTTCCGTGGGGCGCTTCGATGTCTGCACTCGTGGAAGCTGAAATTGATGCTGTATTGTATTGTCTTATATGTATTCGATAAGTGTTAGCTTCGTCTGTACTTTCTGGTCGTATCCTTTTGAGTAAGACAGGTGTGTCTGATAGATGTATAGGTGAAACTCTGCAATTCAGACAACATTATGTAAATTATGTAGCAACATCAGCGTCACTTGGCCAGTAAAATGCGCCACAATAAATGCAAGTTTCTGGTCACATTTCAGAAATGATATTCTTCATTGTGAAATCTATGGTGAGAATTGTTAACTTCAGGTGAAACATATGAGTGCATATCTGTCTTCCTCGTCTTTCTCTCAGTGCTTCTCTTTGTGTCTTTCTCTGAGTGCATATCTGTCTTCCTCGTCTTTCTCTCAGTGCTTCTCTTTGTGTCTTTCTCTGAGTGCTTCTCTTTGTGTCTTTCTCTGAGTGCTTCTCTTTGTGTCTTTCTCTGAGTGCTTCTCTTTGTGTCTTTCTCTGAGTGCTTTTCTTTGTGTCTTTCTCTGAGTGCTTCTCTTTGTGTCTTTCTCTGAGTGCATATCTGTCTTCCTCGTCTTTCTCTCAGTGCTTCTCTTTGTGTCTTTCTCTGAGTGCTTCTCTTTGTGTCTTTCTCTGAGTGCTTCTCTTTGTGTCTTTCTCTGAGTGCATATCTGTCTTCCTCGTCTTTCTCTCAGTGCTTCTCTTTGTGTCTTTCTCTGAGTGCTTCTCTTTGTGTCTTTATTTGAGTGTTTCTCTTTGTCTCTTTATCTGAGTGCTTCTCTTTGTGTCTTTATCTGAGTGCTTATATTTGTGTTTTTCTCTGAGTGCTTATATTTGTATCTTTATCTGGGTGTTTCTCTTTGTGTCGTTATATGGGTGTTTCTCTTTGTGTCGTTATCTGAGTGCTTCTCTTTGTGTCTTTCTCTGAGTGCTTCTCTTTGTGTCTTTCTCTAAGTGCCTCTCTTTGTTGGCCATCCTCATATTATGTGTGAACTTTGTTCACTGTATGTCATTTTCTAGTATGTTCTTCGTATTGTGTTCTGAAATAAGATTTTCCGTTGTACATATTCGCCCATGCTCTTTATAATAAAAGTGATGTTATTTAATGATAGTCTCTCGCAAATAACAGAAGCACTGACCTGGTCACGCTGGGGTTGACCCCAAGAAAATCGCAGATATCACAAAATACAGATACCAAATGTTTTTGTGTGTGAATCTAATGTCCAGGTCACGCTGAGATTCACGTCAATTCAAGAATTGACGCCCTGACCCTGAGAGCACGCTTAGTAGGGACGTTTAAACAGATTTGTAGATGGGATTGACATTCTGACGGCAACCAATCAACGCGTTTTCAGTGACGGCACTACATTCAATTATCAGACAGTCATATTTGGAAATAAGATTAGGTGGGTCGTGGGTGGCACAGTTGGGTGAATTAATGCTACTCTTTCCTATATATATATATATATATATATATATATATATATATATATATATAAAACCTCACTAAACGTGACTTGACTTGACGTGATCCGACTTGACTTAACCTCACTTGACGTGACCTGGCTTGATTTAACCTCACTAGACGTGACATCGCTTAACCTCACTTAACGTGACCTGGCTTGACTTAACCTAACTTGACTTCACCTGGTTTGAATTAACCTCACTTTACGTGAACTGGTTTGACGTAACCTCCCTTGACATAACCTCACTTAGTCTGACCTGGGTTGACTTAACCTCACTTGGCGTGACCTGACCTGACTTAACCTCACTTGACGTGAGCTGGCTCGACTTAACCTCACTTGACGTGACCTAACTTGTCTTAACCTCACTTGACGTGACCTGGCTCGACTTAACCTCACTTGACGTGACCTAACTTGACTTAACCTCACTTGACGTGACCTGGCTCGACTTAACCTCACTTGACGTGACCTAACTTGTCTTAACCTCACTTGACGTGACCTGGCTCGACTTAACCTCACTTGACGTGACCTAACTTGTCTTAACCTCACTTGTCCTCATGTTCGCCTTGGATCATATCACTGAAAAGATTGTTCCCCTGACTCTTTTCTTGGATCAATCTCTTCATCTGTTTGCTATATGTAAACAATTCTTCCTTCGTTTCTATGCCCCGTACCTTCTCCCAAATCTCCGTTCTATGTACCAGCGGGTTGCATTTTGGTTCGTGCCGTTTCGATATCCAGCGATAACTAGATTAGGTGTGTGTGGCGCGTTTGGGCAGGTCAAGGTCAGATTTATAGAAGAGTGTTGGAGGGCATATTTCTATCACTCAGAACCGTAAGACCAACAAAATCAAGTTACTTAGCTCCTCCTCTACTCTCCCTGGGTGTAGAGTCTTCTACTTTCCTTTATATTTCCTCTTCCCTGTAGTGTGGCTGCTGTTGTTGTTGTTGGTGTGGCTGCTATTGTTGTTGGTGTGGCTGCTATTGTTGTTGGTGTGGCTGTTGTTGGTGTGGTTGTTGGTGTGGCTGTTGTTGTTGTTGTTAGTGTGGGTGTTGTTGTTGTTGGTGTGGCTACTGTTGTTGTTGTTGGTGTGGCTGCTATTGTTGTTGGTGGGGCTGCTATTGTTCTTGGTGTGGCTGCTGTTGTTGTTGTTGTTGTTGGTGTGGCTGCTGTTGTTGTTGTTGTTAGTGTGGCTGTTGTTGTTCGTGTGGCTGCTGTTGTTGTTGTTGGTGTGGCTGATGTTGTTGTTGTTGTTGGTGTGGCTGATGTTGTTGTTGGTGTGGCTGATGTTGTTGTTGTTGGTAGTGTGGCTGTTGTTGTTGTTGGTGTGGCTCATGTTGTTGTTGTTTTTGGTGTGGCTGCTGTTGTTGTTGTTGTTGGTGTGGCTGATGTTGTTGTTGTTAATGATGTGGCTGATGTTGTTGTTGTTGGTGTGGCTACTGTTGTTGTTGGTGTGGCTGCTGTTGTTGTTGTTGGTGTGACTGCTGTTGTTGTTGTGGCTGTTGTTGTTGTTGTTGTGGCTGCTGCTGTTGTTGTTGGTGTGGCTGTTGTTGTTGTTGGTGTGGCTGCTGTTGTTGTTGGTGTGGCTGCTGTTGTTGTTGTTGTTGTGGCTGCTGTTGTTGTTGGTGTGGCTGTTGTTGTTGTTGTTGGTGGTGGTGTGGCTGCTGTTGTTGTTGTTGTTGTGGCTGCTGCTATTGTTGTTGTTGTTGTTGTGGCTGCTGTTGTTGTTGTTGTTGGTGTGACTGATGTTGTTGTTGTTGGTGTGGCTGCTGTTGTTGTTGTGGCTGCTGTTGTTGTTGTGGCTGCTGTTGTTGTTGTTGTGGCTGCTGTTGTTGTTGTTGTGGCTGTTGTTGTTGCTGTGGCTGCTGTTGTTGTTGTGGCTGCTGTTGTTGTTGTTGTTGTTATTGGTGTGGCTGTTGTTGTTGTTGTTGTTGTTGAATTACTACGATGAGTAAGTTTATTCTTTTATGCTCCATAAAAATGGCGATATGTGGCGGGTTGCAGTAGCTTTCCTCACATCCCGCGCGTGCTGATGAAGGTGGACCAGGGCCCTCCAGGCTGTTGGGCTATGTTTGGCGTCATCTACGTGTCGCTCACTACTACGAAGATTAACGTTGATCCCCACCTCGGTAGCCAGAATTCTATGGAAAAAAACCTGTTTCCAACGATGCACGTCTTCTACCTTACTGACTTACGTAGTCGCCCCCTATTCTAACATGTATTGTAGAGTCTTCTACCTTATTTAGTCACTCTTTTTTCCTTGGGTGTTGAGTTGTTTTTTCCTACTTAGTCGCCCCTGTTCTTCCTTGGAGTGTAGCGTTTTCTACCGTACTTAGTCGTCCATCTTCTAACCAAGGATGTAGCGTCTTCTACCTTACTTAGTCGCCCCTCTTATACCCTAGAGTGTAGCGTCTTCTGCCTTACGTAGCCGCTCCCCTTCTAACCTGGAGTGTAGCGTCTTCTACCTTACTTAGTCGCTCCCCTTCTACCCTAGGGTGTAGCGTCTTCTGCCTTACGTAGCCGCTCCCCTTCTACCCTGGAGTGTAGCGTCTTCTACCTTACTTAATCGCTCCCCTTCTACCCTAGGGTGTAGAGGTTTGCCAGAAAGAGCACCAAATGATTCTATCCCCCGTCTTCGTTATGAACTGGTTCCAGTCTAGTCCATAGTTTGTTATGGACTGTCCTATGTGGTCATCCTAGCGGGCTCTGGTCATCCTCGGGGTCTGGACCATTGACTCGTTGCTTCCCATGAGTGTTGTGGTAGCCGATCTTCTGTCATGCTGCAGACATGACCAAACCACCGCGATTAAGATTGCCTCACTCAAGTATGCAAGGGACAATATCAACATAAATGGTTAGATAGTTGGTCTGTGGTGGAGATAATGAAACAGAAGGTGGCATGTGAGATTATTTGGGTGAGACGGGAGAAGGTGTACCTAATACGCGCTGGGATACAAAGAAGAGTGACACAGCTAATGGATTCCAGAATTACAGTTATGTATATCCTAGTACGTGCTGGAAAGGATACAAAGAAGAGTGACACAGCTAATGGATTCCAGAATTACAGTTATGTATATCCTAGTACGCGCTGGGATACAAAGAAGAGTGACACAGCTAATGGATTCCAGAATTACAGTTATGTATATCCTAGTACGCGCTGGGATACAAAGAAGAGTGACACAGCTAATGGATTCCAGAATTACAGTTATGTATATCCTAGTACGCGCTGGGATACAAAGAAGAGTGACACAGCTAATGGATTCCAGAATTACAGTTATGAGGAAAGATTCAGAAAAACCGGTCTACGGTGTCTAGAAGAGAGAAGAATTCGAGGTGACTTAATACAGGTTTATAAGATGATCAAAGGAAAGGATAAATTAGACTATAACAAGTGTCTTTCAAAATACAACCACCTACAAGTACAAGAGGGCAAAGCTACAAATTAACTAAAGAAACAGCCAGATTATACAATAGGAGCTATTTTTTTAAATCAGATAGTGGTGAATACTTGGAATGCATCGCCACAGGAAGTAGTGGAGGCAGGGTAAATTAATGCATTCAAGAATATATTGGATGCGCATAGCTTTCAGAGAAAGGAAATGTAAAATAAACTGGTTGTATACAGACTCAGTATAAAGACGTTAAGCTAAGTTAGGTTAAGTTGAGCATGTTAATCAGTAAACCATAATGTTGGGATAAAACAGAAGCCGTTTCCGGTTGTTCAAGATGGTGGTTGGTTTGAATTGACAGAACAGAGATTTATAACGTTTCAGATAAGTATTAGTGTTGAAAATTAATTTGTGTAATAATAACATAGTTGTGATTGTAGTTTATTGTAGCATACGTATTTTCAAATATAGTGGCCTTGTTATAACAGATAGTTAGTGACTTGACAGAATTAAATAGCGTGGAACAGTGAGCGGTAGTAACACTCAAGTAACACTAGGCCTAGTGACTAGGCTAGTCGTTTTGATACTTTGTAGAAAGGTAAATACCAGCGACATTTGTTTGTTCCTTTTTTGGCGTTGCTTTAAGAAGTATACATTTTATTAGGTATTAATATAACTTATTGCCTAACGGAAATAAATAGCAAAATTAGTATGGCCACTAAGACGAGACGAACTGCTGCGAGGAAAGGCCAAGTCAGATTATGTGATTTGTGTGGCGAAAATGTTAGTATTACTACAACGTTGGAAGATGAAGGAACCGTTTTATGTAGGATATGTAGAGTTGAAGAGAGGCAGGCACAAATGGAGTGCAATATAAGGGAACATGAGAAGAGATTAGAGGAGATAGAAAAGAGGCAGATGGAAATAGAAGGGAAACAAGTGAAAATGGAGGACATTTTAAAGAAGCTGCAGTCAAGGTGTAGTCAAGGAAGTAAGGGAGATTTGAGTGAGGAAACAGCTCACAGGGCAGAGAGCTTTGGAGAGAAGTATGCACATATAGGTGAGGGGTCAGTTTTGGTAGTAGGAGATTCAATGGTGAGAGAGGTTGGCAGACATTTGTCTAAACAACACAACATGTTTGAAAGAATGGATATTGGGGGAGCAAAAATAGAGGACATAGAGGGGAGAATAAAGAGGTTAGATGACAAAGGAAACAGTCATGTGGTAGTATTGGCAGGTACAAATAATGTAAGGAGAGATGGTACAGAAATAATTATGGATAAATATAAAAGTCTTATGAGAACACTTAAGGAAAAAAAGTTTAGAAAGGTCACAATGATGGGCATTTTAGACAGAGCAGATGGGTCAGACTATCTAGATAACAAAATAATAGGTATCAACCTTAGGTTACAGGTGATGTGTGCGGACATGGGAATGGAATTTATTGATGTTAAAGTAGACAAAAGTAAAATGTTAGATAGGGGAGGTTTACATCTAAATAAGATAGGACAGCATGTTGTAGCAAAGTATATGTTCTATCATTGTGTTAGAAATTTAAACTAGTAAGGCCTATGAAGTATGAGACTAAAGATAGGCCTACAATAGGGTGCTATAGAGGATGTAGTCAAAGGGGTAATTTGGTGTCAGGGAAGTGTGAAATACATAGTAGAAAAGCAAACACTAAAATGATAAAGCAGAAGCAAAAAGAGGAAAACCAACAACATTACAAACTAAAATGTTTTTATGCAAATGTGAGAAGCATAGTAAATAAAAGAGAAGAATTGGAACTGTATGTAGAAGAAGAAAAACCAGATATAATAGAGTTAACAGAATCATGGACATATGAGGAGATTGCAGATAGTGAACTTGAAATTGAGGGATATACAATGTTAAGGAAAGATAGGATAGTTGGAGACAAGACTAGGGGAGGTGGTGTTTTATTATACTGTATAAATTCTGTTAATATAACGATCAAAGATTATTTATCATGTGGTAACAAAAATGAAAGTGTATGGGAAGAAATAGAAAGTGGGGGTGAAAAAACAGTGATTGGAGTGTGCTATAGATGTCCATCAAGTCAAAAAGAGGAAGATGAGGAGCTGATTAGTAGTATAGCAAAGGCAAGTAAAGGGAAATTATTATTAATGGGAGATTTCAACTATCCAGAAATAAAATGGGATATGGCAGAAGCACTTGTAGAGTCAAAACCTTTTGTTACGTGCATAACGGACAATTTTTTAATTCAACATGTAGAAGCAGCCACCAGAGGCAAAAACATACTCGACCTAGTTTTTACCACAGAGGAAAATATGATTGAAAACGTTACCGTTGGGGAACTGTTTGGCTCAAGTGACCATCAAATCATCCGTTGGGATCTTATTGCAGGGAAAGAAGTAAACATAAACACGCGAACATACGACTACTCTAAGGCAGATGTTAAGAGGATGAAAGAGGCAGCGAACCACATAATCTGGAAAGATATTATTGTAGGAACAGATGTTGAACAGGAGTGGGAAAGTTTTAAAACAGTTCTAGAAACGCTAAAAGAGGAATGTGTTCCATGTAGGGAGGTAAACCCCAAGCGTAAAAAGTAGATAACTAGATTTGTAGTGAAATGTAGAAGAGCAAAAAATAAAGCATGGCAAAAATATATAGAGGCAGGTAAATCAAAAGAAACATATGTAAAATATTTGGACAAGCAGAACATATCTCAGAAAGCGAATAAAACAGCAAAAATAGACTTTGAAAAAAAACTTGCTCAGAGGATCAAGACTGACAGTAAAAGCTTCTTTTCTTATGTTAGAAATAAACAAAGAACGAAAGACAAAGTAGGCCCTCTCATAGACAGTACAGGGAAAATAATAAGTGAGAATAGGGAGGCTGCTAATCTGCTCAATCAGTACTTTGGCACAGTCTTCACAAAGGAGGACTGCTCCGAGATCCCAGAGCCTATAGATATTTTTCAAAGAGACATGGATACAGCGGGATTAAGATCAATCTGTATTACAGAGGAAATGGTTTTTAAAAAATTGTAGGGGTTGAAAGTGAATAAATGTCCAGGTCAAGATGGTATTCACCCAAAATTGCTGTATGAAATTAGAAACCAACTAGCAAAACCATTGGCTATATTATGTTCTCAATCACTTACAAAAGGGATTGTTCCACGGGATTGGAAAGATGCAGGAGTGATCCCCTTATTCAAAAAAGGCAAAAAATCAGATCCGGCAAATTATAGACCGGTGAGTTTAACGAGCATAGTCTGTAAATTGTTAGAGTCAATAATCAAAGAAAACAGTGTAATGCATTTAGACAAATTTAATCTAATTAGAAATAGTCAGCATGGGTTTACTAGAGGGAGATCATGCTTAACAAATCTATTAGAATTCATGGAGGAGGTTACTAAAATCATAGATAAAGGGGAGCCAGTGGATGTTATTTATCTAGACTTTGCAAAGGCCTTTGATAGAGTACCTCATCAAAGATTATTTCGAAAGTTAAAATCACATGGAATAGGTTTCGAAGTTGCCAAATGGATTGAAAATTGGTTAACGGGAAGAAGGCAGAGGGTGGGCATAAATAAGGAGTACTCTGAGTGGAGTGAAGTGAAAAGTGGTGTGCCACAGGGCTCGGTTTTGGGACCAATTTTGTTCTTGATATATATAAATGATTTGGACATTGATATGAGATCCATGATTGCAAAATTTGCTGATGACACAAAACTATGCAGTAGTGTCTCATCTAAAGCGGAAGTGGATATATTGATGTCGGATTTAGATAAAATTCGAGAATGGTCTGTAAGCTGGCAAATGGAGTTTAATGTAGATAAATGTACAGTCATCCACATGGGTAGATCCAATATGGAACATAATTACAGAATGGGAGAAAACAATATTAGAAAGATAGATAAGGAAAGGGACCTAGGGGTTATAATAGATCATACAGGAAAGGTGAGTGAGCAAGTTAAGGTAGCAGTGAAAAAGGCAAATGCAATGTTAGGTATGATAAAAAGAAATATTAAACATAGGAGCAAGGAAGGGATCGTCAAACTGTATAAAGCTTTAGTTAGACCTAGATTGGAGTACTGTGTACAGGCATGTAGTCCTTATCATAGAGAGGACATAAACATGCTAGAAAGAATACAAAAAAGAGCGACAAAGATGATAGTGGGATTCCAGAATTACAGTTATGAGGAACGACTCAGAAAAACCGGCCTACAGTGTCTCGAAGAGAGAAGAATTCGTGGTGACTTAATACAGGTTTATAAGATGATCAGAGGAATCGATAAATTAGACTATAACAAGTTTTTTAAAATACAGCCACCTGCAATAACACGAGGGCATAGCTACAAGCTGGTTAAAGAGAGGTCCAGGTTAGATATTAGGAAATATTTTTTTAGTCAGAGAGTGGTATCTGCTTGGAATGCATTGCCGGGGGAGGTAGTGGAGGCAGGGACAGTTAATGCATTTAAGAATAAACTGGATGCGCATAGATTTTAGAGCAAGGTGATGTAAATGTAACTGGTTGTATACAGACTCTGCAGGGTCTTCTAAACCAGTATAAAGATGTTTAGTTAAGTTAAGTATAGATGACATGAAGAAATAACGGAACAGGAGAGATGGAGAAGCAGAGAGGAATTAGTGGAGAAGGTATAAAATGAGTGGAAGACAGGAGATGGAAAAATAAGAGTAGCGCACGAAGGTAAGGTTGTGGAGAAGATATAAAAGGATTGAAAAACATGGAAGAAAAAGATAAATAGAAAAAAAACAGAAGAAGAAGACGAAGAAGAAAAAGAATAAAAAGAAGATGAAGAAAAAGATAAAAGGAAAAACAAGTAGAAGTTGATAAAGAAGAAGAGGGTGATAATATAAGGACAAACAAGACAACGACAAATAAGAAGAAGAAGAAGAACAACAACAACACCAACAAGGACAACAACAACAACGACAATACCAATAAGGACAACAACAACAACACCAACAAGGACAACAACAACAACGACAATACCAATAAGGACAACACCAACAAGGACAACAACAACAAGAACAAGGACAACAACAACACCAACAAGAACAACAACAATAACAACAAGGACAACAACAACGACAACATCAACAAGGACAACAACAACACCAACAAGGACAACAACAACGACAACACCAACAAGGACAACAACACCAACAAGGACAACAACACCAACAAGGGCAACAACAACACCAACAAGGACAACAACAACAACGACAACACCAACAAGGACAACAACAACACCAACAAGGACAACAACAACATCGACAACACCAACAAGGACAACAACAACACCAACAAGGACAACAACAACAACACCAACAAGGACAAAGCCAACAACACCAACAACAACACCAACAAGGACAACAACAACAACACCAACAAGGACTACAACAACAACAACACCAACAAGGACAACAACAACAAAAGCAACAAGGACTACAACAACAACAACAACACCAACAAGGACAACAATAAAGACGACAACACCAACAAGGACAACAATAAAGACCACAACACCAACAAGGACAACAATAAAGACGACAACACCAACAAGGACAGGACAACAACAACAACAACACCAACAAGGAAAACAACAACAACACCAACAAAAACAACAACAAGGACAGCAACAACAACAACAAGGACAACAACACCAACAAGGACAACAACAACACCAACAATGACAACAACAACAACACCAACAAGGACAACAAAAACAACAACACCAACAAGGACAACAACAACACCAACTAGGACAACAACAACAACAACAACAACAACAACAACACTAACAGGGACAACAACAACAACACCAACAACAACAACAACAACACCAACAAGACTATGACAACAACAACAACACCAACAAGGACAGCAACAACAACACCAACAAGGACAACAACAACAACAAGGACAACAACAACAAGAACAACAACAACACCAACAAGGACAACAACAACAACACCAACAAGGACAACAACAACAACACCAACAAGGACTACAACAACAACAACAACACCAACAAGGACAACAATAAAGACGACAACACCAACAAGGACAACAATAAAGACGACAACACCAACTAGGACAACAACAAGAACAACACCAACAAGGACAACAACACCAACAAAAACAACAACAAGGACAGCAACAACAACAACAAGGACAACAACACCAACAAGGACAACAACAACACCAACAATGACAACAACACCAACACCAACAAGGACAACAAAAACAACAACACCAACAAGGACAACAACAACACCAACTAGGACAACAACACCAACAACAACAACAACATCAACAACAACAACAACACCAACAAGACTATGACAACAACAACAACACCAACAAGGACAGCAACAACAACACCAACAAGGACAACAACAACAACAACACCAACAAGGACAATCCCAACAACACCAACAAGGACAACAACAACAACACCAACAAGGACAATGACAACAACAAGGACAACAACAACAACAAGGACAACAACAACAACAACAAGGACAATACCAACAACACCAACAAGGACAACAACAACAACACCGACAAGGACAACAACAACAACAAGGACAACAACAACAACAAGGACAACAACAACAACACCAACAAGGACAACAACAACAACACCAACAACAACACCAACAAGGACAACAACAACACCAACTAGGACAACAACACCAACAAGGACAACAACAACAACACCAACAACAACAGCAACACCAACAAGGACAACAACAACACCAACAACATCAACAACAACAACAACAACACCAACAGGGACAACAACAACACCAACAAGGACTATAACAACACCAACAAGGACAGCAACAACAACACCAACAAGGACAACAACAACACCAACAAGGACAACAACAACAACACCAACAAGGACAACAACAACAACACCAACAAGGACAACAACAAGACAACAACAACAAGGACAACAACAACAACAACAAGGACAACAACAACAACAAGGACAACAACAACAACAACAAGGACAACAACAACAACAAGGACAACAACAACAACAAGGACAACAACAACAACAACAAGGACAACAACAAGGACAACAACAACAACAACAAGGACAACAACAACACCAACTAGGACAACAACACCAACAAGGACAACAACAACAACACCAACAACAACAGCAACACCAACAAGGACAACAACAACACCAACAACATCAACAACAACAACAACACCAACAGGGACAACAACAACACCAACAAGGACTATAACAACACCAACAAGGACAGCAACAACAACACCAACAAGGACAACAACAACACCAACAAGGACAACAACAACAACACCAACAAGGACAACAACAACAACACCAACAAGGACAACAACAAGACAACAACAACAAGGACAACAACAACAACAACAACAACAAGGACAACAACAACAACAAGGACAACAACAACAACAACAAGGACAACAACAAGGACAACAACAACAACAACAAGGACAACAACAAGGACAACAACAACAACAACAAGGACAACAACAACAACAACAACAACATAAAGGACAACAACAACAACACCAACAAGGACAACAACAAGGACAACAACAACAAGGACAACAACAACAACAAGGACAACAACAACAAGGACAACAACAACAACAACAAGGACAACAACAACAACAACAAGGACAACAACAACAACAAGGACAACAACAACAAGAATGCCTTTTTTTTAAACGAATAATTGGAAAATAAAAATAAAAATATTGAGGACGATCCATGAGAACCGATTTTGGGTGGAGACTTGTCTGCCGGAAGTTCACGAAATATCAAGGTCAAAGATGAGCCTTTTCTGGACTCGGCTTCTTAAGTTTAGCTTTTTCTATTGCAAACGTTTGCTGTCTCTTGATGACCTAGTTTCAGGTTTCTTATTATGACTTTCAAATGTATTTGACATTGTCTCGGCATCCTCTAGTATAGGCGTGTGCAACCGTTTTGTGAGGGTGGACCATTGTGCATCCGTTTTGTGGGGGTGGACCAGTATGCAGCCGTTTTGTGGGTGTGGACAAGTGTTCAGCCGTTTTGTGGGTGTGGACAAGTGTTCAGCCGTTTTGTGGGTGTGGACCAGTGTTCAGCCGTTTTGTGGGGGTGGACCAGTGTGCAGCCGTTTTGTGGGTGTGGACCAGTGTGCAGCCGTTTTGTGGGTGTGGACCAGTGTTCAGCCGTTTTGTGGGTGTTGACCAGTGTTCAGCCGTTTTGTGGGTGTGGACCAGTGTTCAGCCGTTTCGTGGGTGTGGACAAGTGTTCAGTCGTTTTGTGGGGGTGGACCAGTGTGCATCCGTTTTGTGGGGGTGGACCAGTGTGCAGCCGTTTTGTGGGTGTGGACCCGTGTTCAGCCGTTTTGTGGGTGTGGACAAGTGTTCAGCCGTTTTGTGGGTGTGGACCAGTGTTCAGCCGTTTTGTGGGGGTGGACCAGTGTGCAGCCGTTTTGTGGGTGTGGACCAGTGTTCAGCCGTTTTGTGGGTGTGGACCAGTGTTCAGCCGTTTTGTGGGGTGGACCTGTGTGCAGCCGTTTTGTGGGTGTGGACCAGTGTTCAGCCGTTTTGTGGGTGTGGACCAGTGTTCAGCCGTTTTGTGGGTGTGGACCTCTCCAAAACTGCCACTGTATTGTTTGTTCACATTGCTGAGGTCCGTCGGGAATATTTATAGGGTCGAGAAATAAAGTCAGCTTGTCCATGCAGTAGCTACGCACTGTGCAGGCCAGAGTTGTATTTTGTGTCCGATAGAGGGGAGAACATACTGATCAGACATGTTAGTCAAGGTCAGCCACAACACACTGATCAGACATATTAGTCAGGGTCAGGCACCACACACTGATCAGACATGTTAGTCAAGGTCAGGCACAACATACTGTTCAGACATGTTAGACAGGGTCAGGCACAATATACTATCAGACATGTTAGTCAAGGTCAGGCACAACATACTATCAGACATGTTAGTCAAGGTCAGGCACAACATACTGATCAGACATGTTAGTCAAGGTCCGGCACAATATACTGATCAGACATGTTAGTCAAGGTCAGGCACAACATACTGTTCAGACATGTTAGACAGGGTCAGGCACAATATACTATCAGACATGTTAGTCAAGGTCAGGCACAACATACTATCAGACATGTTAGTCAAGGTCAGGCACAACATACTGATCAGACATGATAGTCAAGGTCCGGCACAATATACTGATCAGACATGTTAGTCAAGGTCAGGCACAACATACTGATCAGACATGTTAGACAGGGTTAGGCACAACATACTATCAGCCATGTTAATCAAGGTCAGGCACAACATACTATCAGACATGTTAGTCAAGGTCAGGCACAACATACTGATCAGACATGTTAGTCAAGGTCAGGCACAACATACTATCATACATGTTAGTCAAGGTCAGGCACAACATACTGATCAGACATGTTAGTCAAGGTCAGGCACAACATACTGATCAGACATGTTAGTCAACGTCTGGCACAACATACTGATCAGACATGTTAGTCAGGGTCAGGCACAACATACTGATCAGACATGTTAGTCAAGGTCAGGCACAACATACTGATCAGACATGTTAGTCAGGGTCAGGCACAACATACTGATTAGACATGTTAGTCAAGGTCAGGCACAACACACTGATCAGACATGTTAGTCAAGGTCAGGCACAACATACTGATCAGACATGTTAGTCAAGGTCAGGCACAACATACTGATCAGACATGTTAGTCAACGTCTGGCACAACATTCTGATCAGACATGTTAGTCAGGGTCAGGCACAACATACTGGCTAAGACTTTCTCCCGGGCTTCCTCGTAGCCCTCCATGGAAACGGGATATTTACATGGCAGACTGGCTAAAGGCGTGAGGGATCGACATGATCCCCGTAGTAGTACGTGACACGCAGATGAAGCGAAACATAGCACAGCCGCCTGTAGGACCCTAGTCCACCTTCATCAGCACGTTCGGGATGTGAGGGAAGTTACTGCAACCAACCACTCAAAGCCATTTTCAGGGCACACGAGAGTAAACCTACTCATTGTGGGCGTTCACAAACAAACTCCAATGCCTTTCCCAGGATTTGAACGCTTGTTGGCGCGGTCAAAATTGGGCACATGTCTGACGTTGTCGCCATCTTCGCTGCGATGGGCAACTATTACTATATACCACTATCAGTACACGCGATGCTGATTCGGATTTTAGCTTGCCTACGAGTACTACTGTCAGTACACTCGATGCTGATTCAGATTTTAGCTTGCCTACGAGTACTACTGTCAGTACACTCGATGCTGATTCAGATTTTAGCTTGTCTACGAGTACTACTGTCAGTACACGCGATGCTGATTCGGATTCCAGCTTGCCTGCGAGTACTACTGTCAGTACACTAGATGCTGATTCGGATTTTAGCTGCAACTCGCCTAGTACATGAATCATGATTCCTAGCATGTGTAATTACTGATTACGATACCCATTTTTATTTGCATGATGATGTTGCTTGCCTCGTTCACCTTTATTCAGCCCTTGCTGTATTTACCTAGTAGGATATGCTTCGAAGGTTACATTGGCGTCATTATGTCCTCACCGAGTACCACAGTCCGGATATATATGTCATCTAAAATTATCAGCTTGAAGAGACAACTACAGACATGCCAAGTGGAGTCCCATAAAAAAGTCGAGGTCACACAGATGTCACCCAAATCAAAACCTTCGTTATGCCAGTTTGGTTGTTGCGTATACAGCTGTGGGCTAGGTTTTCAGTGTAATTTGGGCAATTTGGCTTGTGAACACCCAAATTGGAACACATCAACAACAACTGCTCTGGCTCTTGATCAACTACGTGTAACTAGGTGACCTTGCTTGAGTTGTTAGTGGGTCGGGCTGAAAATCGCTTCAAGGCAGTAGTTCTCAAACTGAGGCCCGCGGACTAGCTCTGGTATGTTATGGTAGTTACTATGTTTCTTAATTTTGTAGTTTGTTTGAATTTTCTTTTTCTGCCTTAATCTTACACCACATCGGGATTTTGCTTTTATGCTTCTTCTTCTTCTTCCTCCTTCTTCTTCATCTTCTTTCTTCTTCTTCTTCTTTTTAATCTTCTTCTTCTACTGCGTTCTCCATCTCCCTCTACCGAGCCCTGAACGAGGGCGTTGCATGTAGCAGGATGTAGTCCAAAGAACGGAATGCGTTGTGTCTGTAGTTTATAGCTTGACTGCGATATTTGCACCTTTCAGTCCAACACATCCGTCGTCGACAGGAAACATCTTTGTTTATTGCCACTGTTTTGGATATTTCAGAAATCTTCTGCCGTGGTAATAATAGGGTTACATGAAATGAACCAGTTGACATTTTGACTTCTTAAGAAGCCATTGTAGAGACATTCATTATGAGTTGGATGGGACAGTGAGGGATAGAGGAATCGCATATTGGATTCAACGAATGACCATCTGATGATGGACGACACAGCAATTCATCAATTGGAGACATATGGATTGAAGAAGTTTGAAATTGTCCCATATTCTTCCAACTTAACGCTGGTGTTTATGTGCGTGTGCTATACACAGTTATGTCAACATGTATGACAGGACTGGCCCAGTTTGATCAATGTTTGCCCGAATGTCGCAGTATTTATGTCAAAGTCTTTCTGTACCTTTATACGAGTGATGTTGTCTGGTCCTTCCTTCTGTACAGGCTTCCACTCAAGCGGAATATTGTATAGCTGAATGAATGCAGGAGCAGATAGGAGAATCCACGTGTCTTCTATTAAGAATCGATGAGGAAAACAAACGACTTTTATCCATGCTTCATTACTTTTAAAGATTAAAGTTGTTTCTTGTTTATATTATTGATGTCACCGTGTAACGTGTTTATGTTATTGATGTCAAAATGGAACGTGTTTATGTTATTGATGTCAAAATGGAACGTGTTTATATTATTGATGTCACTATGTAACGTGTTTATATTATTGATGTCAAAATGTAACGTGTTTAAATTATTGATGTCACTATGTAGCGTATTTATATTATTTATGGCACCATCTAACTTGTTTATATTATTGATCTCAAAATGTAACGTGTTTATATTATTGATGTCACCATGTAACATGTTTATATTATTGATGTCAAAATGTAACTTGTTTATATTGATGTCAAAATGTAACTTGTTTATATTATTGATGTCAAAATGTAACGTGTTTATATTATTGATGTCACCGTGTAACGTGTTTATGTTATTGATGTCAAAATGGAACGTGTTTATATTATTGATGTCAAAATGTAACGTGTTTATATTATTGATGTCAAAATGTAACGTGTTTATATTATTGATGTCAAAATGTAACGTGTTTAAATTATTGATGTCACTATGTAACGTGTTTATATTATTGATGTCACTATGTAACGTATTTATATTATTTATGGCACCATCTAACTTGTTTATATTATTGATGTCAAAATGTAACGTGTTTATATTATTGATGTCACTATGTAACGTGTTTATATTATTGATGTCACCATGTAACTTGTTTATATTATTGATGTCAAAATGTAACGTGTTTATATTATTGATGTCACCATGTAACATGTTTATATTATTGATGTCAAAATGTAACTTGTTTATATTGATGTCAAAATGTAACTTGTTTATATTATTTATGTCAATATGTAACGTGTTTATATTATTGATGTCAAAATGTAACGTGTTTATATTTTTGATGTCAAAATGTAACGTGTTTATATTATTGATGTCAAAATGTAACGTGTTTATTATTATTGCTTCTAGAAATTAATGGATGTGAAGACCATTTTCGGGGCCAGGTGCAGCATATTGACCTAGACACCTTACCTTGCGTCCATGTCGTGCATCTGGAAATCAACTGCGCTGCAGCAGCCTAGACGCCAAGGTGGATATCGTCATTGTGATCCTCACAGTGATGAACCTGTTGAGAATCCTTGAATTTCAATACAGCAAGCAGGAGCCACGTCTCCCTTCTTCAGTACGTCCAGGGTTGAAGGAAAAGACACTGTAAACCCACTCCACAGAAACATGTGTTCAAAGTTAATAACTCAGCATGAGCCGCTTAGAATATCGCAGTAAAGGATTTAACGCAGTAACGGATTTAACGCACTAACGGATTTAACGCAGTAACGGATTTAACGCAGTAAAGGATTTAACACAGTAACAGATTTAACGCAGTAAAGGATTTAACGCAGTAACGGATTTAACGCAGTAAAGGATTTAACGCAGGAAAGAATTTAACCAACAGATATCTGACTACTAAATGTCTCTACCTCCATTCATACAGCTGTAAACATCCTAGAAATAAGGCACAATAATAAAAGCAATCTTGGGTCATTTTTTTATTTTATGTGTTTGCCTCACTAGTTTCTACTGGCAGAGGCGCGCCTATTCCACCCCAGACCTAGTCAACTGGGCTATATTAAGACGCATAAACCAGTGTTTGGATGTATGTGTGCGTCTGTATGTACCTGTGCTAGGTGTGTGCCTTCTCAGAAGCCAGCCCAACCAAAATGTAATGGAAGAACTTCACCCTGAAGGCGCGTGTGAAAGTTGTGCAAGAGTATGATTGTAGAATAGTCAAATAAAACAGAGTGAGGTAAGAAGAGAGAGGAAGTATCTTAGAACAACAATTGTTGAGAATTTATAGGAACCTTAAAACCAACAAGTTCGAGAACCACTGCAATCGGAGGCGGAAACAACCACACTAAAAACATGGCCACCAATCTCTGCAAGAGGCAGGTCATAAGGCATGTAGCTTTGCCTTGTTCTCCTTCTCATCCCTGGGAAAACAGTTGTTCATGTGTTTATTCATGTTGTTGTTATGCTCTTAATTCAGTCTAGCTAGAGAACAGGGCCACCTCTACGGTTGACCTCCGTCAGGAAGCTGGACCGAAACACTTTATACTTTTGCAATGGTGGTTTTTGTAGTATTTTGGTTTACACGATGACGTTGCTAGCTACATGCACAACTTTCTTTCGTCGCCTTTTACGATATTCTTTCCAGTAAGGGATCGCTGCATCCAGTAGGAAATTGTATGCATGTCTAATCGCTTTTATCTCCATAATGCTATTCCATTCTAAGCAGACTTTTGACTTGTTCAGAATGAGTTACCTCCCCATAGGTCATCCCTAGTCTGCTTAGACCATACTATTAGTCGCTGCTTCTACGTGCTCTCAGTGTAGTAGTGATCTTTTTCTCATCTCTGTCACACACATCTTTCTACGCCACAGGGGTTACACTGCACTCTTAGTTGGCTATTACGGCATGCTTTCAGTGCTGCCCCATGAACAGAGAGAGTATCATGGTGAGGTGAAATGTACTGATCAAATTCCACCTCACGTTCTCTCCCTTGTTCCTGACAACATGATATGTCACAGCAGTCTAGCAAGCGAGATGGGGATCGACACTGTAATCCCCAAAAGTGGTTAGCTTACTCAATAGCATTGCATTACAGCCACGATGTCCTTGGTCTACCTTTTCTAGTCTCCACGGGATGTTAGAACATCCCCTATAGCTCGCTACTAACGACACGCCGTCCATAGTTAATTCACCTCAAGTTGCATCGAACTGCAACAACAACAACAAGAACAAGAACAACAACAACTTCAACAACAGCAGTAACAGCAGCAACAGCAATCGCCGTCCCCACTGGTCCATTCTGGAAACCGCAATGGCATAAGTTTACAGTTAAGAATATTTTGTTAATTGGTATAGAGGTTCGAAGTCACCGGTGTAGTGCCACATATCCATGGCAACAGCTACAACTCATCCACCCATTCTACTTCAACTTTTCTTTCTGTTTCTGTTACATATGGACTTCTTGAGATCAGCCTGCGGCCAGCATGTATGGGCTCAACGACTTGGACGCTCGCTCACAAACAACCACAGAGATATTTGACCAGCACAGCGGTCCAGGTCTTCAACGATCAATACAAGCCACCGCCGACGAGGATAACAGGACCACGGACGAATCACCTGGGTTGTATAACAACACGAATCTCCATTCTGTGGCAATCCACATTACGGTTCGTCTATCAAGTTGTAGTTCGTAACCAAGTTTCTTTTAGTTTAGTTTAGTTCATAATTTCTTACAGCCGAACAGGTTTTATTTTGAGTGAGGATTGGGGAGTCAGTTGTGAACGTGTAGAAATAAAGTTTCGTTGTTGTGTTTTATTTTCAATTTGTGTCATAGTTAGTTTGTTTGAAGTGAGAATTGAGTTAGTGCAGACCCGTTGCAACATCTGCTACGGTAGGTCAGCCAGCTAGAGCTGCTACAATCGCGACAGCTGCTAAACAATTATATAGTACGTATGGTCAGTTTCATTTGGTTTACAGATCAAAATGTGTTCACTGTTGTTGCCCCACGACGCAATCAAAATGATCGCGTGTACGCTAAAATCACAAATTGCAAACGTGATATTGATGGAAAAAGATTGCTTCCCTTGCCCCAACGTTCAGCAAATCGAGTATAGTGTTTGTCGGCATGTTTAGCCTAGGATAAACTTCACTTCACCATTTGTCGGCATGTTTAGCCTAGGATAAACTTCACCATTTGTCGGCATACTTAGCCTAGGATAAACTTCACTTCACCATGTGTCGGCTTGTTTAGCCTAGGATAAACTTCACTTCAGCAAGTCAGGTATGAGAATAAATTTTATTTTCTTCTGAAGCAACATCTTTTTCTAGATATTCGAACATTTTAAGACTTGTTTATTTTTCAACAAGATGGTCACCCGCTGATCGGGCTTGGTAGACTTCCATTATTTGAAAGTCAAGACTTCTGCTTGTATACCCCTAACACCTTGTTCCCCGGACAGACCTGGTCTAAATCCCGTTGACCATGCAATTTGGGGCATAATGGTTCACAAAGTGCCTCGAAGATGAAACATGTCACTGACAAAACAACGAATTTGTCGACATTTGGAATGAACTCCATAAAACCACAATCGACGCGACAATCGCTTAATGACGGGAGCGTCTGCGGACGTATGTCAGGAAAAAAGAGGAAACTTTTAACACACGATGAAATAGTCAAACATCTTTGTTGGCTAATTATGTACAACTACAACATTTGATTAAATTTCATCATTTAATAATCATTTTCTGACGAATTTGTATTGGTTCATTTTATCCCTACTCAGGCTCTCTCCCTCTTTCCGTGAGAGCGCGTGTGTGTGTGTGTGTATGTGCGTGTGCGTGTACGTGTGGGTGTGTGTGTATGTGCGTGTACGTGTGGGTGTGTAAAAGCAGTGCTTGCATATCCCTAGAAAACGAATCAATAACTTATGTTCCCTTCCATTAGCTCATAAAGATGTTGTATATGGTAATAAAATGCACTTTGTCAGATTTAGTTGTGTCTAATGTTATTTCTACTCTACAGCGACAACATACAATTCACTAACATCTGACACTTTGACTCGACCTCGCCTTAAAACCTTGTTGTGGGAAGAAGTTGGAAAGAGAGGACGAGAAGCGTCTTCTTTCACAATTCGTGTATGGCCGACAATGACTGATGTGCATCGAGGGGTGAGAGAGAGGTTGAGAGGGGGGAGTCGTGACATTAGAGGAACTATTTTCTGTATGTTTCTCGCTGTCACGTCCAATCAACAACGACTATTTTTGCGTGTCCTCTTGGATAAGTTATTTTTGCCGTGTCCTCTTGGATAAGTTATTTTTGCCGTGTCCTCTTGGATAAGTTATTTTTGCCGTTTCCTCTTGGATAGGCTATGTTTGCGTGTCCTCTTGGGTAAGCAATTATTGACGCATGTGTATTGTCAGTTTTACCATAAATATTTCAATATTTATCTATCGATTTGAATTCTGCACGTGCATTAGTTTTTACGTTGTCAAACACAACAGTAACCATAGAGTACAATTTTCGTCATGGTCATACAATCTCCCTAAAACGTTTCACACTAAGGACCTTTCTTTTTTTTTTTTTTGAGAGCACCAAATTGGGAACAGAATGCACCAACAAAGACGGAGCTTTGCTCACACACTTTACGGTTGTTCTGATGGTATCCATTGTTCAGTGACAGCGTCAGAGAAGTTGAGCAATACCTAGATGTGCTCAACGGACCTGGCGCACCAGCTGGCCTTACAATTAGTAGACCCAGCACAGACTGAACAATGCTGTCCACAAGTGGAACTCTCACTTAGTCACTCCCTACTTTTCTATCTATGGTGTGTAGATACATGTGTATGTACCGACACAGCAGCCGATTGGCATGTTATGTACAGCTAGGACTGCGGATGGAAATTATCCGGTGGAAAATATGAATTCGTACATTTACCTGGACCAAGAGATGACGTACTCCCACATAACAAATCGTGAGATTTCATGAAGGTTAACAGCAATACGACGCAGCTTCAATCGTATCAAACTCACATTTCAACAATTAAGGAACGATAGGGCAAACCTTCACTAATTCAACAGCATGATTGTTCTAGCCTAGATCAGTCGCTGCGAGGTATGGAATCTACGACAAACAGATGCAAAGAGGCTTCGAATTATTCAAAACGAACAACATAATGGTCTCTTTACGGGACGAATTGACAACATCAAATCAGGCGCCACACTTTCTTCAGTGACGCCGTTCATACTGCGTTGTTAAGATGGGCCGGGCCAGCGGTATGCGTGTCTGACAACAGATACATTCGAAAAATGACGTCCATGTGGCCTTCCAACGTCATTCGTCCACTCGGATGCCCACTATAGAGATGGAGAGATAGCCTAAGTAAAGTCATTAGTCCAGCATGGTACTCCAAGGCAGTAGAGGACCAGAATGGTACTTCAATGCAGTAGAAGACCAGCACGGTACTCAAAGGCAGTAGAGGACCAGAATGGTACTTCAAGGCAGTAGAGGACCAGAATGGTACTTCAACGCAGTAGAGGGCCAGAATGGTACTTCAAGGCAGTAAAGACCAGCACGGTACTCAAAGGCAGTAGACCAAATTGATTTTAAACCAAATTTGACTACCTGAAATTAGTCACTCGTGCCGTGTGTAGATATGTGTATGTGTGTGTATAAATATATATATATATATATATATATATATATATATATATAGAGAGAGAGAGAAAGACATAAAGAGAGAGAGAGAGAGAGAGAGAGAGAGAGAGAGAGAGAGAGAGAGAAAGGAACGGATGGATAGGTATGAAAAAAAAAAACAACAGAATTTTCATAAACTCAATGCAGTGTGCTAAAGGTTAAGTACCGCTTTTTCTATTACTTTCTCCCACTACCAAACACTGAAAGGGCTTAAGTAGCAGAATGTAGTCCAGAGAATGGAACGCGTTGTGTCGTAGTTTACAGCTTGACTGCGATATTTGCACCTTTCTGTCCAACACATCCGACTTCAGCAAGCATTTTTTTAGGACCGGGTTAGCATTCCCTCTTCGATCCCTTCTCATTAGCCAGTCTGCCCTGCTGCAGCCTGTTATCCAGAATCACTGCGTGGAGGTGTAGAAGGGTCTTGTCAGCTATGAGTCGCTGACCACTGCAGGTCATGCGCTGCTCAGCATTTTGATCCCCAAAGAATGGTTAAAACACGAACGTAGAGTTTTTTACGTGATCTTATCATGCATGATTAACTCTCTCATTCGTTACAGGGTCCGAAGAGGGAGTAAACAATAGTAACACAGAAACATGCCAGGGAAATAAGAAGACTTTGTCGTATGGCTGGCAACCAATCCTGTACATACTTCGTATTCGTCGCTCATTCTCAAACTCCCGCTACTAAGCCCTAAAGCATGCATTGCAAGAAGCAGGATGTAGTCCGGAGAATGGAATGCGGTGTGTACAATAAGAAACAAGTAGAAATCCAGACCAACTATACTGCATGTTAGAGGCGGGGCCACTAAATGTGTCAATCGTTCATTCTATTTATAGTTACAGTCAATTTTTAAAACTAGACGCGTTCATTGACAGCGTGGGTGTGTGAATGTGTGAGTGCATGTGTGGGTAAAGTCTATAATCTATTCACGGATTAACGGGGATTCAATCATGATTTGTGTTAATGAATGGTTAGAAAATCAGCAAGTATTGTCACAATCAAGATTTCCACTATCGCTTGGTGTCATGTCTAAATATAGAAAGTAATGACATGGTCGATAGATTCGCTGTATGCATGGAAAACAAAGAGAGAGGGGACTGGAGATTGGAACAGTTTTGTTTGAAAGAAAATAACCGTTTGGAGCTGAGAAACTAGACTAGATAGATTCATCATGGATAACACGATTTCCTTTTGTAGAATTATCGATACATTCACCCAACAAGTCATATATTGACATCCACCAACATGAGTCATATATTGACATCCACCAATAAGAGTCATATAATGACATCCACCAACATGAGTCATATATTGACATCCACCAACATGAACCGTATATTGACATCCACCAACATGAACCATATATTGACATCCACCAACATGAACCATATATTGACATCCACCAACATGAACCATATATTGACATTCACCAACATGAACCATGTATTGACATCCAACAACATGAGTCATATATTGACATCCACCAATATGAGTGATATATTGACATCCACCAACATGAACCATATATTGACATCCACCAACATGAGCCACATCCACCAATAAGAGTCATATATTGACATCCACCAACATGAGTCATATATTGACATCCACCAACATGAACCATATATTGACATCCACCAACATGAGTCATATATTGACATCCACCAACATGAACCGTATATTGACATCCACCAGCATGAACCATATATTGACATCCACCAACATGAACCATATATTGGCATCCAACAACATGAGCCACATCCACCAATAAGAGTCATATATTGACATCCACCAATTAGAGTCATATATTGACATCCACCAACATGAACCATATATTGACATCCACCAACATCAGCAACTTCAAAGTCTGATACACGAAACGCCAAAAAAAAGACATATTGGTAGTCCAGGGTGATTGGAATGCAAAAATTGGAGAAGATGCAGTCCACCATTGGAGGGGAACATGTGGACCATACGGAAATAAAGAAACCAATGACCGTGGCCTCAGACTCCTAGAATTTGCAAGATGCAACCAGCTGTTGGTGGCAAATACGTTTGGGTTAAACAAGTCATCGAGACGCTGGACATGGCATAACCCAAGCAATGAAGTGCGTAGCCAGATCGACTATATACTGGTCCAGAGGAGGTTCCGATCGAGCATCAACACCGACAAAACAAGAAGTTTCCCCAGAGCTGACACAGGAAGTGACCACGATCTGGTTATGATGACCATGCGTCTGCGATTGAAGGGAGTCGCAAAGAAGGAAGCGACCACGATCTGGTTATGATGACCTTGCGTCTGCTATTGAAGGGAGTCGCAAAGAAGGAAGTGATCACGATCTGGTTATGATGACCATGCGTCTGCGATTGAAGGGAGTCGCAAAGAAGGAAGCGACCACGATCTGGTTATGATGACCATGCGTCTGCGATTGAAGGGAGTCGCAAAGAAGGAAGCGACCACGATCTGGTTATGATGACCATGCGTCTGCGATTGAAGGGAGTCGCAAAGAAGGAAGCGACCACGATCTGGTTATGATGACCATGCGTCTGTGATTGAAGGGAGTCGCAAAGAAGGAAGCGACCACGATCTGGTTATGATGACCATGCGTCTGCGATTGAAGGGAGTCGCAAAGAAGGAAGCGACCACGATCTGGTTATGATGACCATGCGTCTGCGATTGAAGGGAGTCGCAAAGAAGGAAGCGACCACGATCTGGTTATGATGACCATGCGTCTGCGATTGAAGGGAGTCGCAAAGAAGGAAGCGACCACGATCTGGTTATGATGACCATGCGTCTGTGATTGAAGGGAGTCGCAAAGAAGGAAGCGACCACGATCTGGTTATGATGACCATGCGTCTGCGATTGAAGGGAGTCGCAAAGAAGGAAGCGACCACGATCTGGTTATGATGACCATGCGTCTGCGATTGAAGGGAGTCGCAAAGAAGGAAGTGACCACGATCTGGTTATGATGACCATGCGTCTGCTATTGAAGGGGGTCGCAAAGAAGGAAGCGACCACAATCTGGTTATGATGACCATGCGTCTGCGATTGAAGGGAGTCGCAAAGAAGGAAGCGACCACGATCTGGTTATGATGACCATGAGTCTGCGATTGAAGGGAGTCGCAAAGAAGGAAGCGACCACGATCTGGTTATGATGACCATGAGTCTGCGATTGAAGGGAGTCGCAAAGAAGGAAGCGACCACGATCTGGTTATGATGACCATGAGTCTGTGATTGAAGGGAGTCGCAAAGAGGGAAGCGACCACGATCTGGTTATGATGACCATGCGTCTGCGATTGAAGGGAGTCGCAAAGAAGGAAGCGACCACGATCTGGTTATGATGACCATGAGTCTGTGATTGAAGGGAGTCGCAAAGAGGGAAGCGACCACGATCTGGTTATGATGACCATGCGTCTGCGATTGAAGGGAGTCGCAAAGAAGGAAGCGACCACGATCTGGTTATGATGACCATGCGTCTGCGATTGAGGGGAGTCGCAAAGAAGGAAGCGACCACGATCTGGTTATGATGACCACGCGTCTGCGATTGAAGGGAGTCGCAAAGAAGGAAGCGACCACGATCTGGTTATGATGACCATGCGTCTGCGATTGAAGGGAGTCGCAAAGAAGGAAGCGACCACGATCTGGTTATGATGACCATGCGTCTGCGATTGAGGGGAGTCGCAAAGAAGGAAGCGACCACGATCTGGTTATGATGACCACGCGTCTGCGATTGAAGGGAGTCGCAAAGAAGGAAGCGACCACGATCTGGTTATGATGACCATGCGTCTGCGATTGAAGGGAGTCGCAAAGAAGGAAGCGACCACGATCTGGTTATGATGACCATGCGTCTGCGATTGAAGGGAGTCACAAAGAAGGAAGCGACCACGATCTGGTTATGATGACCATGCGTCTGCGATTGAAGGGAGTCGCAAAGAAGGAAGCGACCACGATCTGGTTATGATGACCATGCGTCTGCGATTGAAGGGAGTCACAAAGAAGGAAGCGACCACGATCTGGTTATGATGACCATGCGTCTGCGATTGAAGGGAGTCGCAAAGAAGGAAGCGACCACGATCTGGTTATGATGACCATGCGTCTGCGATTGAAGGGAGTCGCAAAGAAGGAAGCGACCACGATCTGGTTATGATGACCATGCGTCTGCGATTGAAGGGAGTCACAAAGAAGGAAGCGACCACGATCTGGTTATGATGACCATGCGTCTGCGATTGAAGGGAGTCGCAAAGAAGGAAGCGACCACGATCTGGTTATGATGACCATGCGTCTGTGATTGAAGGGAGTCGCAAAGAAGGAAGCGACCACGATCTGGTTATGATGACCATGCGTCTGCGATTGAAGGGAGTCGCAAAGAAGGAAGCGACCACGATCTGGTTATGATGACCATGCGTCTGCGATTGAAGGGAGTCGCAAAGAAGGAAGCGACCACGATCTGGTTATGATGACCATGCGTTTGCGATTGAAGGGAGTCGCAAAGAAGGAAGCGACCACGATCTGGTTATGATGACCATGCGTCTGCGATTGAAGGGAGTCGCAAAGAAGGAAGCGACCACGATCTGGTTATGATGACCATGCGTCTGCGATTGAAGGGAGTCGCAAAGAAGGAAGCGACCACGATCTGGTTATGATGACCATGCGTCTGCGATTGAAGGAAGTCGCAAAGAAGGAAGCGACCACGATCTGGTTATGATGACCATGCGTCTGCGATTGAGGGGAGTCGCAAAGAAGGAAGCGACCACGATCTGGTTATGATGACCATGCGTCTGCGATTGAGGGGAGTCGCAAAGAAGGAAGCGACCACGATCTGGTTATGATGACCATGCGTCTGCGATTGAAGGAAGTCGCAAAGAAGGAAGCGACCACGATCTGGTTATGATGACCATGCGTCTGCGATTGAAGGAAGTCGCAAAGAAGGAAGCGACCACGATCTGGTTATGATGACCATGCGTCTGCGATTGAAGTGAGTCGCAAAGAAGGATGTGACCAGGCTAAAGTTTGGCCTGGACAAACTAATGGACCCAAAAATCACCGAAGTGTTCCAAGCAAGGGTGTGAGGCCACTCAACCGTTATGTTCTGTGCGTGTCTCCAGGTCTGGTCTATCTCCAGGGCATGTCACTAAATCATTACGTTTTGTGTATGTCTCCAGGTCTGGTATGTCTCCAGGTCAAGTCACTCAACCATTAAGTTTTGTGTATGTCTCCAGGTCTGGTCTGTCCAGTCCTGGTTTGTCTCCAGAACTAGTATGTCTCCAGCTCTGGTCTGTCTCCAGGTCTGATCTGCCTCCAGGTCTTGTCACTCAACCATTTTGTTTTGTGTCTATCTCCAGGTCTGGTCTGGCTCCAGGGCATGTCACTCAAACATTACGTTTTGTGTATGTCTCCTGTCTGTCTCCAGGTCTGGTCTGTCTCCAGGTCTGGTCACTCAACCATTACGTTTTGTGGCTGTCTCCAGGTTTGGTCTGTCTCCAGGTCTGGCCATTCAACCATTACGTTTTGTGTCTGTCTCCACATCTGGTCTGCCTCCAGGTCTTGTCACTCAACCATTATGTTGTCTGTGTGTCTCCAGGTCTGGTCTGTCTCCATGTCTAGTATGTCTCTAGGTCTGGTCTGTCTCCATGTCTAGTATGTCTCTAGGTCTGGTCTGTCTCCAGATCTGGTCACTCAACCATTACATTTTGTGGCTGTCTCCCGGTCTGGTCTGTCTCGTCACTCAATCATTACGTTTTGTGTATGTCTCCAGGTTTGGTCTGTCTCCAGTTCTGGTCATTCAACCATTACGTTTTGTGTCTGTCTCCAGGTCGGGTCACTCAACCATTACGTTTTGTGGCTGTCTCCCGGTCTGGTCTGTTTCCAGGTCTGGTCTGGCTCCAGGTCTGGACACTCAACCATTACGTTTTGTGGCTGTCTCCAGGTCTTGTCACTCAACCATTATGTTTTGTGTGAGTCTCCAGGTCTGGTCTGTCTCCAGGGCATGTCACTCAACCATTACGTTTTGTGTATGTCTCCAGGTCTGGTCTGTCTCCAGGTCTTGTCACTCAACCATTATGTTTTGTGTGTGTATCCAGATCTGGCCACTCAACCGTTACGTTTTGTTTCTGTCTCCAGTTCTGGTCTGTCTCCAGATCTTGTCACTCAACCATTATGTTTTGTGTCTGTCTCAAGATCTGGTCTGTCTCCAGGTCTGGTCTACCTCCAGGTCTTGTCACTCAACCATTATGTTTTGTGTCTGTCTCCAGATTTGGTCTGTCTCCAGGTCTGGTCACTCAACCATTACGTTTTGTGTCTGTCTCCAGGTCAGGTCACTCAACCATTATGTTTTGTATCTGTCTCCAGGTCTAGTCACTCAACCATTACGTTTTGTGTCTGTCTCCAGGTCTGGTCTTTTTCCAGGGTCAGGTCACTCAACCATTACGTTTTGTGTCTGTCTCCAGGTTTGGTCACTCAACCATTACGTTTTGTGTCTGTCGCCAGGTCTGGTCACTCCATCGTTATGTTTTGTGTCTGTCTCCAAGTCTGATCTATCTCCAGGTCTGGTCACTCAAGTAAACACTAGTAAGGACAGAAAATCTACAGCAACAAGGCAGAGAGAGAGAGATGCCTTTAAGGCAATAAGAACACTGACAAGAGAATTCTGTCCCATTCCGTATGTCATTAATGACAAAGAGGATAACACAGTAACAGAAACAAAAGAAATACTGAATAAATGGAGAGAGTACTGCAGAACCATGTATGAAGATAGCACAAGCGCTGAGTTACAATCCTACCAAAGGATGAGAAAGATCCTGAACCAACATTGGAGGAAGTACACTCAGCAATCAAAAGCCTGAAAAAGGGAAAGTCCCCAGGATGTGATGATATCCAAGTACAGGTAATACAAGCAGGAGGAGAGGGAACTGCTCGAGTCTATCACAAGCTGTGTAAACAGATATGGCACAGCGCAGAGTGGCCAGAAGCATGGAAGAAATAAATTTATAGTCCCTTCCCCAAAAAAGGCAATCTAAAGTTGTGCACAAACTACCGAACGATCATGCTAATCGGCCACGCTAGCAAGATACTCTTGCGGATCCTATTAAGAAGGAAAGAGAAACTGTTTGAATCTGAAATTCACGAAGTCCAAGCAGGTTTTAGAAAAGACGGACCAGAAATCAGATATTCAATATAAGAAATATCTACCAAAAATGTAGAGAGTTTAATATAGACCTGTTCACGTATTTCATTGATTACACCAAAGTCTTTGATATGTAAAACATCAAAGTATGTGGAACAAAAATTAAGGAAATGTGGTTTCCTGTGCATATTGCACATCTCATTGAAACATTATACCAAGATCAACGAGCCGCTGTCCGAGTATCTGGGCAAACATCAGATTGGTTCGCAGTACAAAAGGGAGTAAGAAAGGGATGTATCCTCTCACCTTATCTATATAACATCTATGCGGAATGTATAATGAGAAATGTTAGATAAGACGAGAACATTGAAAGTTTTGATAAATTTACGATTGGCGGGTAAGAGATTCCAGAATTACAATACGCAGACGACACAGTGATACTTTCAAGAAGTGCAGAAGGGTTAGAGCAGCTACTTCCAGTCGTAAATGGACACAGTAAAGATTAAAGCCTGTTTATAAACATAAATAAAAGAAAGATAATGACTACCAACAAAACATGATACATAAATGTACAGTGTGTGGTGAAGAAATAGATCAGGTCACGCATTTTGAATATCTGGGCTAAAGAATTGACAAACATGCGGCTGCTCAAAAGAAATCGAAAGACATGGCAATGCAGAGACTGAACAGCCTGAAGAAATTATGGCAGAGCACCAACAAAGTGACAAAAGTGAAAGTAAGTCTTGAGAGCCCGTGTTTTTCCTGTGGCAGCATATGGCTGCGAATTATGGATGACTACCAGAAAGTGTAAATACTTTGGTCACATCAAGAGACACAACGGTCTTGAGAGAACAGTGATGGAAGGTTTGGTGCCAGGTAAAAGAGGAAGGGGTAGACCAAGAAGATGATGGCACCAAGATATCCAGGAATGACTGTGGCGGAGGCTGGAGTTTTGGCAAGGGAAAGAGTTTCTTTCAGACAGACTGTGATGGGAGTGACATTCTATAAAGAACATAGCTTAACGTCTTTATACTGGTTTAGAAGACTCCGCAGAGTCTGTATACAATCAGTTTCATTTACATTACCTTGCTCTAAAAGCTATGCGCATCCAATTTCATCCAAAATTATGCTACATGATGATGTGACTTGTTTGGACATCAGTATGAGACTCATGTTGGTTAGAAAAGACTTGCTCATCCGTATCCTCTTCCTGATTTCCATTTGCCATTCTTCGTTATTCTATTTCCAAGATATGAGAAGCTCTTGTCCTGTTCCAGTGTTTGACCATCTATTTGTGTCTGTAAAGTAGATGTCGAGTCTACTTTGTTAATTATCATTGTTTCTGTTTTCCCAGTGTTAATGTCCAATCATACACCTGATTTTTTATAGCTACGCCACTATGATTGAAACAGCAATATTATGTTATGGAGAAGTCAAACCAGCATTATTAAAGGAAAAGACATTTTGTTCAAGTAGTCAAAATGCCATTTAAAAAAAAATATTATATCATGTAACGTTTAGGCACTTATTCCAGCATTTATGTAATGCTTCAAAAGATTCAGCATAGAAAGATTTGTCAGTATGTCTGAAACCAGGACAGCCTGTTTAACTTCGTCATCAGTGCTGAAATGCTGACCTCCCAGGAATTCTTTTAAGGGTCCAAACAGGTGGAAATCGCTTGAAACGAGGTCTGGGCTGTAAGGTGGATGTGGCAATATCTCCCAGCCGAGTTGCTGCAGATGGAACATAGCGCGGTGAGCCTTATGAGATTGAGCGTTTTCTTGCTGGAGCAGGACACCCATTGTAATCAAACCAGGCCGTTTTTTTCTGTAGATGGTTATGCACATCACTCAAAATGCATATATGCTGGTCACTGTTGATAGTGGCACCACGGGGTGGGAAATCAACATGAATGATGATAGTGGCACCACGGGGTAGAAAATCAACGTGAATGATACCAAGTTTGTCCCAAAAGACACTTGCCGTCGATTTACCTGCAGACAGAATTATCCTAATTTTTTGGGTGTTGGTGATTGCATGTGCTTCCACTGCTTGGATGCTCGTTTCGATTCAGGAGTATAAAGATGCGTCCAGATTTCGTCACATGTAATGCTGTGCCCAGATTTCGTCACATGTAATGATGTGCCAAGATTTCATCACATGTAATGATGTGCCCAGATTTCGTCACATGTAATGATGTGCCCAGATTTCGTCACATGTAATGTTGTGCCCAGATTTCGTCACATGTAATGCTGTGCCCAGATTTATTCACATGTAATGATGTGCCCAGATTTCATCACATGTAATGGTGTGCCGAGATTTCGTCACATGTAATGATGTGCCCAGATTTCATCACATGTAACAAAGAGATCCAAAAAGTCTTGCCCTTCCATGTCAAACAGTTCCCCCAATTCAGTGCAGACTTGAACTTTTCTCTGTCGGTCAATAGCCCAAAGGGGATCAAGAGGCAGCGAACCACATAATCTGGAAAGATATTATTGTAGGAACAGATGTTGAACAGGAGTGGGAAAGTTTTAAAACAGTTCTAGAAACACTAAAAGAGGAATGTGTTCCATGTAGGGAGGTAAACCCCAAGCATAAAAAGTGGATAACTAGATTTGTAGTGAAATGTAGAAGAGCAAAAAATAAAGCATGGCAAAAATATATAGAGGCAGGTAAATCAAAAGAAACATATGTAAAATATTTGCACAAGCAGAACATATCTCAGAAAGCGAATAAAACAGCAAAAATAGACTTTGAAAAAAAACTTGCTCAGAGGATCAAGACTGACAGTAAAAGCTTCTTTTCTTATGTTAGAAATAAACAAAGAACGAAAGACAAAGTAGGCCCTCTCATAGACAGTACAGGGAAAATAATAAGTGAGAATAGGGAGGCTGCTAATCTGCTTAATCAGTACTTTGGCAGTCTTCACAAAGGAGGACTGCTCCGAGATCCCAGAGCCTATAGATATTTTTCAAAGAGACATGGATACAGCGGGATTAAGATCAATCTGTATTACAGAGGAAATGGTTTTAAAAAAATTGGAGGGGTTGAAAGTGAATAAATGTCCAGGTCAAGATGGTATTCACCCAAAATTGCTGTATGAAATTAGAAACCAACTAGCAAAACCATTGGCTATATTATGTTCTCAATCACTTACAAAAGGGATTGTTCCACGGGATTGGAAAGATGCAGGAGTGATCCCCTTATTCAAAAAAGGCAAAAAATCAGATCCGGCAAATTATAGACCGGTGAGTTTAACGAGCATAGTCTGTAAATTGTTAGAGTCAATAATCAAAGAAAACATTGTAATGCATTTAGAAAAATGTAATCTAATTAGAAATAGTCAGCATGGGTTTACTAGAGGGAGATCATGCTTAACAAATCTATTAGAATTCATGGAGGAGGTTACTAAAATCATAGATAAAGGGGAGCCAGTGGATGTTATTTATCTAGACTTTGCAAAGGCCTTTGATAGAGTACCTCATCAAAGATTATTTCGAAAGTTAAAATCACATGGAATAGGTGGCGAAGTTGCCAAATGGATTGAAAATTGGTTAACAGGAAGAAGGCAGAGGGTGGGCATAAATAAGGAGTACTCTGAGTGGAGTGAAGTGAAAAGTGGTGTGCCACAGGGCTCGGTTTTGGGACCAATTTTGTTCTTGATATATATAAATGATTTGGACATTGATATGAGATCCATGATTGCAAAATTTGCTGATGACACAAAACTATGCAGTAGTGTCTCATCTAAAGCGGAAGTGGATATATTGATGTCGGATTTAGATCAAATTCGAGAATGGTCTGTAAGCTGGCAAATGGAGTTTAATGTAGATAAATGTACAGTCATCCACATGGGTAGATCCAATATGGAACATAATTACAGAATGGGAGAAAACAATATTAGAAAGATAGATAAGGAAAGGGACCTAGGGGTTATAATAGATCATACAGGAAAGGTGAGTGAGCAAGTTAAGGTAGCAGTGAAAAAGGCAAATGCAATGTTAGGTATGATAAAAAGAAATATTAAACATAGGAGCAAGGAAGTGATCGTCAAACTGTATAAAGCTTTAGTTAGACCTAGATTGGAGTACTGTGTACAGGTGTGGAGTCCTTATCATAGAGGGGACATAAACATGCTAGAAAGAATACAAAAAAGAGCGACAAAGATGATAGTTGGATTCCAGAATTACAGTTATGAGGAACGACTCAGAAAAACGGGCCTACAGTGTCTCGAAGAGAGAAGAATTCGTGGTGACTTAATACAGGTTTATAAGATGATCAGAGGAATCGATAAATTAGACTATAACAAGTTTTTTAAAATACAGCCACCTACAATAACACGAGGGCATAGCTACAAGCTGATTAAAGAGAGGTCCAGGTTAGATATTAGGAAATATTTTTTTAGTCAGAGAGTGGTGTCTGCTTGGAATGCATTGCCAGGGGAGGTGGTGGAGGCAGGGACAGTTAATGCGTTTAAGAATAAACTGGATGCGCATAGATTTTAGAGCAAGGTGATGTAAATGTAACTGGTTGTATACAGACTCTGCAGGGTCTTCTAAACCAGTATAAAGACGTTAAGTTAAGTTAAGTTAAGACACTGAGCAGCGCATGAGCTGCAGTGGTCAGCGACCCATAGCTGACTGCTAGCGTTAGGGCCTGCGAACCAGAGCTGCCAAGACCCTTCTACACCTCCACGCGGTGATCCTGGATAACAGGCTGCAGCAGGGCAGACTGGCTAAGGAGAAGAGATCGAAGAGGGAATGCTAACCCGGTACTCAAAAAATGCTTGCTGAAGTCGGATGTGTTGGACCGAAAGGTGCAAATATCGCAGTAAAGCTGTAAACTACGACACAACGCATTCCGTTCTCTGGACTACATTCTGCTACTTAAGCCCTTTCAGGGTTTGGTAGCGGGAGATTAAGAACGAACGCAGAAGAAAAAGAAGAAGAATAGCCCAAAGCTGTCTTGGCATCCAACGTGCAATAAACTTACAAAGATGCAAATGTTCATGAATAATAGTGTTCACCGTACCCAGAGAAAGACTTGCATCTTGTGATTATGCATCAATTCTCCGGGATAAGGCGTTCCACAATCTGGATATTCACAAGCATGACTGTGGTGGGTTGAGAGCCAGCAATGCCAGGATCATCACTCACATTCAAATGTCTTACTGCGGCTGAGTGTCTCATCACCGTATTGCGATTGCAGTCTTCTGTAAATTTCTGCGGGTTTCACGTATTCTTTCACAAAAATCTTCATCACAACATGCTATTTCATGCAAGAACTAACTGCATTCTCCAGCATTTGTATTTATCTGACTGGCCCATGGCAAGTAGGCCATCAAGCAGTAATAGGACACAAGTGCCCTAACTAATGATAGTAATTCCAGCATGCTATAACCCATTCAGGTAGAATTAGAACAAAAAGTCCTGGTTTGATTTTATGCTTGAAGTTGTTATCAGGCATTCAAATTGTTTAGGCAATTTAAGGAAATCAAAGGGCTCGCCAACTGGGAAATATGGAACTCCTCACCAACTGAGAAATATGGAACTCCTCACCAACTGAGAAATATGGAACTCCTCACCAACTGAGAAATATGGAACTCCTCACCAACTGAGAAATATGGAACTCCTCACCAACTGAGAAATATGGAACTCCTCACCAACTGAGAAATATGGAACTCCTCACCAACTGAGAAATATGGAACTCCTCACCAACTGAGAAATATAGAACTCATCACCAACTGAGAAATATGGAACTCCTCACCAACTGAGAAATATAGAGCTCCTCACCAACTGAGAAATATAGAACTCATCACCAACTGAGAAATATGGAACTCCTCACCAACTGAGAAATATGGAACTCCTCACCAACTGAGAAATATGGAACTCCTCACCAACTGAGAAATATAGAGCTCCTCACCAACTGAGAAATATGGAACTCATCACCAACTGAGAAATATGGAACTCCTCACCAACTGAGAAATATGGAACTCCTCACCAACTGAGAAATATGGAACTCCTCACCAACTGAGAAATATAGAGCTCCTCACCAACTGAGAAATATAGAACTCATCACCAACTGAGAAATATGGAACTCCTCACCAACTGAGAAATATGGAACTCCTCACCAACTGAGAAATATGGAACTCCTCACCAACTGAGAAATATAGAACTCATCACCAACTGAGAAATATGGAACTCCTCACCAACTGAGAAATACAGAACTCAACTGGTTTTTTAAACAGAAAAAAATTCTACTGAAATTCGTCAGATCTGTGAAGTTTATGATGACTTATGTAATGAGTGATACCAGGAATTGGATCAGAGTGTGCATGATGAGGCGTGGTCTGGGCGAACATCTGTTGTAACTGATGACTTGGTGAGTACGGTTAACGGAAATGTTCTAGAGCAGCTGTTTTCTTCTCCCAACGTGCAGTTTCTAGTAACTTCAAGGACTGAAATCTACGATATTGTGAGAAATCATTTAGGTTTTCACAAAGTTTGTGCCATAATTTTGATAATCAGGACGATCTGAAAGATTCTGCGCAGGATTAGCTAACATCGCAGGCAACACTTTTCAATGAGGAATATACAAAATCCTGTGCCCCGCTACGGCAAGTGCCTCAATAATGGTGGAGACAATGTTGAAAAGTGGAGGAAAGGGTCATCAATGTGATCAAAATAATACCATTTACATTAAAAAAATTATTTTTACAGAAGTTACTTTCTGAACATCCGTCGTGTGTGAATGTATATATTTTGTTTTTGGACCCTTGAAAAAAGCTCTAAAGGAACAAAAATTCACCTCAAATGTAGACAATCTTTGCTGCGGTGACAAAATGGTTCAATGATCAACCAGTCCTTTTTCACAGATGGTATTTGTCATCTCTCCAGTTGACAGCTGTAAATGGGTACCTCATGAAGTCAGTGACAATTATGAAGTCCCTGCAGGAGTTATGAAGTTTGTGTTCTTTCGTCTGCACTTTCAGCAGCGAAAGGAACTGAGAATGTATGGGGAAGCCCAGGTGCAATGAGGGCAACTCTATAAACCATTTTCCCTTTTTTTCCATTGATATAATCGCTAACACTCAATAATCAAGAATTCACTAAGTCAAGGATAAACAAGTTCAAAACAATTTATTTCCCAATTAATGGGAACCAAATTTAATCATCAATAATTCATCATGACAAAATAATAATAATAATTTTATAAAAGAGCCAGTTGCAATTTATTCAAAGCCGCAGAACTGTCTTTGCCGTTATTTGACAAGTAGAAAGAATAAAGGACGGAATTGATATAACTCACTCAATGTATGGTAGATTAGATTTAAAACAGATTGATCAACCTGGTCATTAGCTATTGTTTTGTCTTAGAAATATGCACAGTCTAAGGTCGATGCGGTGAAACGCTGCGGATTCTGTCCTCAACTGTTGTGGTCAGTGACACGATATGTTGTAGTCACCAGCACAATGTGGTCTGTGATCTACCAGAAGTCTCTGCCACCTTGGATGGAGTTTTCCTCCAGCACACCCAATATACATGTATAAAAGCTACAGATAACAGCGCAACATACATTGCACAATCGATCGTCATGACACCACTGCCTCTGCGGACTGGCACACAAGGCACACCGCTGACTGTACTAGTTGTCCTCCACAGCCTCATATCTGAAATAATGAGAAAAGGTTGTGAGCTGTTGTTTCTTCGGGTATATTCTCAAAATAGAGATGACATTTCATCATAATTTCTGGGAGCGGAAAGCAATCAGGGTCAGGGGGAATGTAATGATCAAGACCCAACCTCACATCCATGTCATGGCTTTTTGAAGCAGGTTGTGTTGCAGTAGCCTGGTCAATGGGGTGGGGCTGACACTGTGACCCCCATAGTAGTGCACCTATTGAGAAGACCAGCATTGCACTACAGCCCGGATGATCCAGGTCAACTTTCTTCAGTATGTCACAGGAAATAAGAAGAGCCACTGTAACCTACTACTAGATAAGTGTCATCAAGAGTGATGAACTCAGTTTGAGAAGCTTCTAAAGCAAGGCTCTACAACTCTGTCAAGCTGTGGGCTAATACTTCAATGGCTACCATCCCATTGTGGTGTACCAAGGAATGAGAAGACAGATAGACTTGCAAACAGGGACTTGTCAACAAGAAGTCACTGAAATCACATACTTTACACAATTAGGACCCACATTGACAGAGGCACATAACCATGACCCTTACTGGCATAAAGACACAATTAGGACTTACATTGACAGAGACACACACCTACAACCTACATTGACAGAGACACACAACTACAACCTACATTGACAGAGACACACAACTACAACCTACAATGACAGAGACATACAACCATGTCCCATATTGTCAGAGACACACAACCAAAACTTACTTTGACAACCAAGTCATTGAAATCATATACATTACACAATTAGGGCCCACATTGACAGAGACACACAACTACAACCTACATTGACAGAGACACACAACTACAACCTACATTGACAGAGACACACAACTACAACCTACAATGACAGAGACATACAAACATGTCCCATATTGTCAGAGACACACAACCAAAACTCACTTTGACAACCGTTTACGGAGATCCTTCAATAGGTCATTCTTACGCTGTAACATCTGCTTGAGATTCTTGAATGGTGCGGTCTGGCTCACTTTCTTCTCTAACTCCTGCATTTAAACAGAATAAAGAGTTTTCATCAACACACCTAGATAACAATAAAGAAAGACATATATAATAAGCAGTTTCATGGCAACAATAAAAACAAATTAATCAAATGTGGCTGCTGCAATTCTTTGAAATGACTGGGATATTAGAGGTACGGTGTGGGCTAGTAGTTAAGTAACACGGCTCACACTCCAACGGTGCTGCGATCCCCATCACAACATCGGCCGTTACCCTGGGAAAGCAAATCCTTAGAAAATGCAGGAGAAAGCAGAACCTTACATAAAATGCATGCCGAAGTTGGATGCACTAGACCAACAGGCGCAAAATAAAAACTGCAGTGCAACGCACACCGCCTTGGGGAATAGAGAAATTAGGCAAACACAAACAAAAAACCAGCATTCATGGGCATTCGTTGGTCTTGATGTGTGTTGAACCTTGACTGATGTTCAGAAGTGCGACTATTTCATTCAGTCACTCGGTGATCTTTCACCACAATGTGTTCAACTGCTGGAATCAACTCAGGTGTCATTACTCAGCGTGCTTGACCCGTTTCAATAAACTCAGGTGTCATTACTCAGTGTGCCTGGCCAATTTCAATCAACTCATGTGTCATTACTCAGTGTGCTTGATCCGTTTCAATAAACCCAGGTGTCATTACTCAGTGTACCTGGCCCATTTCAATCGACTCAGGTGTCATTAGTGCACCTGACTCATTTCAATCGACTCAGGTGTCATTACTCAGTGTGCCTGACTCTCAGGTGTCATTACTCTGTGTGCCTGACCCATTTCAATCGACTCAGGTGTCATTACTCAGTGTGCCTGATCCATTTCAATCGACTCAGGTGTCATTACTCAGTGTACCTGACCCGTTTCAATCGACTCAGGGTGTCATTACTCAGTGTGCCTGACCCTCAGGTGTCATTACTCAGTGTAACTGACCCGTTTCAAGAACAGTCTGGTTTCACCCGTTGTAAAAAACTCAACCGAACTCAGTCCCTCTTTGGTTGCATATCACTAGTGAGACGGCCATCATTAACCCATTCAATCCCAGGAGTCCTCCTGTAAAAGTAACCATAGCTTCATCAATACTAACATCCTGTTCAGGCCTCATTAGTTCTCTGGACTTGGCTAGAATAAGATCAAACAGAGGTCTAATCTTAACAATTGCATCATATCCATCTTGTCCTCGTGGAATGAATTTTGAATTATTATTGAGATGCAAATATTTGCTGATACTTTCAAACCTATTTCTTGACATTACACTTGACACTGGAGGGACATTCAACAGTTCATCAGTAGACTAAAACATTCTGTAGGAGGGTAACTAATGAACCCCAAACATAAAGAATGCCCTTCATGTTACCAGGAGAAACAGGTTTCCACTAAGGATCTTTTTTTTCCCTAAAATTCTGATGCAGGCATATGCATTGGTTTGCTCTGCCCAGTACTCAAAAATAATCTGAGGTAGAAATAATGAAAGGTAATCAAAAGCAGAGTAATCTTGATCTGGATCTATGTGATCTGCAGGACCTGTTTCCTCACTTAATCTTTCAATACTGATATACTCAGTTGCTTTGACCATTCTCTATCACCACTATAGCTTGGCTGTGGGGTGGGGTTGGGTGGGGTGGGTCACATTGTCACCGTCTTCTACCGATAATTTGTCATCATCACTACTGAGGCCAGTGTCACTACTTTCATCTTCTAAATCCTGAACTTATTCCTCATCATCATCCAATTCGTTCTCATTCTCTGCAACTCCATCAACAAATTCTCAACAACCATCATCTGACTCATAAGTATCTTTAGTCCGCACCAAGTTTTGAATAAAATTGAAGGCCACATTTAAAAAATCACAGCTCGATCACCATACCTGATAGAAACGATCTGTAAACTGCAATGGGAGTCGCCATTACCGGTAGTCATGTGGCGGCAAAATTTAGCGTGTCTATTCGCAAGTAAAGCGTAAGGAAAAATCATTTAAATTGGTATATCCACGGCGTCCATCGCCGGCTGGGCTGGAAGTTAATCGATAGCGGCTGGCCGGGCTGGGATTGAATGAGTTGAATTGATACTATGATGTCTGCATCGTGATATGACCTGCGGGTCACTCTTGAAGTCCTTAGCAACGATGCTCCCAATGTATATGGCACAGTGTTTCTACCGTCATTTTCAGGTTTTCATTTAGACTCCAGAGTGCCTATGAAACTGAGGAACACTCTCTTGTTTAGATGTCCTGCACTCAACAGTGGTAGGAAGGAGTTTGTTCCTCCAAGAGCAGATAAACAGAACTAAACAGCAGCTCACAAACACTTGCAGATACCACTATATGGCATTGAACTAAACATAAGCTGCTGGATCAATAACCAACCAACCAACAGTAGCGAAGCGTGATGATAATTTTAGGGTAAGCTGAGTCATGACCATAAAGGGGCACACTTAACGATGTCGAAAAAACGATGAACGTACTTCAACACAGTTTTCTTGTATATCAGTTCTAATCGTGTTTGTTTAATTTCTGAAAAAATATGTATCAGCCTCTCCTTTGACACGTGATCAAATCACAATCACAAAACTAAACAAAGCCGCACTGAAATAACATTTTAAAACACACTTTGGAGATTGGAATGTAACACACTCAGTCAGTGAAGGCCGACTTATTTTGTGACTAGTTGGCTGTGAGGAAAAAGTAGCGCAGTAATGACCATCTCATCAATTGACCTGATTCCTATAATGTATTAGGCTGGGCGCAATCAGTCTACCTTTCAAATAGTAATGATAAATTCACTTTAACTTAACTTAACTTAACGTCTTTATCCTTTAGCAAGCCATGGTCGAGTGCTAGCCGACACACTAGGCCTACAAAAACGGTCTACGGAAAAAAAATATTTTTTTTTTATACGGAGTCACTCCCAACAGCCATTTTTTACTGCTGAATACATGCTCCATATATACACGATATTTTGCCGGTTAAAGTATCGTATGTTCGATTACAAATGGCTTTTGAACAGTTTTAATTTTGTATACGCCGTTTGGAGCAAGCCGACTTTTTGCGAAAGGGGAAGTAGGTTGTTGGGAAAGATCTTTATAGAGTAGATTTTTTAATTTTGTTAGTTTATATGAAAGAACTACGTTTGAATTGTAAACTAACAGTTGTGTCGATATTGTAAACACAGTATCGATACGTTGTTATGGTTTCCATGGTTTTCTATCGAAGCGACTAGGCCTAGTGGTCGAGCCCAAATATTTTCTGAGATTTTCATAAATTTTCAACTTCATCTTTTTGTATCTCAAAAACTAACAAACACACAACAACAACAATAACACCCACATGTTTGTTATCCTATTGTGTGTCTACACGCCAGAAAATCATATTTATTGACAAACAAACATAAAAATTAAAAATTTTGAAAAACGACTACCATGGTGACTAATTAAGAAAATTAATTAGGTCAAATATTTTTCAAAAAGAATCTGGCGTGCTAAAGGTTATACTGGTTTGGAAGACCCTGCAGAGTCTGTATACAACCAGTTACATTTACATCACCTTGCTCTAAAAGCTATGCGCATCCAGTTTATTCTTAAATGCATTAACTGTCCCTGCCTCCACTACCTCCCCTGGCAATGCATTCCAAGCAGACACCACTCTCTGACTAAAAAAATATTTCCTTATATCTAACCTGGACCTCTCTTTAGTCAGCTTGTAGCTATGCCCTCGTGTTATTGTAGGTGGCTGTATTTTAAAAAACTTGTTATAGTCTAATTTATCCATTCCTCTGATCATCTTATAAACCTGTATTAAGTCACCACGAATTCTTCTCTCTTCGAGACACTGTAGGCCGGTTTTTCTGAGTCGTTCCTCATAACTGTAATTCTGGAATCCCACTATCATCTTTGTCGCTCTTTTTTGTATTCTTTCCAGCATGTTTATATCCCCTCTATGATAAGGACTCCACACATGTACACAGTACTCCAATCTAGGTCTAACTAAAGCTTTATACAGTTTGACGATCACTTCCTTGCTCCTATGTTTAATATTTCTTTTTATTATAACTAACATTGCATTTGCTTTTTTCACTGCTACCTTAACTTGCTCACTCACCTTTCCTGTATGATCTATTATAACCCCTAGGTCCCTTTCCTTATCTATCTTTCTAATATTGTTTTCTCTCATTCTGTAATTATGTTCCATATTGGATCTACCCATGTGGATGACTGTACATTTATCTACATTAAACTCCATTTGCCAGCTTACAGACCGTTCTCGAATTTTATCTAAATCCGACATCAATATATCCACTTCCGCTTTAGATGAGACACTACTGCATAGTTTTGTGTCATCAGCAAATTTTGCAATCATGGATCTCATATCAATGTCCAAATCATTTATATATATCAAGAACAAAATTGGTCCCAAAACCAAGCCCTGTGGCACACCACTTTTCACTTCACACCACTCAGAGTACTCCTTATTTATGCCCACCCTCTGCCTTCTTCCCGTTAACCAATTTTCAATCCATTTGGCAACTTCGCCACCTATTCCATGTGATTTTAACTTTCGAAATAATCTTTGATGAGGTACTCTATCAAAGGCTTTTGCAAAGTCTAGATAAATAACGTCCACTGGCTCCCCTTTATCTATGATTTTAGTAACCTCCTCCATGAATTCTAATAGATTTGTTAAGCATGATCTCCCTCTAGTAAACCCATGCTGACTATTTCTAATTAGATTAAATTTGTCTAAATGCATTACACTGTTTTCTTTGATTATTGACTCTAACAATTTACAGACTATGCTCGTTAAACTCACCGGTCTAAAATTTGCTGGATCTGATTTTTTGCCTTTTTTGAATAAGTGCTAACATGTCACTACGCGTAAACAAAATAACCATTTCAATTTAAATTTCTCATTTATTTCACATCTGTTTGGTGAAAAGGAACGTCTTCTCTAATTCTTCAAAACCTATTGGGATAGCTCAAGCTATCCTGTCTATTCTAACGCTTCCCTACCGCCAACTAACCATAGGAAGCCTACCCTCTTTAGCCACTTTACCTGTCCAGCTTAGGGGACACTACTGGTAGACATTTGTATGATTTGTACAGCTCTTGTGGTCATATGGACACCCAATCTGCTCCACTACAACAAGGTGCGGAGGGAGACATCATAATACAAGCTGACTATACCTTCTCTGCCATCTCCAACATCTCTCGTATTCTCAGCAATTCATGTTTCGTGTTTGCCACTTCTTTCTCTGCATCTTGTGCAGAAGCCTGCCCTTTCTTTCGCTCCTGAGGGTTAAAAAACAAAAACATTTGTTTACTATAAAAAAATAATTAGAAAACACTAACATTACTGCAACAGACACCACAAAAGACACCAGACTACATGCAGTCATCTTCGACTTGGTAGTCCTACCAGCGCTCTGCTATAGTAGCGAAACCTGGTCTCTAACAAAAGCAGCAGAGAACCAACTGAGAACAGCACACACATCTCTTGAAAGATGCTTGGTGGGCATAACTCTCAGACAACAGCGGCAAAACGAACTACACATTAGCAACATGTCCTACAGTACGTCAACCATTCAAAACACCACTGCGCAGGTCATTTAGCTAGACGACAAGAAGAAAGATGGAGTATAATAACCGCCATGTGGTACCCGCGCGACAAAAATGGACATCAAAGACGGCCCCCAACTCACTGGCGAGATTCACTAGACAACCACAACATTCACGACCCCACAACAAACAGACTACTTTCCCACTGGACGACCCGCACCCATGACAGAAGCGACTGGAACCTCAGTTGGGACCCGCTCAAGGGCGACCACCCCTTGATGAAGAACGGGTTGAACTAAGAACATTACTGTATTTATTAAAATTGTTCTCATCCACTGGAAGAATTTATAGGACTGATAAATTAAGGCTCCTTACCCATACAATCACTTTGTAGTGTGCAGGTTCTAAGTTTTAAAAAAATTATACCTTTGATAAAAAAACAACATATGCCATACAGAAGTTATGACCTGTGTCCCCTTCGTCAGAAGGCTGGTATCCAAGCTTCTCAGTCACCTGTTCCACTATTCATTTACTACATCATTACAGCATTTATTCCCATTGCTGACGTCGACCTGGAGGATTTGTTAGTCTTGAGGAATAAAGGCCACTGGTCCCTGCAGTCACTGTACTGTCTGTTTTTGATTTACCCCCATTAGAAAAAAATCCAAGGTCTTATTGAGGCTTTGCATCTTGCCCTCTTGATCAGAAGGCCTGGGGAGGGGGTAGGGAGTAGGGAGTGAAGTGGTTAGTGGCACAACCTGCAGCCAAAACTTGCTTCCGTTCTAACTCACCAGTCATCAAGGTCGTACCCATATAGGATGTTAACTCATTAGAAAATATTTACTGAAGTAAGATGCACTGTGCCATACAGTGCAAAAAGTATACAACACACTCCAACTTAGAAAACAAGACAAATGACAAACAAAAACATTAACAAATATTAAAACTATTATTGTCATTAATGACTAGTAAGATTAACAATCTCATGCCTCATTGGTCTGATACTCTTAAAAAAAGTCTCTTGGATGGTTTTGGTATACGGATATTAGGATGGAACCCTAGTCATTTAGTCAGCTCCTACTGAGTTAATTGATGGAGTGTAGGAAGTGAACTGATTTGGATGGAAGAGGCGGTTATGGTTGTTATTGCAGAAGAAGAGCCAGTTATGGTTATTACAGAAGAAGAGCCGGTTATTGTTGTTATTGCAGAAGAAGAGCCAGTTATGGTTATTACAGAAGAAGAGACGGTTATTGTTTTTATTGCAAAAGAAGAGTCAGTTATGGTTATTACAGAAGAATAGCCGGTTATGGTTGTTATTACAGAAGAAGAACCGGTTATGGTTGTTATTGCAGAAGAAAGCTGGTTATGGTTGTTATTACAGAAGAAGAGCTGGTTATGGTGGTTATTACAGAAGAAGAGCCGGTTATGGTTGTTATTACAGAAGAAAGCAATTTCAGAGCGGAGGCAGAGGCACTGGGGGCTGCAGTAGAAGAAATGGTGACAGGCAAAAGAAATGAAAGCCATATAGTCCTGTTTACAGATGCCCTGGCCGTAGTCACAGCACTAAAAAGCCAGAGGTAAGCATAGGTACAAGATGGAAGCTGAACTAACCTGGTCTATCTGTGATTGTAGATCTGACATTTGTTTAGTCAGTTTAGCTATTTCTTCGGATGTTGCTTCAGGCTGAAAACAGAATATAAACAATCAATGGCACGAGGCAAAAACAAATGTATCAATGGCAGGAGACTGAGACAGACATTGACAATCAATGATATGAGGAGGAAATAGACAATGGCGTGAGACAGAAATAGAAAATTAATGACATAAGACAGAAATAGAGAATTAATGACATAAGACAGAAATAGAGAATTAATGGCATAAGACAGAAATAGAGAATGAATGATCCAAAGTAAGCCAAACACTATCGCTGTGTGCCATGCTGACTCATAATCAACAAGATCTATAAATGAAATAAATATATGAACAAAAAATAAAAGATGAACTACTGGAGCAGGTTCAGAGTTTTCCTATCTAGGTCATTTAATAACGGAAGAAGGCAGCTGTGAAAAAGAAGTCAGAAAGAGAATAGGTATGGCCAAGATGGTATTGAGCAACATACAACTCATACTGACATTCAAACAGATAAATCAGAATTTGAAAATGAGAATTGTCGGGCGTTATGTAAACTCGTTACTACTTTATGGCACAGAAACATGGACACTGAATAACAAGTTGGAAAAGAGTATTGAAGCCTTCGAAGTATAGGTATATAGAAGATTTGGTCACATTTCATGTAAAGAGAAGAAAACAAATGTGGAGGTTTTGAAAAAGTTGGGGGTGAAAAGAGAAATAATGACCGAAATCAGGGTTGCTGTTGTTTCGAATGCCAACAATGAGTAGGTTACTCAATGTGCGCCCTGAAAAGGACGTTAAGTGACGAGTTGCAACAGCTTTCCTTACATCCTGAGTGTGCTGATGAAGGTGGACCGGGATCCTCCAGGCAGTTGTGCTATGCTTAGCCTCGCTTGTCACTCACTACTACAGAGATCACGTCGAACCTCACCTTGTTAGCCAGACTGTTGTCCTTGACAACAGCCCATTTCTAGGACGACCAATCAGGAGGTGAGGTGAGGGCCTTGGCCAGTATATTTCTCCTGACCCCGGCTAACATTCTCTGATCAGTGTGTTTTGCCTAACCAGACGTTAGCCTCATCATCTCGAAATCAGGGTTAGACAGCTATCTTATTTTGGTCATATAACAAGACATACCTCCTTTTTGAAGACCATTCTAGAGGGTAGGGTGGAAGGCCGTCGTTCAAGAGGAAGACAACGTTATAAGTGGGTGGATAACATCAAGAGATGGACTGGAAAAAGCCTGTCGGATTGCACCATTATAGCAAGAAATACACTGGAGATCCATTGCAGCCGACCTTCGATGCAGAGATGGCACTTGAACTGAACTGATAAATAAAATGATAGACTAACATTGGAAGCAGCAAAGCCAAATCAACATAAACAAAACAAAGGTAATAAGATTTTCTTTTCAAAGACCCTATAAAGCAGAGGCTGTCAATCTATGCCCTGGCAGCCAAAAGCATTCAGCCTACAAGATCTGTGTTTGCTGTGACCCCTAACAACTTAATTAGAAGTATGCAATGGAAGACATCTGTTAGTGAAGCTCTGCAGTTTGGATGTGATCACATGTACACCCTCTTTAGTTGGCAGGTGACAGAGGTCATATTCTGTTTTCCATAGGTACCTCACAGGTGAATCATTATATTAATTGTATAAATACCATGGCAACCAACAACCAATAAAAAGATGCCTGGATGACTAACCCTGATCCCCTTAGCTCTAAGTTCTGCCTGCATGCGCTCCAGATCAGCTGTCATGGTCTTTGTCTTCTGGTAGTTACTGGTAAACTGAAAATGGATAGTAGATATGTGCACAGTAAATGGCAGGGCTCATGTGGATAAACATTGGATAATCATTCTGCTACTAACATTTGGCTTGGCTTAGCTTCGTTTGTTCTCAATCTCCAGCTACCAAACCATGAAAGGGCTTAAGTAGCAGAATGTAGTCCAGAGAACAGAATGCGCTGTGTCGTAGTTTACAGCTTGACTGCGATATTTGCACCTTTCAGTCTAACACATCCGACTTCAGCAAGCATTTTTTGAGTACCGGGTTAGCATTCCATCTTCGATCCCTTCTCCTTAGCCAGTCTGCCCTGCTGCAGCCTGTTATCCAGGGTCTTGGCAGCTCTGGATCGCTGGCCCTGACGCTAGCAGTCAGCAATGGGTCGCTGACCACTGCAGCTCATGCGCTGCTCAACATCTTGATCCCTCCTACTAAGATTTGAAGCATCAAAGGCAGGATTGCAGATCAATGTGAACAAAACAGAGACAATAAGAATACATAACAAAGAACACAACCACATCCTGTTGTTGAGTGTTACTGTGATAAAGATGTCATTCTATGACTCCCTCACTGACCAATTAGTACCAAGGTAGACCCATAGCATACTACCATTAATGAGATACTTTTCAAATCTTTATTGAACGAGGCCTGAGTTCCTGTCAGGTGGAGTCACTAGTTCCCTACCTCACATTATGAAATGTTAAAAAGAAACCAGAATCTTTTTTTATGAACATGATATTAAGGTTATTATTGGACTCGATTAGGTCCTGACATGTTCACACTAGTGGCACCCATTGTTAGACAGGCCCACACTAGTGGCACCCATTGTTAGACAGGCCCACACTAGTGGCACCCACTGTTGGACAGGCCCACACTGTCGGACAGGCCCACACTAGTGGCACCCATTGTTGGACAGGCCCACACTAGTGGCATCCACTGTTGGACAGGCCCACACTAGTGGCACCCACTGTTGGACAGGCCCACACTAGCCCATTGTTGGACAGGCACACACTAGTGGTACCCATTGTTGGACAGGCGCACACTAGCCCATTGTTGGACAGACCCACACTAGTGGCACCCACTGTTGGACAGGCCCACACTAGTGGTACCCATTGTTGGACAGACCCACAGTAGTGGCACCCACTGTTGGACAGGCCCACACTAGCCCATTGTTGGACAGGCGCACACTCGTGGTACCCATTGTTGGACAGGCGCACACTAGTGGTACCCATTGTTGGACAGACCCACACTAGTGGCACCCACTGTTGGACAGGCCCACACTAGTGGTACCCATTGTTGGACAGACCCACACTAGTGGCACCCACTGTTGGACAGGCCCACACTAGTGGTACCCATTGTTGAACATGCTCACATTAGTGGTACCCATTGTTGAAAAGAATAGTACTCCTGTAACCTGCCAAGCATGTCATAAAAGATGACTAAAGAGAGATGTGAATGCGACTAGCAAACTGATCTCATGTAAACTATTGCCATTGAAACTGTCACTGCAAATGCTCAGACACAGGCTTCCTGTAAAAGGGCAGCTGTAGTGTGGCCCTACACTTCACTTGGAGCGAAAAGGTAAATCAAGCAATATATCAATCAGTCATTTCAGGCCCATAAGCGCTAGTGATGTTGTGGATGAAATGTTAAGAGCTTTGACCACTACATTCTTTTTCTTCCTCCGTGCTCTTGTCACCTTGAAGTGCATACACTATCAACCAGCCCTCTCTCATCCCCCTTACCACCTTCAGGTACATAGGCCATCACCAACCCTCTCTCATCACCCTTACCACCTTCAGGTACATAGACCATCAACCAACCCTTCACCCGTATCACCTTCAGGTATGGACCAACAGCCAACCCTTCACCCTTACAACCTTCAGGTACATAGACCATCAACCAACCCTTCACCCGTATCACCTTCAGGTACAGACCATCAGCCAACCCATCACCCTTATCACCTTCAGGTACAGACCATCAGCCAACCCTTCACCCTTATGACCTTCAGGTACAGACCATCATCCAACCCTTCACCCTTATGACCTTCAGGTACGGTCCAACAGCCAACCCTTCACCCTTATCACCTTCAGGTATGGTCCAACAGCCAACCCTTCACCCTTATGACCTTCAGGTATGGTCCAACAGCCAACCCTTCACCCTTATCACCTTCAGGTATGGTCCAACAGCCAACCCTTCACCCTTATGACCTTCAGGTACAGACCATCAGCCAACCCTTCACCCTTATCACCTTCAGGTATGGTCCAACAGCCAACCCTTCACCCTTATCACCTTCAGGTACAGACCATCAACCAGTCTTCTCCTAGGTTGCCCAGTTCCCTTCCTCCTGCCATGCTTCCCTAACTCTGACAGGGCAGGATCTCAACAGTTTTGCTGTGTGAGCCAAGAGCTCAAACCAGTCTGACACTTGGATGCTCTACCACTACAGATAAAATAAAGTTTGAAGTGAGAATGCCGTGACTGACCTCTTTGTCAAATTTCGAAAGCCGTAGAAGCAACATTTCATTTTCTGACTGCAATTCACTGATTTTCTGAGGACAGATAGAGGGGTAAGGACAAAAACACGTTAAAAGCATGTGACAAATTTCTTTGCAGTTAGAAATCAAAAAGAGTCTTAACGGCCACTCACAGACAAAATTATAAATTTTTGGTTATAAATTTACCTAAATTATTTGTATCTTTCCTCATGCCTAGTAACCCACAGGAAGTTGTAAAATACCTACTACGTGTAGCCGAAGCATTCGGCTACCTGGCAACAGACTACAAACAATTCCTCATCACATTTACTTTCATCAGTGTGTTCGATCAATCAAAACCTCTCAATTCCCTGAGGAGCACAAGTCTTCAACAAACACACACTAAAGCAATTCTGTCCTGGGCCATCTGTTCCAGTTCTGTCCACGTTTTCCCTGTTTCCTTGATGTTATCTATTCCATATGTGTTTTAGTCTCCCTCTACATCTCTTGCCTTGAGGATTCCAGAACAGAGACTGTCTTGTAATGGTATTAGTTGTTTTCCTTAAAGTATTGTGCAGCGTCTTCTCCTCCCATCACTGATATCTGTCAGATTCTTTCCACAGTTTCCACGTGAGTGTTCCCGTCGTTCTATTTCAACATCTCTATTCTGTGCAGGCACCCATTTATGAAAATCTATGCCTTCTTCGTTGTTTTTTTGTGTTCTCCATGTTTCAGAGCCATACAACAGAATGGACTTTACAATGGAGTTGAAGAAATTTTGTGTGTATGTTACTGAGAGAAATGGAAATAAATCGGCGGTAACATTGTAGCTTGCCACGCATGTCATTAGATGCAACTAAGAACGGTTGTGTATGGGCCCAGCTATTCTATCCTGTAGGAACTATTGATCACAGTGACCCCAGTCTGTAGAAACTATTGGGCTCAGCCAGCCAATCCTTTAGAAACTATTGATCCCAGTGACCCCATCCTGTCGAAACTATTGGTCCCAGTGACCCCATCCTGTAGAAACTTTTGGTCCCAGTGACCCCATCCTGTAGAAACTATTGGTCCCAGTGACCCCATCCTGTAGAAACTATTGGTCCCAGTGACCCCATCCTGTAGAAACAGAGTGATTGTGCAGCAACAAGGGCTCACATTGACGACGCAATGTACTTGGCACAGGATAGATGACTGAAGCTCCCTACAACGCTCAACGGCACACGTGGAAAGAAAACTAACTGTAGAAGCTATTGGTCCCAGTAACCCCATCCTGTAGAAACTATCAGTAGCAGTGACCCCATCCTGTAGAAACTATCAGTACCAGTGACCCCATCCTGGAGAAACTATCATCCCCAGTCACCCCATCCTATAGAAACTATCAGGCCTACTGACCCCATCCTGTAGAAACTACCAGGCCCAGTGACCCCATCCCATAGAAACTATCAGGCCCAGTAACCCCATCCTGTAGAAGCTATTGGTTCCAGTAACCCCATCCTGTTGCAACTATCAGGACCAGTAACCCCATCCTGTAGAAGCTATTGGTCCCAGTAACCCCATCCTGTAGAAGCTATTGGTCCCAGTAACCCCATCCTGTAGAAACTATCAGGACCAGTAACCCCATCCTGTAGAAGCTATTGGTCCCAGTAACCCCATCCTGTAGAAACTATCAGGACCAGTAACCCCATCCTGTAGAAGCTATTGGTCCCAGTAACCCCATCCTGTAGAAGCTATTGGTCCCAGTAACCCCATCCTGTAGAAGCTATTGGTCCCAGTAACCCCATCCTGTAGAAACTATCAGGACCAGTAACCCCATCCTGTAGAAGCTATTGGTCCCAGTAACCCCATCCTGTAGAAGCTATTGGTCCCAGTAACCCCATCCTGTAGAAGCTATTGGTCCCAGTAACCCCATCCTGTAGAAACTATCAGGCCCAGTAACCCCATCCCATAGAAACTATCAGGCCCAGTAACCCCATCCTGTAGAAACTATCAGGCCCAGTAACCCCATCCCATAGAAACTATCAGGCCCAGTAACCCCATCCTGTAGAAACTATCAGGCCCAGTAACCCCATCCCATAGAAACTATCAGGCCCAGTAACCCCATCCCATAGAAACTATCAGGCCCAGTAACCCCATCCTGTAGAAACTATCAGGCCCAGTAACCCCATCCCATAGAAACTATCAGGCCCAGTAACCCCATCCTGTAGAAACTATCAGGCCCAGTAACCCCATCCTGTAGAAACTATCAGGCCCAGTAACCCCATCCCATAGAAACTATCAGGACCAGTGACCTCATCATGTAGAAACTATCAGGCCCAGCAACCCCATCCCATAGAAACTATCAGGTCCAGTAACCCCATCCCATAGAAACTATCAGGCCCAGTAACCCCATCCCATAGAAACTATCAGGACCAGTGACCTCATCATGTAGAAACTATCAGGCCCAGTAACCCCATCCCATAGAAACTATCAGGCCCAGTAACCCCATCCCATAGAAACTATCAGGTCCAGTAACCCCATCCCATAGAAACTATCAGGCCCAGTAACCCCATCCCATAGAAACTATCAGGACCAGTGACCTCATCATGTAGAAACTATCTATCTTTGAGTATTGTTAGGGCATCTATCCACATTACTGGGGTCACAAGGAGGATATATAGGACTGAGTAACATAGGCCACTTGTTCCTGCAGTCCCCATAGAGTGGACAAGCTCTATTTATGTATTTTTTTCAGATAGACAAAAGCTTAGGCCTTATCAAGTTTTAAAAAAAAATCATGTGCTTTTGGTCAAGAGACTGGTAACCTAATTGCCACCTGTACCTCAAAGAAGCTAATAACCACCCCACAAAAAAAACACCTCTGTGCCCCATGGTAGTAGAGGAGCATGCCAGTCTAGTCGAATCATTTCATGACACGCTGCATAGCAAAGTGGCTAGTGATATGGCTCACAATTCAAACATTCAGCAAGGTAGTGCCTTATGAAAAGTGAACCCATTAAAAAAATGCATGCTAAATCTGGATCCACTAAGCCATAAGGCACACACAAAAACAGCACAATGCACACTGTCTAAGGAAGAGAAAAGAAAAATTTTTTTTCAAAGAATAAAGTAGTCGAGACTAATTTTTCCTCAGCTCTGTGTGGATCCCACGGTCCTGTGGAGTTATGAATAGGACAACTACATTTTACTATCCTCTTCTTCTCGTTCGCAACATTTTAAAAATGTATGTCTACATGTAAAGTTTAGTTCTCTGGACAAAGGCTGCTGTGATGGAGAGTTCTTCAAGGCTCCCAGATAACTTTGTGAAAGTTCGTCTTTGTGGACCAGTGCTCAGTGCGCAATTGCCTAAGAACATTGCAGTCGTGCAGGACATGTTCGGATGTCTGTGCTGTTGTCTCACAAGTACACATATGTGATGAAGGCCAATTTTAGCTTGTGTAAGTGGCCATTCAATCTGCTATGTCTCATTCTCATGCAGAACAGGTTCATCTGCTCCGCTCAATCAAGGCAGTGATAGTCGTCTCTTGTTTGGTTGACGTCCCTTATGTTTTGGATACAGGTTTTACTTTCCTGGAAGGTGATTGTTTATTCTTTCTGCACTTGTTTGCTCCATTTCTTGCTAATGTGTCTACCAGTGTGATGGTATCCGCTGTAGCACTAGCCTTCTTTTGGCTTTTATTTCGTTTAAGGCTTTCTCAAGCTCCGGTAGTTTATCCCTCTTGAGGGCTTTCGTGTCATCTGTGAGGAATACAATCTGCTGACACTGGCTTGTTGTGCTGTTCATTATTTCTGCAGCAATGCTTAGTGCCTGTACTTCTGACAAGTAGTTTGAACAGAATTTCCAGTACTATGTGTGCTGCAAGCGGTGACCAAGTAGGGTTCTACAAGATTTGGAAAACCTTTTCATGAGAAACAAAGTACCACAGAACCTACTGCAACAAGTGCACATAAATACCTTGGCAAAGAATTCCTGAAATATTGCTCTCTCTCAAATTATAGATGGCTAACCAAGGAATTCACTATCTACACATTCAAAGGTTAGACATTAACCGAAGCTCTGAACTATCTACACATTCAAAGGTTAGACATTAACCGAAGCTCTGAACTATCTACACATTCAAAGGTTAGACATTAACCGAAGCTCTGAACTATCTACACATTCAAAGGTTAGACATTAACCGAAGCTCTGAATTATCTCTATTAGGTGTATCATGGACATGGGCATTCTCAACACTGGCCCACAGAGATGAACCTTCACACAGTTTTCTTTGGAAGCCTTGAAGAACTCTCCACCACAGAGAACTGGACTTCACATGTATGCATAATCAAAAATGTGGCGAACAAGGAGAAGAAGAAGATCAAGTATTCTGATTTTATTTTACATCTGATTGTGATCCTGAAACAGAAGAGCCAAGGCATTTGCAAAGGCCAGATCAGCAAGCTCTTTAGTCAAAATTAATTTAATTCTACTTTCTTTAGCAGACGTCATGGCCTTCATAATCCAGTAAATCAGCACCGGCCGTTACCCCGGGGAAGCAAACCCTTAGAAAATGCAGGAGGAAGCAGGCCCTTTCATAAAATGCATGCTGAAGTCGGATGCACTGGGCCGACAGGCGCAAATTAAAACCCACAGTGCAACGCACACCGCCTTGGGGATTAGAGAAATAAGGCGAACAGACACACACACACAAAAAATCCAGTAAATAATTAGCAGAAATAGATATGATGATAACAGACATCTATGTCGTACGCCAGTTTGGATTACTTAGGGTTCAGAAAGCTGCCCCACACAGAGAACTCTATATTTCAAATCTTCAAATGTTTTTTTAAATGATGTTAGTGAACTCCATAGTTCCTGAGCAACTTCCCCAGTTTAAATTGACAAATGCCTTTTCTTAGTCCACGAACCTAATAAAATTGTGTGAGTACACTTTGATCAACTATTATTTGCAGTGTAGCTTTCTGGTCTACATAATAATGGTGTCATAAGCCCTAGAGAAAGCCTTACTAACCATATTTAACAGCTGAGTTAGTCCTGTGTCATTGATTGGCATTAGTTTAGCTGGGACAAACTCCTTCTCCTTTTTAGAACCAGAAAATTCTCGTTCTTCAATTTCTCTGATTTGTTCCAATAAATCCCTGAAAATAAATCAATTTGGAAAGATTCAGAATTACTGGAAACAGACTTAAATCCCAGGATGACCAAGACAGTAGATTCACAAAGGCCACCCCACCCCCTGCCCGGCTAGAGAGTTCCTAGTCTACTACCCACCCCTGTTGTAGCCACTCATTCTGTACCTTCTGACTCAAGAATTGAAGATTAAGGATTCACTGTTGGAATACTGACAATAGACTGTGACTCACATCCATTTTCTTTATTCAGTTATATCAATCAATTAAAACCTTTAAAGCCCCCTGTGGAGCATAGGTCTTCAACAACTACATGCCAGTGATCAAATGTTGACCTGTCTATATCTGTTGAAGTTTTTGTGGCTTAGAGTTTCTACAGGATGGAGAAGTCAGCCCCGTGCCCAATTCTCCTTAGTCGTCTCTTATCACGTGCATGACAGGTTACAGTGTTACTATTCTTTGCTCTCCTATCAGGTCCTAGTAACACTGAAGTTATATAAAATTCTTTATGTTCAAATGTATGCTTTTTCTTCTTCTTCTTCGTTCATTCTCAATCTCCCTCTGCCAAGCCTTTGCAAGTAGCAGGATGTAGTCCGGAGAACGGAATGCATTGTGTCACTAGTTTACAGCTTGGCTGCGATATTTGCACCTTTTGGTCCAACACATCCATCTTCTGCAGCAAATGTATACTTATACCGTCTATTCAACAAAAAGCAGACAGGAAGTAGAGACTAACGTAACTGTGGTGGCTATAGAATAACAGCCGAACATCTTCTGCAGAAGGTGCTCAACACACAGGAACAGAGAAATCAAATCATGGTCAATACCAGTACCATTCATATGGAGATACCTCCTTCTTCTTGTAATCACATTTTTGATATTTACACTATCAAACGAGGAAAAGTGCTTGCAAAAATTCTTCACCTGGAGCAGGCGTTAGTACCCGAGACATAATGTAGCTTTAGAAAGAACCGTGGGACCATACATATGATCTTTGCTGCAAAGCAGATCCAAGAGAAGTGTCAAGGACAGAATGTTTCTCTACGCGACGTTTGTGGACCTCACAAGGCATTTGATACCATAAATCACAACGGTCTGCGGAGAGTTATGGCCAAGTTTTACTGTTACTACCGGTTTGAAGCAGGGATGTGTGCTGGCCTTGGCTTTTTTCAGTATGATGTTTTCTGCCATGCTGTGGAATGCCTACAGCGATTATGACGTCAGAGTTGGGCTTCATTACCGTAGTGACGGCGGGTTATTCAATTTGAGAAGGTTCAAGACCAAATCCAAAATCCACACGGTAACCGTATGTGATTTACTTTATGCGGATGACTGTGCCTTAAATTCCAATACGGAGGTTGACATACAGGAATGTATGGATCGGTTCCCTACAGCTTGTGAAAACTTTGGCCTCACCATCTCTATCACAAAAACAGAGGTCTTACATCAACCAGCTCCAGGTATTGCCTGTTCAGAGCCTTCAATCAAGGTACACGGCCACTGTTTTTGTTGTTGTTTTTTTTCGTTCGCCTTATTTTCTCAAATCCCCAAGGCGGTCGTTTTTATTTTGCGCCTGTCGGCTCAGTGCATCCAACTTCAGTGTGCATTTTATGTAAGGATCTGCTTCCTCCTGCATTTTCTAAGGGTTTGCTTCCCCGGGGTAACGGCCGGTGCTGTGATAGGGATCGAACCCAGCACCTTCGGCTTGTGAGCCGTGCCACTTAACCACGCCGTCCCCGGCCACTGTTAAAAGAATGTTAACAGATTCACGTACTTTGGCAGTACTCTGTCTCAAGTTATTTACAAAGATGATGAGGTGAATACAAGAATAGCTAGGACATGTGGGGCATTCGGTAGACTTCATACTAAGGTGTGGGATAGGCAAGGGTTCAGGACTCAAATAAAAACAAAAGTCTACGCTGCAATTATTCTACCTACTCTTATATGCATGTGAGACCTGGACCATCTATAGTCGTCATGCCTGGAAATTAAACCACTTCCATGTGCATTGCCTGAAACTGCTGAAGATTAGATGGCAGGATATGGTGCCAAATACAGATTTGTTAGCGCAATCGACATGTCCAGTATACACACCATGATATGTGCATCACAGCTGAGATGGGCTGGTCATGTGGTACGCATGTCGGATCAATGTCTACAAAAGAGCTGCTCTATGGTGAACTCCAAAATGGAAAAGAGCAAGCGGTGAGAAGCGGAAAAGGTACAAGGACACACTTAAGAGATCACTGATCCAGTGTGGTATTAACCATGATGACTGGGAAAGAATTGCCACCAATCGCTGAAGACGCTCAGAGAGACGAAGCATCAAGAATAGATGAGGCTATCCAGAGACGATCGCTCCGCAAATCGGCTCACATCAACGCTTCATCAAATCCGGTGGAAGGAGGTATCTTATTTCCCTGTACTAAGTGCAATAGACAATTCAAGGATCAGATTGGCTTATTTAGCCATCTTCAAACTCATGCAGGATCAAGATGCTGAGCAGCGCATGAGCTGCAGTGGTCAGTGACCCATAGCTGACTGCTAGCGTCAGGGCCAGCGAACCAGAGCTGCCAAGACCCTTCTACACCTCCATACAGTGATCCTGGATAATAGGCTGCAGCAGGGCAGACTGGCTAAGGAGAAGGGATCGAAGAGGGAATGCTAACCTGGTACTCAAAAAATTATTGCTGAAGTCGGATGTGTTGGACCGAAAGGTGCAAATATCACAGTCAAGCTGTAAACTATGACACAACGCATTCCGTTCTCTGGACTACATTCTACTACTTAAGCCCTTTCAGGGTTTGGTAGTGGGAGATTGGGGACGAATGAAGAAGAAGAAGAAACTCATGCGAACAGTGAATGCTGACAAAGTGGTCCTCATCGATTATGATGGATGAACAACATTTAAAAATGCAACAAGACGTTCTTTTCAGGATGAACGAAAAAGATGGAGAGGATTCTAATAAAAGGGAACAGAGAAATCACCTTTTGTCATAACCATTACCATTTCTGTACATGCTCTGTGAGCTTAACCAATAACTCCGGCTCATCACAGCTTCCACCAGATATATTCAAGTTGACAAATTCAAAGTACATGGCGAAGAAGATAAAGAAGCTGCATATTTTTTAATGGTATTGTCCAAAGCTACTCATGCTGAGTAATTGCTGTCCAAAGCTACTCGTGCTGAGTTATTGTTGTCCAAAGCTACTCATGCTGAGTTATTGTTGTCCAAAGCTACTCGTGCTGAGTTATTGTTGTCCAAAGCTACTCGTGCTGAGTTATTGTTGTCCAAAGCTACTCATGCTGAGTTATTGTTATCCAAAGCTACTCGTGCTGAATTATTGTTGTCCAAAGCTACTCGTGCTCTTGACAGAATTTCCCTGGTAACAGGTTGCATTGGCTCTCCTTATATCATACTGAAGAAGGTGAACTTGTGCTTTCCTGTCTGTACTGCAATGCTAAACTTTTCAGCAGATGCTTCCCATTACTTGTATCGCAGAGATGATCCCTTATCTTGTTGGCCAGGCTACTGTAGCAGAGCGAGTTTTTAAGTGTACAGCGAAGACGTGAGATAGTACCTTAGCCAGTGTGGTATACCCTGACATGAATGACTTAGCACCAATATTAACATTAAATATTAATTACAATTTAACCCTTAAGTTTGAATACTGTTGCTAAGCAATTGCAGTCCTTAAGATTACCTATTTTCTAATTCAGATATATCTGTAGACAGTTTGAGATGCCATTTCTCTGCCTGTTGGCACATCTGTCGCGTCATGAGAACATTTGTGTGGGCTGTGTTTATGAGCTCATTTTCGACTTCTGACCTGACGACTGCTAGAAGACCGTCCAACATGTCTGTGACTTCATCAATGGTGAACGTTTCATCTGTAAGTCTGTGACATAGAAAATGAAGGATAAAACAAACTTGTTTAGTCAACTTTTAACGGAAAGAAAGTGACAGACAGCAAGCAGGTGTGGTGTACGCTGTAAATGCAAGATTCTTGTCTTCTTCGTACGATACCCTACTTGTGCTCATAACAAAGGAAAAGGCCACAACTACATGCTGGTTGCATGACAGATATCCTGTCCCACAGCATCTGCTGTGGTTTTTTCTGTAGCAATTTGTTTTACATTATATAACCCATCCACAAACCACTTCAGTCACTTTTTACAATATGCTTGGAAAATATCAGATCTGTAATCCTGGTATACAATCATGTATAGCCAGAGCCTGGTGTTCGGTAGCCTGATGTTGTTTCAACTCATTTCTGACTTTTGGAGTACCATGTTGGACCTAGGGCTTTATTCAGGCCATCTCTCGTCTCATTTTGTGAATTCAGTCCTGTAGAGAGTTCTTCACTCAATTGCCCTTTGAACCACTAGAGTTTCTTTACATCTGCTTTGTGTTGTTCCAAACCTCACATATACCATGGCTGAGATAACGGCTGTTAAACATGCAAGTTTTTGCCGTGTCATTTCTCATCCGCTGAACTATGGATTTGATACAACTGAAGTGAGCCATCCTGTTTCTTTCTAATTAATTCTTACTTGACCTCGCTTATAGTGCAAGAAGTCCAGAATTCAAATTTTGAATGAGTCCTAACATTTGTTCCCTTCTCATTTTTTTTATCAAATCTGATCAACACGTGACATCCTACTATGACGTCATTTCTGAATAACATCAGCACACAAAAATGAATAGTTGAGATCCGGAAACAGCTGCAGAAATTTTTATGTGTGTTTATTTGTAGTTTCCAAAGCCTGCAGTACACAGCTGTTGTAGCCAGAGCTCTATTTAGCTTAGTTCCTGCCATTATGTAGTATTTTTCAGTTGTCCATATGAGTAGGCCATCTGCATACAACATCATTTGGACCTTCAAGGTGATTGTGTGTGTGTTTGTGGGGTTAAATAATTAATATCTAGATAAGGAAGAGTGTGGCGATCCTTGCCATAATCCCCCCTCCAATGGTGGTGGGGGTTTGGTTGGGCTGGGTTGGGTTTGCTTGCCTTATTTCTCTAATGTCCAAGGCGGTGTGCATTGCACTGTGGTTTTTATTTTGCGCATGTCTGCCCAGTGCAACCGACCTAAGCGTGCATTTTATGTAAAGGTCTGCTTCCTCCTGCATTTCCTAAGGGTTTGCTTCCCCGGGGTAACAGGTTGTGAGCCGTGCCACTTAACCACCAGCCACGCCGTCCCCCGTTTTTTTTGGTTGATGTGGTGCCATCTATTTGTATAGTTCTATTTTTCAAGAAGGCTCTAATCCAAAGGCACATTTTTCAAGAAGGCTCTAATCTCAAAAGGGACATATTTCAAGATGGCTCTAATCTCGAAAGAGACATATTTCAAGATGGCTCTAATCTCGAAAGAGACATATTTCAAGAAGGCTCTAATCTCGAAAGAGACATATTTCAAGAAGGCTCTAATCTCGAAAGGGACATGTTATCATTAAGGGTCACAAGTCGACACAGGCAGTGTAACTGTATAACATACCCGTATAACTGTTAGGATTTCTATTATGTAGGTTTAATATATCTTTGACACCCTAAACAGAATGAATAAAGCCAGAATAACTTTGCTAGCTTAAATAATGTTTGGAGTTCACAGCACAACACAAACTAAGAATGTACAAGAGTTGTCTACTTTCAGTGTTCCTGTATGGTGTAGAGTGTTGGAGAACAGAAACAAAAAATGTCAAAATTGTCATTTTTTTCTCACAACCTAAGAAAAATTCACATAATTTTGTGGTCAAACTACAATATCGGAGCAATCAAGAAGACATGCACACCATCATAACCAGTCTGCAATGTAAATGAATCAATCATGTTCTAAGAAGAGATCCTGACACCATCACCAGAATCACCATGGTATGGACCCCAGAGGGAAGGAAGGAGAGACTGACGTAACACAACTTGGTGAAGAACTCTAGAAACCTAAATGAAAATCATGAATCAGAGCTGGGTCACTAAGTAAAAGATGTTTTCTGACTTGGTGAAGTGGAAGGAATTTAATTTGTTGCTGCCCTTAAAGACACCATCAGACATGATGGTCACTGACCGTTTTGATGGTCACTGAACAAGGATCTTCTTCTTCTTCTTCTTCTTCAGCGTTCACCCTGAAAAATAATGTTTGCAATGTGTCATAGTTTACAGTGAGGCTGAGATATCGACACCTTTTGGCCCGACACATCCAATTTCAGAACGGCATTTTTGGACCTGGGTTTGTCTTCCCCCTTTGATCCCTAATCTCTTAGTCAGGTAGCATGGTTGCAGTCTGTTTGCAGGGATGCCAATTGGAGGTGGAATAGGGGCTTGATCAGTCATGGGTCACTGACCCAGATGCAAACAGTCAGTTATGAGTCGCTTGCTGCTGTCAGCTCATTCATTGCTGCGTCTTCAGCCCCGACCACGGATCTAAGGGGTGGAGCGAGTTTGTTGCTACCCTTAAAGACATCAGGCGTGATAGTCACTTACCAAGGATCTAAGGGGTGGAGCGAGTTTGTTGCTACCCTTAAAGACATCAGGCGTGATGGTCACTGCTTTGCTAGTCACTTACCAAGGATCTAAGGGGTGGAGCGAGTTTGTTGTTACACTTAAAGACATCAGGCGTGATGGTCACTGACTTGCTAGTCACTTACCAAGGATCTAAGATGAAGACTATATATTTAGTAATTAATTGACCAATCATACTATGACTTGACTTAATCAAGCATGTTCCATCCGGAATATAGGAAATGCTCCCCATCAATTCTATTTTGTGCCGACAGACTCAATCTATCCTGACTTCCCCTTCTCCTGTTCTTGACAAGGTGTCATCAGTCTTTCCACTCGTCTCTTCTAACAAAATCACATGATGATGATGATTCAAAAGAAATGTAATTTAAATGATTTCTTATGGCCCTTAGTCTGTGTTCAATTGACGAGCTTACCAAATTAACATTTATTTTTAAAATCGAAACCAAAAAAAACAATATAGCGTAACTGAAGAATATCTGCTGTTAACTTGAAACAAAATGAGTTTTTCCAATTCCTGCCAAATTCATTGACAAAACTACACATTGAAGGCTGTCAATTTGTGGAAAAGGCAATTCTTACAGTTTTATTCACAATTCTTACAAAATCCAAAACAAAAAGTAAAACAAAACTGCATATTAGCAGCTGCCAATTTCAGAAGAAAGAAGCCTTCTTCTCATAAATCTTGTTATTTTACTCTTTCATTCATGTATCATATTGTTTCTACAGTTTTCTTTCAAATCCAGAAAACTGCTCTACTACATTCAGCAGAATTTTCTGAAAGCTGGTGTGCAATATCATGGTTTACAGACTTCTACCTAGTGGTATTAAATAAAGAAGTCTTTATGGTTTAAATCTCATTCCTATCAAAAACTATTTTTTTTTTAAATAGACAAATACACAGAACTGTTACCTGCTGTCTTTAAGTTCTTCAAAGCAGATCTCAACCGCCCGCAGCCTTTGCCCTCGCTGGTATCTTGCAAAGCGAATGTAATTAAAAACTTGCAACTGGTGGTGCTCATTTATGCCCAGCTCAGCCTGAAACAAAAAATATGAACGCAAAAATAACCACTTTTCCTTGTAACACACACTTACCTTACAGATGTCAACTCGTACACTTACCTCACAGATGTCAACTCGTACACTTACCTCACAGATGTCAACTCGTACACTAACCTCACAAATGTCAACTCGTACACTTACCTTACAGATGTCAACTCTTACACTTGCCTAACAGATGTCAATTTGTACACTTACCTCAAAGATGTCAACTCGTACACTTACCTCACAGATGTCAACTCGTACCAGCTAACTTGTAGTTTTTAGTGGCTTTGCATATTCCTTCCAGTGTACAGATGAACACCTTTATGTATAGCTTTTCGGTGTTAAGGATTTTCCTATAAAAATGATGTTAATGTTACATAACTTGATGACCCATTCATCTACGGCTATTGTACTGCTGTATGCCTCAATTTCATCTCCAACAATCTCAATCCTAGGCTATGGAGGTCAAGTGGGCAACAAGCTCTCCCTGCAATTTATCATGGGTGTTGGAGTGCAATGCCATCTGACCAATCCATTGGAGGTGTACCTAGCTGTTTTTTCCCACCTCTGTGGTACTAGAATGCTGTTGATATGCTGCAGCATTCATCCCCTCTACTGAGAATGTGACCTTGCCACCAATGGTTTACCTTCATCCTCTCTACTGAGAATGTGACCTTGCCACCAATGGTTTACCTTCATCCCCTCTACTGAGAATGTGACCTTGCCACCAATGGTTTACCTTCATCCTCTCTACTGAGAATGTGACCTTGCCACCAATGGTTTACCTTCATCCCCTCTACTGAGAATGTGACCTTGCCACCAATGGTTTACCTTCATCCTCTCTACTGAGAATGTGGCCTTGCCACCAATGGTTTACCTTCATCCTCTCTACTGAGAATGTGGCCTCCTTTTTTAAGTTTGATCTGAGCCTCTATAATACATAGAGTCAACCTCAAAGAATATCAGGATAGAACTGAGGAAAAGAATAATTGTCCCTCATATATGACCCAAAGAAAGATGAAAAAAGCTTGGAAGCATTTGAAATGTGGTGCTACCATAGAATGGAAAGAGTGAGTCGGACAGAAAGAAGATAAATGACAATGTACTCACTGAAGTGGGCGCACAAAGACAAATATTGAAAATAACACAAAAACTTTGATTGAGTTGGCTGGGACACAATATGAGACATTCTTCTTCTTCTGCTGTGTTCGTTCTCAATCTCCCGCTACCAAGTCCTGAACGTTCTCAATCTCCCGCTACCAAGTCCTGAACGTTCTCAATCTCCCGCTACTAAGTCCTGAACGTTCTCAATCTCCCGCTACCAAGTCCTGAATAGGGCATTGCAAGTAGTAGGATGTAGTCCGGAGGACGGAATGCGCTGTGTCGTTAGTTTATAGCTTGACTGCAATATTTGCACCTATTGGTTCGACACATCTGTCTTCGACAGAATGAGTCATGAAAGTCTTCTAGAGAAGATGCTAGAGGACGATTCAGGGTAAGAGAGGTAGGTGACAACCAAAACTCCCCTTTACATCTCTGACATGCAAAGACATTAAATGAATGAGGCTATGAGAACTTTAAAGAAAAAGAAATCGCTCGGAAAAGATGGGGTAACAAATGAAATGCTGATGGGGTTGGGTCAAACAGCAAAGAGGAAGTTACTGTCAGTCCTGAACCAAAGCTGGAAAAGGGGAATTGTACCGCAGGCATGGAAAGATGCTGTACTTATACCCGTACCAAAGAAACAAAAAGATAGTACAGATCCAAATGGATACAGGCTTATCAGTCTACTGAGCTGTGTAGGTAAACTGATGGAGCGTATGATAAACACCAGACTGATGTGGCACCTGGAAGAAAAACACATATTAATGCCACAGCAAGCAGGATTTAGACAACACAGATCCACTGAGGACCAGATCACTCTCATAGCACAGGAAATAGAGGATGCTTACCAAGAGAAAAAATATACAGTAGCGGTTTGGGTGGATCTAGAGAAGGCATTTACAAGGTGTGGATAGAGGGACTTAAAGTCAAGCTACAAAGAAGTGAAGTATCTGGAAAAATGTACAGATGGATCAGCCACTACCTCGAAAACAGAACAGCCAGGGTTCAAGTACAAGGGCAGATGAGCAAAAAGGTGACACTGGAGCAAGGAGTACCCCAAGGCTGGTACTGTCATCCACACTTTTTCTGGTGTATATAAACAACATCATAGAGAATATACCAAGAAGAGTCCACAGCTCCATGTTTGCAGACGATCTGGCTATGTGGACCTCTGAAAAAATCTCACCGTAGCAAACCATCGACTGCAGCAGGCCCTAACATCGTTGGAGGAGTTAGCGAAATCATGGCTGGTCAAAATAAATGAAGAAAAAACAACATGTACGATATTCTCGCTTTCAAATAAACCACAGAACATCAAAATAAGTCTTAACGGCAACTATCTGTGGCAAAACTACAACCCAAACTACTTGGGCGTCACATTTGATCGGTGCATGACATGGAAAAGTCAGATCAAGAGAAACTGAATGAGAGCCAGACAAAGAATGGCAATCATGAGGAAACTTGCTGGCACAAGCTGGGGAGCAGATGAAAGAATACTCAAGAAACTGTACACTGGAAGAGTGAGACCAGTTCTCGAGTATGGCATTGCGGCATGGGCAACAGCAGCAAAGGCAAACTTTGATAAAATCAGCAAACTTCAAAACCAAGCCATGAGAGTTATAACAGGAGGCATGAAGTCAACGCCAATTGTAGAACTTGAAAAGATTACAAATCTGCAATCCATGACCGACAGAAGAGACTGCAGAGCCCAGCAGCAAGCAGAGAAACTCAGAAGACTGACAGACCGTCCAATGCATCAGAGACTAAATAGATTTGGAAAAGGGAAACTAAAGCGGAGAAATTTTGCAGAAATAGCCAAAGCAAAGATGAGCGAAGACCCTATGAACACCATAACAACACCAAAGCCCATCCCTACTATACGCAAACCCACATGGAAGCAGAATATCATTCCGGAGGTGGTAGAAAATATACCAGGTATTGGAAACAAGAACAGCCAGACTGAAAAATGAAAGAAGAGACATAACCCTGAGGTACATAGCGGGAAAACTACCCAAGCATGGACTGGACCCATGCATACACCGACGGTTCTGTAACAAACACAACACAAAATGGAGGGGGAGGGGTATTCCTGAGCCTAACAAATAGTAGAAAAATAACACTGTCAGTGGCAACTGGAAAATTCTCAAGCAATTTCAGAGCGGAGGCAGAGGCACTGAAGGCTGCAGTAAAAGCAATGCTGACAGGCGAAAGCAATGAAAGCCAGATAGTCCTGTTTACAGATGCCCTGGTCGTGGTTGCAGCACTAAAAAGCCAGAAAAATGCTGAACTTAATGATTTAAGAGCAGTACTCTGTCAACTATGCCAGCAGTCTGTACCAAAAAGAGTAGTGGTACAGTGGGTTCCATCCCACTGTAACATCCAAGGCAATGAGGAGGCAGACAGACTGGCAAAAGAAGGTGCAAGACTACCACAACCAGATTCTAGTATGACCTACGAAGAGTCTAAAAGGCTTATTAGGGCCAGATACATGGCCAAATGGGAAACAGAACATACTGGCTACACAAAAAATGATGCCTATTACCAGTTGAACAGAAGAGAGCAGGTTGTGGTCTTCAGACTCCGCGCAGGCCACAACAGACTGAGGTACCACCTATTCAATAAACTGAAGATAGGTGGCACTGACGAATGCACCTGTGGAACAGGGAAAATGACCACTGAACATCTGCTTCAAAACTGCCCGACATACGAGGACCAGAGAAAGCACATGTGGCCATCACCAGTGGCAACACTAGACAAGCTCTATGGCAGTGTTGACAGCCTCAGGATGACAGCTGCTTTCTTCGAACAAATTCCAGTTGACGTCTGGGGACGGCGTGGGCTAATGGTTAAGTGACATGGTTCACAACCAGAAGGTGCCGGGTTCGATCCCCATCACAGCACCAGCCGTTAACCCGGGGAAGCAAACCCTTAAAAAATGCAGGAGGAAGCAGACCCTTACATAAAATGCATGCTGAAGTTGGATGCACTGGGCCGACAGACGCAAAATAAAAACCACAGTGCAATGCACACCACCTTGGGGAATAGATAAATAAGGCGAACGCAAACAAACAACAACAAAATAGTTGACGTCTGACAGAGTACAAAGAAGAAGAAGAAGACAAAGACATTAAAGTATGAACATATGCTGAAATGAAGAGCGATGCTGATGATAGGTTAAGATGGAGAGACATACACAGACAACCAGTCTCAGGACTGATCAACTGGATAATAATGAGCCTTTCAATAAAAGTCAGGCTGCAATGACAATTTTCAAACAATAAAGGTAAACCAGGCTTTAAGTCAAGCCACAAGAAGTCCTGCATCTCAAACCAGGCTTAACGTCAAGCCACAAGAAGTCATGTGTCTCAAGTCAGGCTTGTTGTTGTTTGCAAATTGCTACAATGAGTAGGTTACTCTTTTGTGCGCCCTGAAAAGGACGTTAAGTGGTGGGTTGCAGTAGCTTCCTCACATTCCAAGTGTGCTGATGAAGGTGGACCTGAGTCGTTCAGGCGGTTGTGCTATGCTTGGTTCATCTGCGTGTCATTCAATACTATGGGGACCATGTTGATCCCTCACCTTGTTAGCCAGGCTGCCATGAAAACAGGAAGGGCTACTAGGAAGCCAAGATGAGGGTCTTGGCCAGTATGTTTTGCCTGACACTGACTAACATGTCTGATCAGTATACTTTACATGACCATACGTTAGTCTCCTCCCCCAAGTCAGGCTTAAAGTCAAGTCACAGTCACACGAAGACATGTATCTTGTCAGGCTTAGTCAAGTTACAAAAAGTCATGTATCTCATCTTTCCTTTTTTGCTCAAACAGGAACATGGGGGCTACCACTGCTGGTTTAGTCTTAATACAGGAAGCCTCCCCAATACTAGAGTAACAAGAGGACACTTCCATTTAAGACTAGTCTTCAACTCAATGCACATTTTGTACTAATATGCAGATAGAATTGATTTACTTCATGCATTCATTCAGTACTTGAAAGGGCATAAGACGCTGAGTAGCGCATGAGCTGTAGCGGTCAGCGACACTTAACTTAACATAACTTAACTTAACTTAACATCTTTATACTGGTTTAGAAGACCCTGCAGAGTCTGTATACAACCAGTTACATTTACATCACCTTGCTCTAAAATCTATGCGCATCCAGTTTATTCTTAAATACATTAACTGTCCCTGCCTCCACTACCTCCCCTGGCAATGCATTCCAAGCAGACACCACTCTCTGACTAAAAAAATATTTCCTAATATCTAACCTGGACCTCTCTTTAATCAGCTTGTAGCTATGCCCTCGTGTTATTGTAGGTGGCTGTATTTTAAAAAACTTGTTATAGTCTAATTTATCCATTCCTCTGATCATCTTATAAACCTGTATTAAGTCACCACGAATTCTTCTCTCTTCGAGACACTGTAGGCCGGTTTTTCTGAGTCGTTCCTCATAACTGTAATTCTGGAATCCCACTATCATCTTTGTCGCTCTTTTTTGTATTCTTTCTAGCATGTTTATGTCCCCTCTATGATAAGGACTCCACACCTGTACACAGTACTCCAATCTAGGTCTAACTAAAGCTTTATACAGTTTGACGATCACTTCCTTGCTCCTATGTTTAATATTTCTTTTTATCATACCTAACATTGCATTTGCCTTTTTCACTGCTACCTTAACTTGCTCACTCACCTTTCCTGTATGATCTATTATAACCCCTAGGTCCCTTTCCTTATCTATCTTTCTAATATTGTTTTCTCCCATTCTGTAATTATGTTCCATATTGGATCTACCCATGTGGATGACTGTACATTTATCTACATTAAACTCCATTTGCCAGCTTACAGACCATTCTCGAATTTGATCTAAATCCGACATCAATATATCCACTTCCGCTTTAGATGAGACACTACTGCATAGTTTTGTGTCATCAGCAAATTTTGCAATCATGGATCTCATATCAATGTCCAAATCATTTATATATATCAAGAACAAAATTGGTCCCAAAACCGAGCCCTGTGGCACACCACTTTTCACTTCACTCCACTCAGAGTACTCCTTATTTATGCCCACCCTCTGCCTTCTTCCTGTTAACCAATTTTCAATCCATTTGGCAACTTCGCCACCTATTCCATGTGATTTTAACTTTCGAAATAATCTTTGATGAGGTACTCTATCAAAGGGCTTTGCAAAGTCTAGATAAATAACATCTACTGGCTCCCCTTTATCTATGATTTTAGTAACCTCCTCCATGAATTCTAATAGATTTGTTAAGCATGATCTCCCTCTAGTAAACCCATGCTGACTATTTCTAATTAGATTAAATTTTTCTAAATGCATTACAATGTTTTCTTTGATTATTGACTCTAACAATTTACAGACTATGCTCGTTAAACTCACCGGTCTATAATTTGCCGGATCTGATTTTTTGCCTTTTTTGAATAAGGGGATCACTCCTGCATCTTTCCAATCCCGTGGAACAATCCCTTTTGTAAGTGATTGAGAACATAATATAGCCAATGGTTTTGCTAGTTGGTTTCTAATTTCATACAGCAATTTTGGGTGAATACCATCTTGACCTGGACATTTATTCACTTTCAACCCCTCCAATTTTTTAAAAACCATTTCCTCTGTAATACAGATTGATATTAATCCTGCTGTATCCATGTCTCTTTGAAAAATATCTATAGGCTCTGGGATCTCGGAGCAGTCCTCTTTTGTGAAGACTGTGCCAAAGTACTGATTGAGCAGATTAGCAGCCTCCCTATTCTCACTTATTATTTTCCCTGTACTGTCTATGAGAGGGCCTACTTTGTCTTTCGTTCTTTGTTTATTTCTAACATAAGAAAAGAAGCTTTTACTGTCAGTCTTGATCCTCTGAGCAAGTTTTTTTTCAAAGTCTATTTTTGCTGTTTTAACTTAACTGACTGCTAGCATAAGGGCCAACAGACCAAAGCTGCCAAGGTCCTTCTACGCCTTCATGCGGTGACCCTGTATAACAGGCTACAACAGAGCAGACTGGCTAAGTAGAAGGGATTGAAGAGGGAAGGCTAACTGGGTACTAAAAAAATGCCTGCTGCTGAAGACGGATGTGTCTGACCAAAAGATGCAAAGATCGCAGTTGAGCTGTAAACTATGACACAGCACATTCCATTCTCATCCTTCTACTTGCAACGCCCTTTTCAGGGCATGGTAGAGGAAGTTTGAGAATGAACAAAGAAGAATCAGGACGAGAGAGTGAGACTGACGGTGCACAACTCTCCCTCACGTAAATCTAATTCACACGTAAGTCATATTGTTGTCATCATATCATTCATTCGTAGATGGGCTAATAGCAAAGCAGCAAGCGTAAAATCACTGGCAGCCGTAGCTGTGAATCCATGTTCAAACCTCCTTAGTCGCCTCTTACCATATGCCTGAAACTGAAAGGTTGCAGTGTTGAACTACAAAAGACAGTGAAGTTTATACAAGAGACAACATCTGAGTGGTCATGGGTTCATTCCCCAGTTGAGGCGGTAATGTTTTTTTCAGACCGCAATGGCTCCCGGGTCGACCCAGCCTTAAATGGGTACCGGTTTAGTCCGGGAAGTAAAAGCGGCGAGGGAGAGGAGATGGCTACCGCCCTCATATAGCCGAGCCTTTGAAATGTGAGATCGCTAACACCTCACACCCCTACGGCAGTAATGCTATGGGATACTTTACTTACTTACTTCACTACTTTAGTTTATTACTTAATTAAATAACTTAATTACTTCTACTATATTATTTATTTTATTAGTACTTTTACTAACTATTAGTATGTTACTAACTACTACAGCTCTACTCGAATTTGAAGGGATTGGTTTGAAGATCATGAAGCATTATTAATTTATTACCATTATGTGAAACCTGGATGTTTTACAGCGAATTAAAACTAGAAACAGAATACAAACCATTTTGCTCGTTGAGGTGCCAGCAACAATTTCAGTTTACGGATGCGATGATATTTGCCATAACGAGGCTACTAATTCTGAAGTGAATATTTTCTTAATAATGAAATGCTTTAAAATTGTAAACATAAAATAATTAATACTTTGAATACTGCTTCAATAATAACCGAAGATATTTGGTCTATTCTATTTATTTAAAGCTTTGAAGCTAAATCATTGTTGTAACTTTTTTACCTATTATACCAGGCTGCAATGTTTTAATATTTAGTTTGGCTTACGTTTTCACTGTCGCACGTAGGCCAATTTTCACTGCTTTTTAAAACACAACACGTAAAATCTAACTTTATTGCTCCGCTTGTCGGCTATACAGCGAAGCATAATATATATTTAAAAAAAGAAAACAAAATACATTAAAACGTACAAAAAATGTAATATGTTTAGCAAACAGTAAGTGGAGCTAACTATGGGCAGAAGAACAATTGTGGGTTCAAGTGGAGGATGTGTAGAGTGATGACATTTACATGTCAGAAATATCCCGTTTTGATCCAAGGGTCTCTTGTTGTAGATAGAAGAATATGTCCACAGCACTTTGCTATACTGTAATCCTGGTATTCAGTCTAATAGGCGTTAGGCCTGGTGACATGTAGCCAAAAACCGCTTACCTTATTTAGGCTTGTTGTCCATGAGCACTAAATCGGGCCAAAGCCTTGACTCAGTCCATCACTCCACCTTATTAGTGGGCAATCGAGCGGTTGATATAGTTGTAGGGCCACATTCTAAGAATGTCGTACAAGAAGAACTGGTCGTAGAGCTTGAAGTATCGTCATGCATGACAAGGTACTATTGAAACAATCACTAGAAGAGCACATGCATTCTATAGTGAAAGGCTCCATGCAAGACTGCCGGAGCGTGCTGTGCTCCTATGCTCATATTAGAGCAATAGTGCGAAAAATTATGATGATGAAAATATATATTTCACTTAAATTCTGGACAGATCTAAAGGTGGTCAGTGTCTTTCAGTTACAGGTAAAGCGGGTGTAGGGGGGGGGGGAGGGGTGTTTGGTTCTTCTTCTTCTGCTTCTTCTTCGATCAACTGATGTCATGCTTTAAGCCCGGTGAGGTTCACGAAGGAGATTGTTTCATGTCTTTTTCAGTCTCCCGCAGCTTTTCTAGCATGGTCGCTTCTCCGGGTCAGTCTGTCTCTTTTAGTTCTGCATAAGTGGGACAGTCCTGCAGGATATGCTCTGGTGTTTGATTGGGGGCTCATCATCATCCTGTAACATGTCCTTTGTAGAACGTCGCTCCCATCACAGTCTGTCTGACAGAAACTCGTTCTCTTGCCAAAATTCCGGCCTCCGCCACAGTCATACCCAGGGATGTAGCATGTCATTTATAGAACGTCGCTCCCATCAAAGTCTGTCTGAAAAAAACTCGTTGTCTTGCCAAAACTCCGGCCTCCGCCACAGTCATACTCAGGCATTTCTGGATATCTTGGTGCCATCGTCTTCTTGGTCTACCCATTCTTCTTTTGCCTGGCACCATACCTTCCATCACCGTTCACTCAAGACCGTTGTATCTCTTGATGTGACCAAAGTATTTGCATTTTCTAGCCAAAATGGAATTGATAAACCAGTTCTTCTCTATGCCCAACTCTTGCCGAATGTCTACATTTGTTTTTTTCTCTGTCCAGGGTATTCTGCGGATCTTTCTGTAACATTTTGACTCGAGGGATTCGATTCTTTGTCTAGAAGCTTTGGTAATCGTCCATGATTCACAGCCATAAGCTGCCACAGGAAAAACACAGGCTCTCAAGACTTTTGCTTGGGGGCTCTGAGACCAAATTATGTGGAGGGGTGCCTTGAGTCTGTAATGTCCTATTCTGAGTCTTAAGATCGCTGTCTACCAGTCTCTGCCAAGTTTGTCTATACTGTCAATGTTTGGTTTAATTCTTTGTGCTGGTCTAGCCATTCCGTCTTCGTGGATCGTTTGATGAGTGTCTGCTTCTTTATAGATCTGTGTCTGCGTGCCGCCATGTCCAATTTTTGCGAGTGCATCTGCCGTCTCGTTTTCAAGTATCCAAAAATGGGTCGAAATCCACTGTAGGACTAAGTCTGTCTTTCTTGTAGTTGTCTTGTGGCTGATAAGAATCAAAGATGTTGCATATACAACTGTTGCTTCATCTCTGAAATTGGTACAGGTCTCTTTTGCTGGTATGGAGTAGTTTTCTATGTTGTCGTTGGAATGTGCGATGCAGATTCATCTGAATTCCTTGGTTGCCCTCTCCGTGGCCAATCCATCTGTGCATTCACGTATTCATGCGTTGCTAGGGTACTGTATCTTGAGGTCATGTAGAATATGGAGAAGCGGGGGGGGGGGGGGGGGGTTAAATTGTTAAATTCAAAACCTTAAAATTGCGATAGAAATTCGGAACAATGTGCCACTGTTTCGTAGGTTGGCATTCTCGTTGCCAAAGATTTAAAAAGTGTTCTGTAGGGGGCATCACGGAGAAGATGAGCCACACGACGTCAAAAGCAACCATTTCAAGATGGTTGCCCTACAAGTGACGTGCTTCCAAGAGAAGCAGCGTTCTGTTATCCGCTTTTCGAGTAACGAATGGGTGAAACTTATCGACAAATATTGGTTCAGTTCGGTTTTAGCATGCGTGTCACTCCAGCAAATTTGTGATTAGGAAGTTCCGAAATGGCGTGATTTCCGTGAAAGATTGTTCTCAACTGGTCAGACACTTCATGTAAGGACGGCAGAGTCAATTGCAATAGTTGAATACATCGTGATGAAAAATTGTCGGGTGATTGAATGAAATAATTTCACTTCTGGCCACCATTCAAGGTCCAGAACGCCCCATCGGTGCACGATTGGATGAAATAGTTTCACTTCTGGCCACCATTCAAGGTCCAGAATGCTTCATCATCCATGGTATGCACCAGTTCCTAAAGTATCTGAAAGGTTGGTGCCACACGGCAGTTGACACCAGAATTGAAACAGCGATATGGAGGGCGAGTACTCATACTTTATTCTAGAAGAATTCATACACTCTGCAGACGGCGGGGGACTTGAAACAAACGCAATGGACACTGCGTTGAAGAACGATATTAGTGTGTGCCAGATTTTCTTAATAAATTGTCAATAAAAATATGAAAGGTTTTCATTTGAAGCACCATCTTAGCTCTATGGTTGTACACATACCAGTTCTGTAATTTCAGGTGCCAATTTCAATTTTTGATCTCAGGTGCCCATTTCTATCCGTGATCTCAGGTGTCCATTTCTATCCATGATCTCAATTGCATATTTATATCCATGATCTCAGTTGCCCATTTATATCCATGATTTCAGGTGCCCATTTCTATCCATGATCTCATATGCCCATTTCTTTCCATGATCTAAGATGCCCATTTCTATCCATGATCTCAGGTGCCTATTTCTATCCATGATCTCAGGTGCCCAGTTTTCCTTCCTATTCCTAATCGTGTCAGGTCTATTTCATTTGTTTGCTTTTTTCTTTCCCTGAAATGCGACCCATTCTTCTGTACATCCACATTTCAATGACCTCTGTTTTGTCCTCTCTTTGCTCGTCCATATATCTGCACCCTAAAGTCACGATGTTTTCTGCACCCAAAAGTCATGATGTTTTCTGCATCCTAAAGTCACGATGTTTTCTGCACCCTAAAGTCACGATGTTTTCTGCACCCAAAAGTCGTGATGTTCTCTGCACCCAAAAGTCGTGATGTTCTCTGCACCCAAAAGTCATGATGTTTTCTGCACCCTAAAGTTATGATGTTTTCTGCACCCTAAAGTCATGATGAATATACATACCACCTGATGACTGTAATTTAGAGTTTGTTTGTTAGTTGCCTGGATATCAATATATTTCTCTTGTTGTTGAATGTGTTTTTGGCCATTCCTGTTCTCTTCTTTACTTCCCTTTCCCATTAATCATTACTTGTTATTATCTTATCTAGGTACAAGTAACTATCTACTTGATCTAGTATCCACACATTTATTATAACGGTTATTGTGGACTTCATGTTTGCCTCGATAACTACCATCACTTCCTCTCAATATAACTCCAACATTCCTATACAATTGAAGAGGATCCTATTCTTGTAATCAACATTTACTTTCTAGAGTTGTTCACGGAGCAATAATGAAGACCTATAGTAAACGTTTATGTAAGTAGCGATGAAGAAAACTATATTCGGAGACAAATGTATTTACTTAGTCGCTCCTCTTCTACTGTGAGGTGTAGAGGTCTTGTTTTTTTTTTTGCTTAGATGTTTGCCTCACTAGTTTCTACTGGCGGAGGCGCGCCATTTTCCACCCCAGACCGTAGTCCATTGGGCGATATCAGGACGCATAAACCAGTGCTTGGGTGCATGTGTGCGTCTGTATGTACCTATGCTAGGTTTGTGCGCCCAACCAAAGTGCAATGGAAGGGCCTCACCATGAGGGCGCGTGTGAAAGTTGTGCAAGAGTGTGACTGTGGGACAGAGTCAAATGAAACAGAGTGAGGTAAGAGGAGAGAGAGAAGGGGAAGAGTAGCCCCCAGGGTGAGTCCCTTCCCGGATGCCATTGAGATGTAGAGGTCGGAGATAAATGTACAGTACGCAATTGCGTGTACGATTTAGAGACATTATTTGTTCCTCATGTTTACCACTGGAACATAATTATAACAATAATAGCTGCCCATGGCAAAGGAAGACGACGACTGCGTCAAATATAGGCATGAAGCTGTGACTTGTGCGTAAATATATTTAAGTGAGGAAGATTTGCTTTGTCGTCAACTTCACTTTCATTGTGAACTACCTTGGTCCAGTCGCAAAACGTAGTTGAGACAACTGGAGACAGTACATCATGTATATTTTTCCTGATTCTTCCAAGTAAACAGATAACTCATAAGGCAGCAAGTGTGAAACCACTGACAAGATTTGTAACAGTAATAATCTGTCAGACAATGATAAATCCTCTATATGGCGAAATTATCAGAACACGAAGCTGTAACAGTAAGCTGTTACTCGATTACAGGTCTTTTCAAGTTCAGCGAATGAGATTACATTTTCTGGGTTCTTCTGTACAGTTCTTTGTCAGGTGTTAGTTGGTGGACCGAAATGGCAGCACAGAATAGTAGCACTGTAACCTGCCAAACATATAGTGAGAGGCGATTAAGGAGGTTTGAACATCATGCTGGCTACCTCTTCCTGCAACTTAACTGAACTTTGTACTGGTTTAGAAGACTCTAAAAAGTCTGAATACAACCAGTTTATTCTACTTCAATTTATCTAAAAATAGTGTTGTATATCAATTCTATTATTGACTGCATTAACTGGCCCTGTATCTGCTATTTTCTGTGGCAATATCTTCCAATCATTTACCACTCTCTGATTACAAAATATTTCGCAATATCTAATGTTGCCTTTCTTTGATTCACGTGTAGCTGTGTCCTCTTGTATGCGGTTGTACTGTGAAAAAAGTGTTATATTCTAATTAATCCTCGAATTCTTCTCTTTTCCAGACACAGTAATCAAGTTTTTCTGTCTTTTCGCATAACTATATATTCTGGACTCACACTATCAGTTTTGCCACTCTTCTTTGTTTCATTTCCAGCATGTTTATATTCCCTCTACGATAAGAAATACACACATAAAATCCCAATCTACATACGTTATACAGTTTGCCTATCACTTCCTTGCTCCTATGTTTGATATAGTTTTGTTTATTGTATTTGCCTTTTTCATGGCTAACTGGACTCACTTTACCTGTATGATCTATTATAATCTCTATGCCACTTTTCTTTTCTATCTTCCTAATATTGTTTTCACCCATCCAGTAATTATGTTCCATATTGGATCTTCCAATGTGGATGGCTGTACATTTTTCAACATTAAGCTCCATCTGCCAGTTCCCATACCATTTATGAATAGTAGCTAAATCTGATCTCAATAGATCCACCTCTGTTGGAGAAGAGACCTGCCGCATAATTTTGTGTCATCCGCGAATTTGGCTATCATGGATGCGATATCCTTTATATTTATCAAGAACAAAATTGATCCCAATACCGATCCCTGAGGCACTCTACTTATTACATCACACCAATCAGAGTAATCCTCATTTATATGCTAACTCTCTGCCTACTGCCCGTTAACCAATTTTCTATCCAATTGGCAACTCCTCCACATATTGCATGTGATTGCAACTTCCGGAACAATCTTATCAAAGCTCTTAGCAAAATCCAGATAAATAACATCTATTGGTTGTCCAGCATCTAACATTTTAGTAACCTCCTCCATGAATTCTAACAGATGTGTTAAGCACGATCTCCTCTTAGTAAATCCATGCTGACTCTTCTTGATGAGATTAAACTTGTCCAAGTACATAACGATGTTGTCTTTGACTCTAACAGAGTATGCTTGTCAAACTCACTGGTCTGTAAATTGCCTGGATCTGATTTCTTGCTCTTTTTTTTAACAAGGAGATCACACCTGCATCTTTCCAATCCGTTGAAATAAACCCCTTCTCAGGAGTTGGAGAATAAAATTTAGACAAAGGGTTTGCCAGCAGGTCTCTGAGTTCAAATAGTAATTTTGGATGAATCCCATTATGACCAGGACATTTATCCACTTTCAACCTGTCCAATTAAAAATAAAAAACACACCATTTCCTCAGTAATGTAAATTGAGTGTAATCGCTCTGTTTTATGTCCCATTGGAAGGGCTCTGTGATCTTGCAGCAGTCTTTTTTCCCGAAGCCTGAGCTGAAGTATTGATTAAGTAGATTGTCTCTTATTATTTTTCCCGTGTGTTATCTTGGAGTGTGCTTACCGTGCCTTTCGATCTCTGGTTATATCCAACATAAAAAAAATCAAGCTGTTGCTTCCAGACTTGATCTTTTGCGCAGGTTTTTTTCCCCCCATAGTCCATCTTTACAGCTCTATTCACTTTATAAGATTATTTAAATATGTCCACATATTTTAAATATGTCGCATTTGATTTTCCATCCCCTCAATTTTTTGTTGTTCAAGCTTTATTCTTAACTTTCCATATCTAACCACGGATTGAATTTTCGTTTTTTTTCGTTTAGCATTTAATCTCCTACATGGAACACATTTCTCTTTCAGGTGCTCAAGTATAGAATTAAATTTACCCCACTCTTCCTAAACATCTTCACCATTGAAAATATCTGTCCAATTTAGAGATGCACACTAATATGTTCTTGATTTTTGTCACAAAAAGCAGTCAGACTGATTTCATGAATACTTCCAACGCTTTTATTTCTCTTATCTGATCTTTCACCTCTATCCTGGCCAGCTTCAGCAAATTGCGTCACTAAGCATTTGCCTCGGTCTATTCCTTCAAAAATGGACACCGGAGGTAGGCAAGCATGTGAACTCTAGCGAGTAACCAATGCGTTTATCTGGTTAACTTGTTGTTTTACAATACACATAATTAATGTTTCTATTAATACTTATATGATTGACATTATTGTCAGACTCGTTACTGTATTATGTACGTTTCAGCGATTAACTATCACCTACCCACCCGTATTCAGCCATGATTTACGCCTACGTGAAGGCACACAAGGCATCGATCTCGATCGTCGTGCATTTTGTCCTTTTTTTTTTTTTAATTTTTTGTTGGGAAGGGGGGTGTCAAGGCATCAAAAAGCCTAATTTAGCACATTTTGCAGTAAAAATATGGCAGTCTACTTATTAATAATGCGTGTGTTTTTGTTAAACGATATAAATTGTATTTACATGCCCATTCTCAGAATGATTTTGTGTTACCAGTTGGTGAAGTGGAAAGCGGCAATCTGCGGTGTAATGTACAGTTGTACCAACCGGTTGTCTCTGCTTAAACTAAAGCAATGTTGGGTAGACTATAGAATATTTTCATGTAGACCCTCTACTGGATCTTTAAACATTTTCTATTTGTAGACTACATGATTTAAACATGATTATTTTTGTAGAAAAAAGCACACAAATTAGACTGAATTATGATATTTAAAATCAGTGAACTGCCTTTTTAATTTGTAGATCTATGAGTTTATAGTCTACATTTTTATTTGAAAAAAATAAATAAAATGGGTACAATATAATTTTGGTCACACTGTCAGCTTTCCCAATCTCAGAATCTGTAATAAACTATAGACAGCCTCAAGAAAAAGAACTCTACACATTAACACACCAGCGTTGAATTCAGATGAGTGACCAAGTGTGAGGGACAGAGAGCATTGTTACGGTTTGCTTTGTGAAAAAAAAGTAGCATTTACATAGCGGATACTCGTACATAGGGAAAACAATACTTAGACTATAGACATTTTATTTGGACCATGTCTCTGCGTTGTTGAGGTGCTGTGACCTGTTTCGTGAATGTGTATATATATATATCTATCAATCAGCTTCATACCAGATGAAAACCCATGTACCCATACAAGGAAGTATGAGGACAAAAAAAGAAGAAACAAACTTTTGCTTCATCATTCGTTCTCAAACTGCTACTACCAAGTCCTGAAAAGGGCTTTGCAAGTCGCAGGATGTTGTCTAGAGAACGGAATTAGACTGCATTGTGTCGTAATTGACAACTTGAATGTGATATTTGCACCTCTTTGTACGACACATTCGACTTCAGCGTGGCATTATTTTAGTATTGGTTTAGCCTTCTCCTTAGCCAGTCTGTCCTATGTGCTCGGGATGTAAAAGATCAATTGGCAGAAAAATGAAAAGGAGACAATCTTATCTGCTGCAATGGCAAAAATTGTAAAGGAAGTCTTATATAATAGTGGTCTGCATGAAGACCAAAACGAGGTGACCATTCCATCATGCAAACACACACCAGGCCAGTCATTACTTGTCTGCACACTTGATTGCAAATATATATACACACAAACAAATAAAAATAAAGGGAGTTGAAGAAAGAGGAGTGACTAAGAAAACAAATACCTGGGGGAAATAATAATAAAAAAATCTTTGATATAGTACTTTGTGTGTGTGTTATATAGATAAACTAGTAATATAAGATAGTCTAAAGAAACTTTTAATGAACATCAGTTCATGGATGAGAAATATTCTCTTTCTGTGTTACGTAAAAAACATTTTTAGAAGGCAAAGTTTTACTTGAGAACAGACATGGACACACATGAAAATATTTAAATCCAGCTTGCTTTTCAGCAAAAGTTATTTCCCACATACCTGTGTTTCCTATTACCTCTGGAATCATTAAGTATATTTAAAACATGCTTGCTTTTCAGCAAAAGTTATTTCCCACAGACCTGTGTTTGCTATTACCCCTGGAATCATTAAGTATGCGCAGAAGACACTTGGTGAAAAAGATCTGCAGTCTGGATACTCTTAGTCATGTCATGCCTCCGAGTAATATAGTAGGACTGACCTTACATTCATGTTAAACAGCCTCTTCTTATTTTTCGTGAAAGAATAGCGGATGAAGAAGAATACAACATATGGACAAAACAGAAGAGTGATGGTATGACAGAGTTGTACAATGAAAGGCATGATCAGTAGGGTGTGATTCACTGAAATGAATTTACAGCAAATCGTATGAAAATGAGGAAATGGATAAGCCAGCCATTAGACGGGGAAAAGTAAAGCCAAAACTGAAGAATGCTCAACATCAAAACATTTTTAGTTCGTTCTGGAGCATAAGTCTTCAACAACTACATTAAATGTTGGCCAGCCCATGTACAACCCTCCTTAGTCATCACATACCTAGCAGGTTACATTGTTTGCTTCCCTTCAAATCCCAGTAACACTCAGGGGAATGGAGAAGTAAAAAAACAAAATGATGGTAAACAACGCATAGAACTTATATCAGAAGCATACTATTCTTTAACCAATGCCAGTTCAGAATAATATTTTTCGATTTGCGTCTTGATTTTCAAAATAAAATAAATTAAAATATTAAATAAATGGGCCATCTTAAGACTAATAATTAAACTATCGATGAAAGGATGCATTCATAATTAAAATACATATCAGTATGAAGCTTTAAATGCCATTCTCCGAGGCCAGAAAAATGAAACACTTGCAGTTACCACTATATGGCATTGGGCCAACGGGCAGGAGATTGCAGGCAGCTGGATCAATAACCAACCAACACTTGGCCTAGGAATGACGACTTAACATTCACCACAAAGCTTCGTTCCACAAGGGGATGGAAAACTGAAACATGGAGCACCCAAGTGGCTGAACAGCAAAAGGACAATGTTATTGCCCATTGCAGCACTCACTTCTTTGACCACTACTAAAAATGTCCCTTTACAGGAAGCCTGTGTCAAAGTATTATGCTTTGGCAGTGGTGATTCTGTAGACATTTGTTGTGTTTAAGATTGGTAACTCTCTGGTTGCCTTTTATGTTATATTTTGAGATGCCGTGGTCATATTCGTTAGTTAGAGACCCCATAGTATACCTAGTTGTAAATAGGTACCTGACTTAGTGAAGACGATGAAATTTGGAAGGTTATTATCCACCCCAAAACAAACAGAAAACTGATACTTCATACAATTAACCAACCAACACTTCATCCTCTATGGCAGTTAATGCTTTGTGGTTACTGTTATGTTTTACATATGTACAAACTTGAAAACTCTACAGATTCATTGAACATTTATATGTTTCCACACCCAACATGCTGTGCAATATAAGGTTTTCAATGTTTCTTCAGACCCTCCACACGAAGATGCACCCAAGGTCCCTGTGGCTGTAAAAGGTAACAAACATTATCTGTTAGTCTTTACTGAAAATTACATCTACAGAAATGTCAGTGGTGTTTTTATAGAGCTCACAGAAGCTATGATTTTTTGACTATCCTTGATATTAACACTCAGCATTTGTGGGAAGTTTTAGTTGCATACGTGCTACTATTGTAATGTATATACAATTGTGTTTCCACTCAGCCTGAAGTAAATACTGAATCCATTTTATTTCCTAAGGGGAAGATATTTTGATCAGCTGTTAATTCTATTTACAGGCAAGAAGAAGAAGAAGGAAGGGAAAAAGACTTTGACTTTGGATCAGTTCCTGGCTCAGGATGATGGATATTCAGAGCCAAAGAGTCAGAACTGGGCCATCTTATCTGAGAACCCTGATGGTAAGTTGTGTGTTTAAGTTGTTGAACTCTATAAAACAAGATATTATTTGTCACTTAGAGTAGTCTTCTTCTTGACTTCGCCCCATTTGTCACTTAGAGTAGTCTTCTTCTTGACTTCGCCCCATTTGCCACTTAGAGTAGTCTTCTTCTTGACTTCGCCCCATTTGCCACTTAGAGTAGTCTTCTTCTTGACTTCGCCCCATTTGTCACTTAGAGTAGTCTTCTTCTTGACTTCGCCCCATTTGTCACTTAGAGTAGTCTTCTTCTTGACTTCGCCCCATTTGCCACTTAGAGTAGTCTTCTTCTTGACTTCGCCCCATTTGTCACTTAGAGTAGTCTTCTTCTTGACTTCGCCCCATTTGTCACTTAGAGTAGTCTTCTTCTTGACTTCGCCCCATTTGTCACTTAGAGTAGTCTTCTTCTTGACTTCGCCCCATTTGCCACTTCTTCACGAGAAGCAGTTAATATACTCTTATTCTCATGACACAGATTCTAAATCTGTTCAGAGGCATACATTTTTTCAGTGGCAGTAAAAGTAAATACCTAGCTTATACACTGAAACTGTTGGAATGAGCAGCCTTTAATCATCAACCCACTCCCTTTCTCCAAGAATGGAAAAAGTCAAGTCAACTTTACAGATCAGCAGTCAACTAGTATTCTTTGCTGAAGTCGAATGTGTTGGGCCGAAAGGTGCAAATATAGCAGTCAAGCTGTAAACTACGACACAACGCATTCCGTTCTCTGGACTACATTTTGCTACTTAAGCCCTTTCGGGGTTTGGTAGCAATAGATTGAGAACGAACGAAGCCAAGCCAACTAGTATTCATGGTTATCATTTACCTGCTCACTCCAGATGGTCGAATATAGGTCTCAACACATTTGGTTTACCCTAATAGTTTTTAGGGAATCCTGAATCCATTTGTTTGCAGTGCCTTTATGGTAGCACTGGTTTTAACATGATGTTGTTGCCAGTTGGACATCCTCTATGGACAGCTGGCCACCGGAGCTAGAAGAATCACTGTCTTGCACTGCGATTCAAGAACGTATGCAAAAGGGACAAAGTCAAATGCGACATCCCATCAGACGACTGGGAAATAATTGCTCAGGATCAAGCTGTTTTGAGACAGTTGGAAGCTGTATAGTGGCTACCGGCGCTCGTAGATGCCTTCTGACTGCAGAGAAAAGAAAGACGGAAGAGAACGAGGGACACCCCATCAAGCCAGTCTCTCCAGAGACTGTGCAATCTGCGGCAGGGACTGTCACTCACTGATTGGCCTTTATAGTCATAAGACAGTGTCGAAACACATGAGACAGGGCTGAACAAAACTCACAGGGTGCCACACACATGGTCTACAGAGACTGAGACGCCAATGAGGATTGGTTGCCAGACCCATGCACAAACTTTTCGTTACCAGACTTGACCTCGGAAGGAAATGGATTAGTATTGATCAGTTTTAATGAACATTAATTGTGGTTTTTGTGCTAGTACACCCATTTGTTTTCCCCTTTTATTTAGCTGTCTTTACTGCTTTCATGTGTGCTGCTATTACCCTCCTTTGTATCCCCAACACAAACCTTGTGTTAGAAACATGAACACATAATATTAATATAGCTTTATCAAAGCTGGATTACCCTTACCCTGGTTTACAAAATTCAATATATTTAAGAAAGTATATTCAGAAATACGAGGAGTAAATATTTACTTAATATCCTGGTATTCAAACAGGCAGATGTGTGCATACTGCCAGGTAGCCAAAGGCTATATGTAGTACTTTTTCTATTTCTCTTCCTGCTGCTAACTAGGCCTGGGGGAAGGTAGGTGGCGTATGGGGAGGGAATTTGGATTATTTTTGTAAATAAAAGGAGTAAATAAATGATCTTAGTTTCTGTTCTCAGTAAATATGAATGTTAAGTTTTTGACTTCTACCCTGAAAGTTTGTTAATACTGTAGTGTGAAAACAGTTGTGTTTGATGATGTCAGCTTGTGATATTGTTAGATGTTGACACTAGTGTCAGCTTCTTGTATTACAGAGTGACAATTAGAAGAAAAACACAAGCAAAGAAAACCAGTGTTTTGTCACGGTATCATCATGGAATACATGGCAGTTTATATTCCTATCCCTATAGCCGCACAGCTTGAGTGTTTTGTGCTGATGTAGAGGGTAGTTGATAGGAACAGCAATGAGACTTTTCAAATCACACTTACTAGAGGACATGGTTTAAATAATCTTTTGTTTCTCAATCAGTGTGATTACATGTGTAAATTTTGTTGTGGGTGTAATGATTTAGTGCCACACCATGTAATGATACCTGCACATATTTGCTTGTTGTTTAGTTCCACAGTGTTCCATTTATTTGGTTTTAGAGGAAGAGATAAACTGATACGAAGAATGGCATTCTAATATGGGCACATGTATCAGCTGATGTGAAGTAGTAGCCAGTGCGGACATGTTGAAGACCAGACAATAGCCAATACAGTTCTAGATAAACGACTATCATGTGAAGAACATGCCCTCATAGAAACCTAACAATGAAACCATTCTTGTCCGTCCTCTATTGGAACTTAAAAGGAGTAAAATGAAGGGACTAGAAGCAAAAGAATAGTCAGTGAGAAAACCAGGTCATTCAAGTCTTATAGGTCAAACTCAAAATGATTGTCTCTAAAAGACTTTGAGTGGTCGACCGTTTAAAATATCTCTGTTCGATTGTCAGTGATGAATGATCAAAATGTGAGGTCTTGGCTAGAATAGAACAGCCAATAGCGGCGCTTGCACGCCGTAACAGAATCTGACAAGATAAACGATTAGCACTATGCACGAAAATCAGATTAATGCGTACATTGGTCCTGTCACTATTTCTCTATGCTTACGAGACAGTTACAGCTGACCTTCAGGGAAGGATACAGGCCTTGGAGATGAGATGTTTCCGAAGACTTCTTAGCGTCATGTACAAAGATCTAGTTACAAATGAGAAAATACAAGAAAAAATTACATCAATAGGGCCTTTTGAAGACCCCCCCTGGCAACTGTCAAAAGAAGGAAACTCGCTTGGCACGGTCACAAATCGAGATCAAATGGTCTTGCAAATATTATCCTGCACGGAAAGGTGCAAGGCCGACGACGAAGAGGTGGGAGGACAACATAAGAGAATGGATCAATCTCCGACCAGAAGAGGCACAGGCATCGGCTGCTGACAGAGGAGGATGGTGTGGGGTTGTGAGGATGTCTTCATGTGTGCCTCAACGACCTCACTGGTTACGGGTATCCTGAAATGACTTTTATGTTGAATCCAAGTTGCAGTGATACTGAAGGTCAAATGTAGATAAAAACATATAGGTAAAGGCTGAATGATAACCCCAGGGCAAGAACAGGATCTCACCTGATGTTACGACCACAAGACCTTCATTGGAGACAGAGTGAATGAAAACAAACTATCAAAACTAAAATTAGCAGCCATATTGCAGATGATAGATATGTGTAAATGTATATGGTGGTTGTGTGTGTGTGTATATATATATATGGACAGAAATGTTAGATTGCAGATTATTGTGAATAAAGGAAATGAGAATAAAAAACACTGAGACCCCCATGAAGATTAATGATCAGATAATTGAAGAAGGGTAAGAATTTACCTATCTGGAAGTAAGATTGATATAGATGGAAGAAACAAGATGTTAACACCAGGATTACCAAGTTCACATTTGATTTCCACTGTTTTCACCCAAGATGGAGCTCACCAGCATTCTCCGTGGAGAAAAATTATTAGACTGTTTAACATCAATGTAAAATTTGTTCTAAATGGCTTGAAGACATGGTGTGTGACTAAGAGAGTCATATCTAGACCGCAGACCTTCATTAACAAGCGTCTTCATTGTATACTCCCTGTTAGATAGCCAGACATAATGGCAAGCAAATCTGGGGGAAAGAAGATGGTAGGAGATTGGGGAGAGAAAGCAGGGATGGATAGAACTCTCCAAAAGAGCCCGGACAGTATAATCAGATACGTGCATGATCAAAACTCACAGGGCCAGAGTTGAGTATGAAGACTCCAAGAAATGTTTGGTGACCAGCTGTTGAGGAGGATGTCAGTTCAATCAGAGTCAGATAGAACTCAGAAGACAGCAAATAATAAGAACAGATGAAGATAATCTGTTGCTGCCTTATATTTCAAAGGAAACCAGGTGGATAAATGATGACTATCTTTTGTGTCCTTTTTAAATTATTCTTGACTCATGACTTCACCACATGCTTCGGCTGAAGCTTCCTTGATTGATGATCATGAATTTAAACCAAAGAGCTTCTAGATCCTCTGGATGTTTCAGGTATCCGGTCTTAACTTCTGGGGTGGGGCTACTCTTTCAGTTCTTTGTTGTCATGAGGCAGTGGACATTTTCCTCAGTCTGTGCATAAACTAACAATGTCAATAATTCTTCTTTGAAGTTGAGCAATGTAATGCACTAAGAGATAAAGTCCATCCCTTGATGGCGTCCCTTTGATTCCTGGCCACAATACAGTCCACTCTGTCGATAATGGGGGGAATGCTGTAGAGAAACATATTGCCATCAAAATTCATGGCGCCTTGTCCTTTTATTATTAGTTTAATTGAGCTTGGGTGTTTCTACTTTTGATTTCATCTCATCCATTAAACTCGTCCTCCTTTTCGTTAATTTTCCCCAAATAGTAGACCATAATTTGTGCCAGTTTATTGTTTTAAGATCTGTCCGGTTTTCTTTCTGTATGTACTTGTGAGTTTATGGACAAAATGTGTAATTGGCCTGTTGTCTTTTATGTCGCAGTGGCTTCCTACTTTTGGTCTCCATTTTAATTTATTCACATTAGATTAAATGTTAATTAATCTTTGCATTTGAAAAGTCACTTATGTCTTTAATATAACAGTTTTGTTTTCTCATAGAAGAATTGATAGTGAAATTTCCAAGAAAAGGAAATAATTATTGAGGGAAATTTATGGAATGTTAATACGGTGCTAGTCTCATGTTTTTACAATAAAGTTGATAGTAGTTATGGGGATATTCCTATCCTGACAGCCATACAGCCTGAATAATGTGATGTGCTCAAGTGGGTTGTAAGCAATAGGAACAACAATGAGACATATCTCAAATCACACGTACTAGAGGACATGGCCTTATATAATGCCTGGTTCTCAATCAGTGTGATTACAAGTGTAAATATTTGTGATTATTTGTGTAAAAATGTTTTTTTTTTCCATTTGTACATTTACATCTGCATACATATTTTATGCTCCTTCTGATTTTGGCAATATTTTAAATATTGAGTTAAAATTGGCATCAGCCATTCTGCGTGCCACAACCTTCCTCATGGTTATAAGCTGAGTCAAGCTGCGAATGCTATAGGCTGAAAAATGGAAATACAATAGATATTTGTTAAACAATTCAAAGATCTTGAATTTGCATATTAACCATGTCTTTTCTTGCACACGCAGTACCAGATATTGTATACAATAAACAGAATATTAATCAAGCAGTGACAACACTAATATAGACCAACAAGAAACAAATTTGCAATAAACGGTTGACCAAAAATACCTCATGAAATTAAATTGCCAAATAACTGAGAACTTACCTTCAAACAAACCTTCTGCTTTGCGGATAGTTTGGTAACAGTTAACAAAATGGATGATTAATTCATAGTTAAAGACACGTTGAAAGCTTATGTACCGAACCAACAGACTTACATCGCAGTCCAGCTGTAAAATATGACACATTGTTTCTTACACAAACAAGAAAGAGAAACTATGAGATGTCAAGGCAATGGTTTTTGTTTGTCAATTGTTCAAGATTAGACCAACCAGAAGTGGTTTTGTGACAGAAGAATGGGGAAACAAGTTTTCTATTTCAAAGGTCACTTGTGTTTTTACAGTCAGCGGGCTTGCCACATTACTGAAGAGTTTAAAAGTCACAAATAAGTTGATTTTGGGCTTGTCTGGTTGATATTTGTAATTTGTGGAAGAATGAATGTTCCTGTCCTGACTGCCACACAGCCTGAGTGCTGTGCTGATATGGGCTTACGTGATAGGTAGAGCAATGTAACATATCTCAGATCACACGTACTAGAGAACATGGTCTCCCATAATGCCTGGTTCTCAATCAGTGTGATTACATGTGTACATATGCTTGCTTTTATATATAAATATATATATATATATATATATAGCTGTTTACATTTGTAAATATTTGTCTTTACATATGTAAATAAATTGTATGTATAGATAAAGCTGCTTAAGTATGTACTTCTTCATCGTACGCTGTTTACAGCGATATTTACGTTGCACTGATTTAATTTGTTAGCCAGTGGCTCAGTGCATCCGATTTCAACAGGCGTTTCTGTAGGGTTGCCCTCCTTAGCCTTTGGCTGTCCCCAGCCTAACTGCAAGGCAGCAGTTGTTTTTGGTCAGAGTTGTCTCTCTTGGGAAGTTGTCATGCAGGACTATCGAGTCTTCCCTACTCGTGTCTATAGCGTTTGGCAATGATATGATGGACTATGTACTAGTTTGTACTATCCCGGAAGAGAGGCAGTCCAGTGTGACTTTTTCCCAGGATCGTCACGTCCTGCCAGAAACGTAGCATATGCATATGAGTGAGGTATCTTTTTGCTCGCTCTATTTTCTCGGCTCATCTGCAGTGATGGTACGCCTAGCATTCCCCGCCACCCGGGAGCTTGCCACCATAGGACAGGAGGTGCAGTGTTCGCTGGACTGCATCTCTTCTGCGTCCATTGGAATGACTGATAGCAGACAGATGCAAAGAGCGAGGAAGGAGTGCATTTTACCAGGTGCATTCCTGCGGCTCGATCGGGCCGGGACACAAGCCCCAGCCATGTCGTAGCCTCCCATCTCAGCGGTGCTGAGATTTTGGGCGGGATTCTGGCTTAGAGGCGTTCGGCCGTAATCCCTCAGATGGTAGCTTATCAGCCAAGCACGTGGACCAAATGTCAGCGACCTGTGATTCCTCTCGAAATAGTGCATTTGACCAGGTGACAAGCCTAGTCTTTCACGGAGATGTTGTCCGCCTAGGGAGCGGACATGGTCAAGGGTTGAGTCTCAGCAGTTCGCAGTGAGGTAGCTGATCTACTGCTTAGGGCACCCGACCGAGAACTAAGTCTTCTACAAATGATTTCATTCCTCATCGCCGTATGGGGTGAATATCGAGCAGCTTCCCGCCCGCTTTTATCAGCGGACGGCAGAGACCTCATTCTGCGGCTTGACCGGGCGGGGCTGGAGCGTGACCCCGAGGTCCCCACCATGTCGAAGCCTCCCTTTGCATTCGTGCTGGGCTGCTTTTGGGCGGGATTTTTGGCTTAGAGGCGTTCGGCCGAAATCCCTCACCTCGAACCGTTGGCTTATCCGCCTAGTACGTGAACCAAAATGTCTGCGGCTCCTCTCGGGCTTAGCATGATTACCGTAGCAGAGCATTGTCATTTGTAGGGTAAAGCTGACCTGTCTTCAGAGGGTCTATTTCCAGCACCCGTTCAATATTAGCCAGACCGTATCAATAGAGGGCTTTTAGTTTGTCAATGGCAGTTTGTTTCTGGAGCCTGCGATTTCTGCAGGGTGAAGACCAGATTACCGTAGCAGGCTCTCTTTCATTTGGGGGTTTGGAGACTGACCTGTCTTCTGTTTAAGTATGTACATATTGATGACTATGTGTTTGTGTTCACATCATGTGTTTAAATATTTAAAGCTTTTGAACAGTTCTTTGTGTTCAAAATGGTACCAGACCTGTTGCCTTTCTTGTGATTTTAGTTGGCTGGTTGAAATTACAAACATCTGATGGAAATACAATTAATATTTGATAAGGAACTGGATTATGTGTGGAGGAAGCATGTCTTGCATAGGAAATGTGATATGTAGGAAAAGATTGACTTAATTTTTGTAGAAGTAACAAAAGTAGGATTACAAATCAAATTGACGGAAAGGAGACTAAACAAGAGCCAATAAAAGTTTAAATGCCAGATAATTGCAGAAATGCACAAGTTTACTTATTTGTGAAGTATCATGTAGAGCAATTCAGGGTGTAAAAGGTAGAAGTAGCCTATAGTAGATATTGCTGTCTGAGATAAAGTGTTGAAAGCTTTATAAGGGATGGCAAAAGTTCATCAAAATATATATGTGTATGGCTCAGTTACTGTACCAGGACAGAATCAAAACAAAGCCCACGGTTTGGCTCTAAGGGACAAAAAACAAATTAAAACAAGACACAAAATAAACAAAGCCAAACAGTATACAATGATGACAGCAAGAGTAGCACAGAATTATGTTCAGGTGAAGTATGGCACGAAGGAAGAGTAAATGAATGAGGGAAGGATAGCACGAAGGAAGAGTAAGGAATGAGGGAAGGATGGCACGAAGGAAGAGTAAAGGAATGAGGGAAGGATGGCACGAAGGAAGAGTAAAGGAATGAGGGAAGGAACAGGAAAATGTGGAGGTAACAAGAAATTGTAATTTAACTGGTCCCCTAAAAGGATACATTCTCATTCACTCTGGCTATTATGGCTGCCGTCTTCTATACTGTTTGTCTTTGTTTATTTGATATTTGTTTTAATTGTTGTCCCAGTCAGTCATAACATGAAAAGGGCTTTGCAAGCAATGGGATGTTGTCCGGAGAATAGTATGCTGTGTATCGTAGTTCACAGCCTGAATGTGATATTTACACATTTGGGTCTGACACATCCGACTTCAGCGTGGCATTTTTGGGTACCGGGTTAGCCTTCCCTCTTCTATTCTTCTCCTTAGCCAGTCTGTCCTCTTGGCAGCTCTGGTTTGCTGACCACTGCAGCTTAAGCACTAAGCATCTTGATACCAACACCTGTATGTTTTTACCGATAATGGATGACAGTGTCTTACTCTTTGTGTATCATTTGCAACAAATTTGTTGAACTAGAAATTGTTTAGTGCGAAAGTCACGTTTTTACTCAAGTGTTAACATGGTACATTACATTACAGAAAAGCTGATAGGGGGATATTATGAGAAAACACTAAGAAAAGTAGAAGAAAAGCTTGTCAGGGAAGTTATCTGGATAGTCCGGATAGTCCCCTGTTAATGTGTGCATGAATTGATAGTGGAATATTCCTATCCTGACAGTCACACATCCTGAATGTGATGTGCTGAAGTTGTCCATATGTGATAGGAACAGCAGTGAGACTTATCTCAGCTCACACGTACTAGAGAACATGGCCACTCATAATGCCTGGTTCTCAATCAGTGTGATTACAAGTGTACATTTTTGTGACATGTATAAATATACAATGCATGCACATAAGATGTCATCTCAGGGCATTAAAGCTCACTAGAGAAACGGTAGGTTGTTCATTTCCGTAGCTTACAGTTTTGTCATTTGTATACATTTTAGATGACTATGACGCACCAATCAAATTTGATAGATCTACTCTGCCAACTGCTCCAAAGGCTGCTTTAGGTCCCAAAGTGGACATCTCACAGATCCCAAAGGATGGACCCTTCTCAGCATATGTGGGAAACATCCCATATGATGCAAAGGAGACTGATCTGCTGGGGTTCTTCTCTAAGATGGACGTAAGTTGACTTCCTCTTAGCCATTCCTAAGCAGCTTGTGGGGTAAAATTGTCTTGTTGTTTGTTGTTGTGATGGAGAAAACAGAAAAATACTGAAATTCCTTCCTTGTCCCAGCATGTAAAACTGCAAAAAGAACCAACCTACTATGAATTGCCATGTGCTATCTGGTAGCAGGCATACATCTGCATGTTTGAGTACCAGCATTGTACTTGATGATATGACTCGCACATGACCGATGGCACATCATTTACCTTAGGGGATATTTTTGTTGTATGTGGGTCACTTGCAAATGTAGGATTTTATGAGGGTCATATGGAAAATACTACTAAACATTGTTTATAAAAAGCTCTGGATCTCAGGACTTGATACTGAGGAGGATAGAATAGAGCCGCTGCACCTTACCATGTAAAAGCGTGCAAGTCAGCTTGGCAGTGACCCTTTGTAGAGAAGAAACAAACTATAGAATTATAAATTTATATTTCAGTGCTTTAAAAAAATAGCCACATAAGATGATTTTACATTACTACGATGTCGATTGGTCTACATATCCAGATGATGATTGGCCAGCACGTGTTTTTTAAAGTTGTGACATTCATGGACCAACTTCCTTGACAATAGAAACCCATGGCTACACTTAGTGATGAGGGACTGTCTAAATACAAACGGATCACTAGTTCAAAGTAATTTTTACAAAATGTTATTTACTAAACAAAATTCTTTTATAACTTTTACAATTTCAAATTGTTACCGTATATCATTTTATTTCAATAAGGTGAGCTTTTTAATTTAAAAAAAAAAAAAAAAAAATTTGATTACCAAAAGTTTTAAATATAAAATGACCAACTTAATTCCATTAAAAAAATTTAGCTTTTCAAACCCAATAAATCCACAATGTTTACAAGGTCACCTGCTGGACAGTTACAGATCACTCGTCTGTCATTGGATTTATACTTTGAGGAACACTGGTCTGTCATTGGATCATACTTTGAGGAATACTGGTCTGTTTCAGGGAGATTTAACAAAATAAGATTTCAACACTGCAGTTTGATATAGTCGCTCCACTTCTACCACAGAGTGTAGATAGTAGAGGGTTTTGTTACTTTCTTGCTAGACAAGCTCTATGGCAGTGTCGACAGCCTCAGAATGACCGCTGCTTTTTTCAAAAAAATAATGGTTGCTGTCTGACTGCATACGATGAAGAAGAAGAAGTTACTTTCTTGTTTATAGTGTCTACAGGATGGGTCATATGCCTAAGCCTCCATATTTGCTTGGCTTAGTTCGTTCTAAATCTCTCACTACCAAACCCTGAAAAGGGCTTTAAGTAGCAGAATGAAGTCCAGAGAACGGAATGCGTTATGTCGTAGTTTACAGCATGACTACGATATTTGCACCTTTCGGTCAAACACATCTAACTTCAGCAATCGTTTTGTGAACCGGGTTAGTATTCCGTCTTCAATCCCTACTCCTTAGCCAGTCTGCTCTGTTGCAGTCTGTTATCCAGGATTACCGCGTGGTGTAGAGGGGTCTTTGTAGCTCTGGTTCGCTGGTCCTGATGCTAGCAGTCAGCTATGGGTTGCTGACCCCTGTAGCTCATGCGCTGCTCAGCTCTGGTTCGCTGGTCCTGATGCCAGCAGTCAGCTATGGGTTGCTGACCCCTGTAGCTCATGCGCTGCTCAGCTCTGGTTCGCTGGCCCTGATGCTAGCAGTCAGCTATGGGTTGCTGACCCCTGTAGCTCATGCGCTGCTCAGCTCTGGTTCGCTGGCCCTGATGCTAGCAGTCAGCTATGGGTTGCTGACCCCTGTAGCTCATGCGCTGCTCAGCATCTTGATGAGTGTAAACGCAGATGAGTGTTATCATTCTTTGTTTTCTGTGGCATGAGAGGTGAACTCGAAGCATGGTCACATAAACTGGGACGGGATTCATAGAGAGAAGATTCTCACAATCAATACAGCTGAAACGATTCACATTATGTTGGGAGAAACCAGACTCCAAGAATCTGGATCCATTTATCTATTCAGCAGCATAGACAAGATAGGGTGTACAAACAAGCATGTCCGGTTAAGAATACAGAAAGACAGAGGGGCTTTTATCACATTGGAAAAATTGTGCAACACCAAAGAAATGGAAAGTCCCATAGAATATTTTCAACTCAAATATAAAATGAGTACTGCTAGGCTCTGAAGCTTGAACAATTTGCTAACAAAACAGTTGCATGCGTTTATAAAGAAATCTCTGTGTAGAATATGGTTTGAAATGGTACGATAGGGTCACCAAGGTTGACATTCTGGAAATATATAGACAACTCTCAATGGAATGTGACATAAAGTAGAAGCGCTGGATAGGGCACACCTTGTCAACTAGCCAGATGACGACATTGCAAGAAACTATTCTAGAACCTAAGGGGTAAGAGGAGCAGGGGCAGATAACAGAAAACTGATTTCTAACCATGAGCGATGCACAACAGTTATATGTTGGAGAAGAGGACTTAGGACATAACAGACTTTGCAGTTAGCTGAAGGGACATAGATTGAAGATCTGAACTTTATACTGTTGGTCGGACATATGTCCATTTCCACACACAATATAAATGACTATTTTCATGATAGCTGTTCATTTTAACTATGTTGTATGATATATCTGGCAGGTGGATACAGTACGGATAATTTATGACGGTGGCAGACCCAAGGGCTATGCTTATGTGGACTTCAAGAACAGGGAGTCTCTGCTGGAAGCTCTCAGTTACCATGATAAGGTAGGCATTTTTTGTCCAGCTTCTGTCAATGGTGTCACATATGTTGACATTGTCATCAAACTTTGTTTGAGGAGTTTCACATCTGTAGACATTACTATTAGTTGTCTCACATCTGTAGACATTACTATTAGTTGTCTCTGTCCTTGATACCAAACTTGTTGCCAGTGCTGTCAAATCAGTTATCTAAGATTATGTCAGTGGGTTACATCTGTTGTCAGTATTATGACTTTCTTTCACACTCATGTACCTATATATTTTTTTGTTGTGTTTTCATTCCCTCTTATTTATCTCTGTCAGGAATACATGGGACGTTCTATACGTGTTGACTTGGCAACTGAGAAAAATCAAGATAGTCGTGGAGGTCGTCCTAACGAGCCTGACAGAACAGAGGGTGACTGGAGGAGACGAAATCCTGCATCAGACAGTGAGTTATATAGAGACCTGCATATGATATGCTCGCGCTGCATGCTGGTCATAAATGTATTCTGACTAAACGACCAAACCATTTGATTTGTTGGACTTCAATGTATACATTAACTGGGGTTGTCCCCACTATCTACCTCTGCGTGGTGTTGCGTATTCGGTCACAGAGTGTCTTTCCAGCTGCACTTCTCACACAACGCATCTCACAGCTCTAGATCTTACTCTTATGTGTTTCTAGTAAGGACCAAGATTGACATTGATGACACAATGTAGGAATAAATATAAAAAGTTCATTTATCAGCCTTCTCTTAGTTGAAATAAGCAATCTAGGATGTTTCAAAATCGGTTCAATATTATAGTGGACACTGTTTGCCATCTGAATTTTCAGTGCGATCTCTCTGCCATCTTCAGTGAACATACCTAGACATTTGAACTCCAATACTTGCTTGATACTTTTGTCACTGCTGTAGAAACTTTTCTGTACGTGTTCTCACAAAATCATCATAGTCTATCTTTTCTGTGTTGATCTTCATGTCATATTCGTTAAAAGCAAAATTGAAATAGTTACTATGACAAATCTATGTGCTGTCTTTTAATGACTATTTCAAATTGTCTCATCTGATCATCTCCAATACTATGAATAATGAGGACAGGTATTTGACGGGCAGGACAAACCTCTATCGATTTTACTGAACATGCTACATAGATCATGCTTCTGCATCCTATGCTGGTGCTCAGAGAGACCAAGAACAGACCTACCTACTTAGTCGTTCGTCTTTATTCATGGGTTGTAGGTTTGCCTGAAAGGTAGCAAACTTGGTCTTCCCCTGCACAGAGGAGCTTTGAGTAATAGTCTTTCCCTCTATTGATTATCTCCATCAGAGTGGTAAACAAAGCACCTTGTTTGTCTTTTATAAATTGTAGTCGATCTTTTTTCTTCCTTTAGGTGATCTGTAGGACAGCTTCTGGTTTTCTCTTAAATACTTTTACAGTCGTTCTGCAAAGTCCTCCCAGGATTTTTGTTTTGGTATTAGCACTGTTTTCTTGGCTTTTGTTCTGAGTGTTACGTATTCTTTATATTTCTGTTTTTCCTACTGTATTCTTGGTTTCCATGACTTTTTCTTTTCCATTATTATCATATTAACTTCTTCAGAACATATCTAGGTTTATCATCTTATTCACAGCTTTAAAAAAAAACGCAAGTGGCCATCAGATTTGATTTTGACATCACTTTCAGAGAAATCATGATCTATGTATTTTGTTTGTTGTTGCTTTTGCCTTATTTCTCTATTCCCCAAGGTGCGTTGCGCTATGTTTTTATTTTGCGCCTGTTGGCCCAGTGCATTCGACTTTGGGATGCATTTTATGTAAGGGTCTGCTTCCTGCTGCATTTTCTAAGGGTTTGCTTCTCAGGGGTAATGGCTGGTGCTGTGATTGGGAAGCGAACCCAGCACCTTTGGGTTGTGACCAGTGTCACTTAACCAATAGCCTACTCCGTCCCCCTAAATATAATTAATTAGCATCCTAATCATTGAGCACAGACAACAGCTGTTTCTGTCGTTAACTTTTTAGTAAAACCATTTTTCAGATTTTTATCTTTGTACCATGAAAGCAATTTTAGCGTAACTCCCGCAATTTTGTTCCTGTCATTGCTTCACACCACAAGATGAGTGTGAGAAACCAAAATATTGGCCGTTCATATGTTTTTTTGTTGTACACACTGACATATTCTGAAATCTCTGGCTTTCCATGAAATATGAATCATTTGAATGTTATACTGGTTTAGATACCAGGGTTTGTTGAGATAAGAATGGGTCCACTGAATCTTAAGTCTGGGATATATATTGTCATGCATTTCTTCATCATATCAAATTTGAGCAGAAAGGGCACATTCATGCTTCTTGCTAAGTGCTGTTCAATTATTGATGTTAATAAATTGATAGTACTTTATCCATAATAAAAAATTGTGTTTACTTATATAAACATATATAAAATTGTGTTTACTTATATAAACATATATAAAATTGTTTACTTATATAAACATATATAAAATTGTGTTTACTTATATAAACATATATAAAATTGTTTACTTATATAAACATATATAAAATTGTGTTTACTTATATAAACATATATAAAATTGTGTTTACTTATATAAACATATATAAAATTGTTTGAAATCCAGTGGATAGCAGCAGTGACAGAGGCAGCCGGTTTGGAGACCGAGATCGTGGATTTAGTGATAGAGACAAGGGTGGAGGTGGAGGCTTCTCTGACAGGAGTCAAGGTGAACGTGATCGTGGGTTTGGAGACAGGGACCGTGGATTCGGTGACCGCGACAGAGGTTTTGGTGGAGACCGTGATCGTGGATTTGGAGGTGACAGGGACAGAGGTAATCTTGTGTGTTCATAGCTGAATGTATCATCACTATCTCCGTAGTGTTTTTCCAATTTCTGAGGCTTACAAGTTAGGGGCATTTGTAAGGATGAGGAATAAAGGCAGTCTACCTTGGCAGTCATGCACAATGTGCAGGATAGAAAACTGAGATCCTTGTTGTGCTTCAAAATATTATCCTTCTTAATGAGAAGACTGAAAAACTGCGAGCTTTAAGCCTTTACTCCCACTCAAGAAATGAAAGCGCGTAGCACGAATCCCACAAGTTGCAAGCGTCCCCTGGTGTCAAGGGAGGTTAGACCAGCATCTAATCATATTGGAGAATGAAGAAAAATTCTGAGATCCTGTGTTTATGTAAAAGAACCCTTGCCAGTTTAAAAGAGTAGACTGATCTTGTTTGTATACTTCAAAATTCCACTTGAATATATTTGAATCAGGCGGCAGTCAGTCTTTGGTTATCGACTCCTCCATATAGCTTAAGACACCCAAGTTTGGCTTCGTTCATTCTCAATCTCCCGCTACCAAACCCTAAAAGGGCTTAAGTACCAGAATGTAGTCCAGAGAACGGAATGCGTTGTGTCATAGTTTACAGCTTCACTGCGATATTTGCACCTTTCGGTCCAACACATCCGACTTCAGCAAGCATTTTTTGAGTACCGGGTTAGCATTCCCTCTTCGATCCCTTCTCCTTAGCCAGTCTGCCCTGCTGCAGCCTATTTTCCAGGATCACCGCGTGGAGGTGTAGAAGGTCTTGGTAGCTCTGTTTTGTTGACCCTGACGCTAGCAGTCAGCTATGGGCCGCGGACCACTGCAGCTCATGCGCTGCTCAGCATCTTGATCCCACACCCAAGTTTGACCACTGTAACCATCCAAGCATGTTGTGAAGCCAGCTGTAGTGATGCCCCTTTACTTCACTTGGAACAAAATAAGCCTAATCATCATCAAGATCTTTCCAGTATTGAGCTTCAACAAATATAAGAATGTACCATTCATCCTTGTGCCTTGTGTCTCAAACTGGTTTTAAAAAAAAAGGGGGTGGGGGAAGAGAGCAGTCCCAGAACAGACATTGCTGTCTGGAATGAAGACTTCATTGTATGAGACCACAGCTTGTTTATAATGTGGAGTGATCGGCTCTCTTCCTCGCTAACAGTATGCCAGGTGGCCATTAACAGCTGGATTAGCTATAGTGTACTGATAACGAGTGTTTAACTCTGTAACTTTGAAAAGCAAGGGCTCTATCACTATGCAGACATTCTTCCTTCCAAGTCTCTCTGTAATTCTACCCTGCGGATTCCAGAAAAGACGTGTCTTTTGAAACTATCAATTGGTTTTCTGAATGTGTGTCCTATCAAATGACATTGAGGGAACGGCGTGGCCTAGTGGTTAAGTGGCACGGCTCACGACCCGAAGGTGCTGGGTTCGATCCCCATCACAGCACCGGCCGTTACCCCGGGGAAGCAAACCCTTAGAAAATGCAGGAGGAAGCAGACCCTTACATAAAATGCGTGCTGAAGTCGGATGCACTGGGCCGATAGGCGCAAAATAAAAACCACAGTGCAACGCACACTGCCTTGGGGAATAGAAAAATAAGGCGAACGCGAAAAAAAAAAAAAAAAAATGACATTGTCTTCTCCTGGTCAACTATTATTTATATTTTGTGTTCTTACAGTTCCTTGTTAATAATCTGGAACATTCCAATCCAGTCTTTCAGTTCTGTGCAAACATCCATTAGTAGAGAAGTCTGTCTGCATCTTTTTTGGTTGCTTTTGAGGTTTTCTTTCAGAGCCATATTATAGAACTGACTTTACATTGAAGTTGATGAGTGGGGAAGGTCCCAATTTGCATGTTTCTGTTGACTAAAGCTTGTCATGTTTTTGTCAGGTTTTGGTGGTGACAGAGAAAGAGGATTTTCTGATCGTGATAGAGGAGGAGGTTTCAGTGATCGAGACCGTGGCTTTGGAGGAGATCGTGACCGTGGCTTTGGAGGAGATAGAGACAGAGGCTTTGGTGGTGACCGAGATAGAGGTTTTGGAGGTGAAAGGTCAAGCAGGGGCTATGGCTTCAACAGAGAGAGTCGGGACCGAGATGAAGGAGGTGAGATGCTTGCTGTTTAAACTCTAGCTATTATGAACCTCTTTTTCCACTGGCTCATAGCCACACCCAGTATCAAGACTCATTTTTAATTGGTTGAAATACATTCCGATCTGGTCCATGATTTTGATTAACTACAGCTTAACCCTTTTCAGTCCGGCTGATTTGTGTCTTTTATTCTGGACCAAAATGCTGGAGTCTGTGGGTCAAAGTATTTAAAATAAATTAATATAACATTGAACAAATTGAGCTAAAATTATGATGAAAACATTGTAAGACACATAATTAGACTGTCTATGACTTTAGCTTTTATGAAGTGTTTTATTTACAATTATGAAGTGTTAATTACAATTATACGAAGGTGGAAATTGGAAAGGACATTTTTATTAAAACCCTTTGAGTGCTTTGTCGATATCTTGTTTAATTCCCGTTACACAAACTTTTCACAGTATGAATCAGATGTGTGTTGAATATCCACAAATAATTCAGGTGCATGATAATTGTATTGATAAAATAATTAATAATTTTTGTGGATCTTGAAACCCCAAATGTCATCAGAATAAATGTGTCGACTTTCAAAGATCATTAAACGTGCTAATGTCGACATACAGGAAATAATAAACATTAATTGGGCATGCGTGGAATCAGCCACTGTATAGAGGCGTGGAATCAGCCATTGTATAGAGCCGTAAAAAAGAAATGAAACTCCACAAACTAAATCACGTAATTGGTAGCTCCTACGAGCTGGAAAGGGTTAAGCATGGATGCATTTTGTGTTTTTTTGTTAATTTATTTGTAAAAAATGCTGAATTTAAATTAGTAGATGAATTTTGTATTTCTCAGGTCGCTTTGGGTCAAGAGGTGGTGGTAGTGGTGGAGGTGGATTTGATGATCGTTTTGGAGGGAGACGGGATGAAGGACGACGGGATGAAGGACGACGGGATGATTTTAACAGAGGTCGTAGGGATGATAACTTTGATAGAAAGTGAGTTATCATCATTTCCTAGTCTTTCTTATTACTTTACTAGTCCTGACTAATTTCTTCTTCTTCTTCATCGTACGCAGTCAGACAGTAACCATTATTTTTTCGAAAAAGGCAGCGGTCATCCTGAGGCTGTCGACACTGCCATAGAGCTTGTCTAGTGTTGCCACTGGTGATGGCCACATCTGCTCTCTCTGATCCTCGTATGTCGGGCAGTTTTGCAGCAAATGTTCAGCGGTCATTTTCCCGGTACCACACGGGCATTCGTCGGTGCCACCTATCTTCAATTTGTTGAATAGGTGGTACCTCAGTCTATTGTGGCCAGTGCGAAGTCTGAAGACCACGACCTGCTCTCTTCTGTTCAACTGGTAATAGGCATCGTTTTTTGTGTAGCCAGTATGTTCGGTTTCCCATTTGGTCATGTATCTAGCTCTAATAAGCCGTTTTGACTCTTCGTATGTCATACTAGTATCTGGTTGTGGTAGTCTTGCACCTTCTTTTGCCAGTCTGTCTGCCTCCTCGTTGCCTTGGATGTTGCAGTTGGATGGAACCCACTGTACCACTACCCTTTTTGGTGCGGACTGCTGGCATAGTTGACAGAGTACTGCTCTTAAATCATTACGTTCAGTATTTTTCTGGCTTTTTAGTGCTGTCACTACGGCCAAGGCATCTGTAAGCAGGACTGTATGGCTTTCATTACTTTTACCTGTCACCATTTCTTCCACTGCCTCCCTCAGTGCCTCTGCCTCCGCTCTGAAATTGCTTGTGTATTTTCCAGTAGCGAATGACAGTGTTATTTTTCTGCCATTTGTTAGGTTCAGAAATGCTCCTGCCCCTCCGTTCTGTGTTGTGTTTGTTACAGAACCGTCGGTGTATGCATGGGTCCAGTCCATGCTTGGGTAGTTTTTCGATATGTAGCTCAGGGTAGTATCTCTTCTTTCTTTTTCAGTCTGGCAGTTTTTGTTTCCAATACCTGGTATATTTTCTACCACCTCTGGAAATATATGCTGCCTCCAGGTAGGTTTTCGTACAGTAGGGATGGGCTTTGGTGTTGTTAGTGAGTTCATGGGGTTTTCGTGCATCTTTGCTTTGGCTATTTCTGCAAAGTTACTCCGCTTTGACTAATTTGTTCGATGTATGTCTTTCAGTCCTGGATAAATGCCACGACTATATGACAAATAGGTTTTTTGGGAAATCAAATTCATTAAACAAATTGAGCGAGAATTGTGATCTTAGGATTAGACACACACTTACACTATCTATGACATGAAGTATTCATATTTCAAATACAAATTAGTTGAAGCCTTAAATGTAATTAATGTGGAAGGGAAAATACAGCCTCAAAATAATTAATTGTACTCACGATGTCATGAGTATTTCTTCTTTAACCTTTCAGGCACTAATGTCCGCATAGGTGGACAAGTAAAAATGCTCCAAGTTTCCCTACAGTCCACCTAAATGGACACGCGATAAGAAAATTTGCTGTTTGCCGATACTCATCAAAAAGTAATTCTAGAACGTTGCCACGTGTTAACACCGGTTGATATACGGCCATTTTGAATCTATGTATAGGGATGCCATCATTGCCGTTGTAAACAACCAAAATGGCCGTAAAGTGACTTTGAAGGCAATTTTGAAACGACGTGTTTGCGTTTTCGGGACTTGCGGATTAAGCCATTATTGCGGGTGATAAAGGTAAGTTGTTCCGACATATTTTTGGGAGCGCGGTCTGTTTAATTTATTTATTTAGAAGTATTAACTACATTTGGAAGGGAAAATATCAGATTTGACGATCTTGTAAGAAAAACTATTGGCGTTCTGTGACGATTTTCACATTCCGACGTTCCCGATTCCCCGCGAAATGGGCATAACTGAAATGTTGCGGTTTTTAAAATTTTCACATTCATCTTCTTGTATCTCATACACTAACACACACACACATCAAAAACAATAACACACAAAAATTGTATTTATACAACAACAAACGAAAAAAAAACCAGATTTTCAAAGTGAACAACCTAGAAAAACGTGACATGCTGAAAAATAATTCAGTGGCTACGGGAACTTCTGTACTTTTATAACTCAGGGCCCTAAAGGTTAAATCCATTCATATCATTAACAGTCCCTGTCTGAATCGGATGTGTTGAATATCATGTAATTCATATGCGTTATCAATAGTTGGATCAAATAATAAATCAGTTCTTGGGGGTCTTGGCGTTGAGAACTTTCCACACACTGAATCTGACAACTTTGAAACTTTGCCTTATACTTAGATGTTCGCGTATCAGAAATAACAGCGCCTATCAGAAATAACAGCTTACACATGCGCGAGGTCACTTAAAACCACAAACTCAATGACAGAACGTAATGCGTGTGTTTGCAATTTGAAGAAGGGTGTAGGGGTAGATAGTTGTGCTTGCTGATTATACACACTCCCCTCCAGATTTCTCATTGATCACCCATCAGGCTTTCATTCATTGGTTCAAATCTTATGTTCTCACAATGAATATTTCTAAGATGAAGTCTCAGGGAAAACTAAGACTGATATTCTAACCTCCATGATGAAGACAGGAAAAAAGAGAGATGGCATGATAAACTGGTGGAAAACAAATCATCAAATGTGCAATGCTTAAAGGATTGACGGTTGTGGAAAAAGTTGACGGGTTGAAGATCATCACAGTGAATGAGCTGACAGCACAGCAACTCATAGCTAGCCGCGTGCATCAGGTTCAACGAACCAGAACTGACCAAGGCCCTATTCCACCTCCAAGCGATGGCCCTATAAAAAAGCTGCACTGTTGTAGAGAATAGGGATCCAGTGGGAAGGCAAATCTGTCACGCAACAAAAGTCAGTAGATATTAAATGTCTCGTACTGAAAGGCTAGATACCACAGCCTCGCTGTAAACTATGGCACATCACCACAATGTTGTTTTCAGGATGAATGCCAAAGTAGAAGAAGAAATTGGCAAATCAAACATAACTTGGCATTACACTTAAATTTATAATAATGATTAGAACAAAAATCTGTTATACATTTTTCTTTCAGGGTATTTGAATTTGTTTAATTTATTTTAATATCCTTTTCTCATATTTACCTACGCTGTAAAATCTTCCTTATGTTTGGGCCAGAATTAACAGATGTTTTTCTTCTGCATTTGTTCAATCTCCGGCTACTAAGTCCTGAACAGGGCTTTGCAAGTAGCAGGATGTCCGGAGAACAGAATGCTGTGTTGCTAGTTTACAGTTTGACTGTAATATTTGCACCTTTCGGTCTGACACATCCGTCTTCGGCATGCAGATCTGTTTGTCAGGGAAAGCTTCAGGAAATGATTGACGGTGACAGAAAGTCGAGATAAAAGACTTTAACGTGTGAGAAAAGTACATCTCATTTGGTGAGGTATGGAACAGCTCAAGCAACTTGGTTGTCTGAAACACAGAGCCATAAATAAACAAGAGCTATAAAGAAGCAAAGATACTCACCAAATGATCCACAAGGAAAGAATGGAGAGACCAGCACGCAGAATACAACCCAGAAAATGACAGCATAGACAAACTTGCCAGAGATGGGCAGACAAAGATCTTCAGACTCAGAATGGGACATTGTAGACTCAATTCCCACCTCGACATAATGGGTCTCAGAGACAACTGCCACGTGCGATTGTGGAGCACCCAAGCAAACACCAGACACATATTCTGCAGGGCTGTCCTACCTATGCAAACCAAAGAGAGCCAGTCTGGCCTGGGGGAGTGACAATGCTCAAAGCGTTAGGGGACCGGTGAAGACCTGAAACGCAGAGTATCCTTCGTGAACCTCACCTGACTGGAAGCATAGCATCAGTTGATCGATGAAGAAGTTATCCGAAACAGTTCTTTGCTCCTTTACATATATCCAGGTCATACTTAAGGAGGTTAACCAGGATCCTCACCGCTGTAGTACAATACAATGTGTCTCAGTTGGCTGCAACGTCTTCTGTTTGGAGGCAAAGGTATTTCACAGTATGGATGTGGACTAGGAAATCTTATGTGTGTTACACTAATGGCAACCTATGTATCCAGCTGAAGCAAGAATAATCTTCCAGATAATGTACGTTGTCAGTGCAAACCACAACTTATGTTTGCTAATTCATAAGTGTCAAAGTGCTATCTTTATAAAGTTTAAAGAAGTGACATATCTGTGAACTTCCTACAAATTAATTTTTTTTCATTTTCAAATAGGCCGGCAAGTAGAGATGGGAGTCAAGGTAATATATTTTGTATTTGTCATGTAAAAATTATATTTTATTATATAGTATATAGACAGTCTTGTAATGTGGCAGCTAATCATAGATAATCTCCAAAGTAGGTGGGCAGTAGAAGCTAATGTAAAACAGCAAATAAATAAATTATGACCAAGTTTATTCGATTTCAACAGGCATTTCTTAGGTTTGCTTTCCTTAACCCTTGACTGCCATTAGTCCACCTGCAGGGCGAAAGGTATATCTCCACTTGGTCTACCCAAACCCTCGACGTGTCCAGCTCGGCAGACCCTGTTCTGGTTTGTGAAATAAGTTGTCTTTGCGCACGGACCTCCCTCAGCGCACCCCCATGCGACTTCTTTGCTGTCATATTCTTAATATCAATCAATCAAATGAATAAATCAGTCAAAATCCTCTCAGCTCCCATTCCAGCATATGTCTTCAACAAACACACACCCTACCAGTCTTGGGTCAACTGTTCCAGTTCTGACCATGTCTTTCCAGATTTCAATGTCTTTCCAGATTTCAAGCCCTCTATGCCATGTTTGTTTTGATTTTCTCCGACATCTCTTACCCTAGAAGTCTAGATTATAGCCTGCTTGGTAATGCTATCCACCAGTGCCTTCACATAGCTTCCACGTCTCAGTCCGCTGATACTTGATTATTAAAATACTTATGTAAAACCACATCTCTGTGACTTCTAATGATCATCTTGTTTGGTGATTGTCCATGAATTACTGTGATATGACTAGACTATATACAACATCGGGGGGGGGGGGGGGGGGGGCAGGACAAAGTGGAGACACAAGAGAGAAGAAACTGCATTTCATGTTTTTGATTTTCTTATTACCATTGGTCTCCAGTTGTACTGTAGTCCTTGTCAATATAATACCTGATTACAACTACTCTATACATGTATCTGAACAGAACACAAAGATGGTACTCGGGAGCGCCCAGTTTTAAACTTGAAACCTCGTACAAAGCCAGTAGAGAAAGAAAATCAGCCAGTAGCCAGATCTTCTATATTTGGCGCAGCAAAACCAGTGGACACGTACGCTCGTGAGAAGGAGATAGAAGAGAAGTTGAAGAAGAAAGATGATGTAGAGTATGGGTATGTACACAGCAAAGAAATACAAGTTTTTGTAATTGTGTTTGCAATTATGGTGATGTTGCTGTTCGTAGTTACTCCTGTGAGTTGAGTTAACTCTTATTGTTTCTTTGGTATCAGGTTACAGTGGCTCTTTGTAAAGTCCCATGGCATACTTGAGAAGGTGGACCAGGGTACTCCCTGTCTGTAGTATAATGTAAAGCTCTTCAGTAAGCTCACCACTATGGGGATTAGTGTGTTGATCCTTACCTCGTTGCCAGATTTTTGATACAACCTGTTTCCAGGAACACATACGAGGACACTGAGCACATACGAGGAGTACTCTTCACTCCTTCCTGTGGTGATACATCATAAGTATTTTGGTGTCTACGAAATCTTCAGGTGGACAACAGAACTCCTTACTGATGAGGAGTGAAAGGACCACTGCTTTCCCATACATGTTGTTAAAGGTGACCAAAAGATGGAACTCGCAAGGGGCCAGCAACCTCATGTACAATAAATTGCTACAATAACCATAGCTGCTGTAGCACACAAATTGCATGACGGGTTTCAGTAAGAGGTCAGTTGTAGCGGTGCATTTATGCTTTGTAAGAAGTGAGATTTGAAGTTACAAATGTTTGAATATGCAATTTTTTTTTTTTTTTTCGTTCGCCTTATTTCTCTATTCCCCAAGGCGGGTGTGCGTTGCTCTGTGGTTTTTATTTTGCACCTGTCGGCCCAGTGCATCCGACTTCAGCATACATTTTATGTAAGGGTCTGTTTTCTCCTGCATTTTCTAAGGGTTTGCTTCCCCGGGGTAACGGCCGGTGCTTTGATGGGGATCGAACCCAGCACCTACGGATTGTGAGCTGTGCCACTAGGCCACACCGTCCCCCGAATATGCTATTTAACATACCAGGTCTAATATAAAATAAAAAAGGAGCTGATGTGATAACTTTGAAACAAAGAAATAGTTGCCTTGGGGCGGGCTAGCAAGCGACCTTGGCATCTTATGAGTGATGTGTGGCACCTAATAAGAGATTATTGAGACAATAAACATGGCTTTTAGTAATAAAGCTATGGGTAGCATTGTCCTTGTGTCAATTTTAAGCGACGCATGATTAGAAATCTCCTCATCAAGCAGAAATTGAGAAAGTATGGCAGTTACTGATGGAAGATCATTTAATAACATTAGAGAGAGTCAAGTGGCAATTTCATTTGGTTCAGTTCAACCTATTTTGACTGATCATTTTGGGATGTACCATGTCATGGCAAAATTTATTTCAAGACTCTTTCATTCATGAATGGTGGAGAACCATCTGCAGGTTGCACTTACCATGTTAGAAAAATGCCAACACTGACCCTGATTTTATGGAAACAAATGACAACCAAAGTTCTGGGTCTTTGTTATGCTCCTGTGACAGAGCACAGTCATCTCAATAGAAAATGCCAAGAGTCTACACTGGTAGAGAAAGCACGACAACCACAGACAAATGTGAGGGCCATAATTAGTTTTTGTGTTCATCCATTACGGAATAGTTCCTCTTGAGTAGGCTGTCAATAAGGGGAAAGTGACAACTGGCAGATCCATCATAAACAATGCTCGGCCCGTGCATCACACCTCATCCAGGAATTGTTTCTGAAAACATCATTGGATAGATTTGGTACTTCCTAGACACGGCTCCCTATGAATTTTGACTCATGTCAAGACTCAAGGTACCACTCAAGGGATGAGATTTCAGGACATGTAAGAAATCAAGGTGAAGCGGCTGATAGAGATGAGGAAAACAAAGATGGTTTAGACATGCTTCCAGTAGTGGGAGAAGTGTGGCAACTGAGGAGAAAGGAATATGGTTGTAGGGGAACAAGCAAGTTAGTTTTGTTTTTCTCAGCCTTCGGTCGAATACTTTTTGATCAGCCATCGTACTTTCACTTTTAGCCATCCAACTTCCAAGAGGAGAGATTCGGAAAGTTCAGACCATGGTAGGAAAAGTGGTGAGAGATACAGCGGCGGAGAAAACAGAAGGGAAAGTGGCGATGGATCCGGTGAGTATAATTGATGAATGTTTTATTACCTTGACAGTAGAGAGGACAAGAAAAACATGCTCAATGTAATTGTTGTTTGTACTCTTTCATGTACAAATAAAACAGCATCAATCAATACAGGTAATACATGAGGAACATGAAAAACATACATGCACTGCATGGGGACCCACATCTGAGGAGTGTAGAGACCCTTAACCTTTAAGGCACTAATGTCCGCATAGGTGGACAAGTAAAAATACTCCCCCTACAGTCCACCTAAACGGACACGAGATAAGAAAATTTGCATATCGCTATCAACGTTATTCTAGAGCATTGCCGTGTGTTAACACCGGTTGAAATACGGCCATTTTGAATCTGTATATAGAGTAAAGTGACTTTGAAATCGATTTTGAAACGACGTGTTTGCGTTTTCGGGACTTGCGGATTATTCCATTATTGCGGGTGATAAAGGTAAGTTGTTCGGACATTTTTTGGGAGCTCGATCTGTTTAATTTGTTTATTTAGCAGTGTTAACTACATTTGTAAGGGAAAATAGCAGATTTGACGATCTTGTAAGAAAAACTATCGGCGTTCTGTGGCGATTTTCACATTCCGACGTTCCCGATTCCCAGCGAAATGGGCAAAACCGAAATGTTGCGGTTTTTTAAAATTTTCACATTTATCTTCTTGTATCTCATACACTAACACACACACACATCAAAAACAATAACACCAAGTAGTTCTTTATTCATTTATGTCTCCACACACACAAAAATCATATTTATACAACAAACGAAAAAAAATACAGATTTTCAAAGTGAACAACCTAGAAAAACATGAGGTGCTGAAAAATAATTCAGTGGCTGCGGGAACTTCTGTACTTTTATAACTCACGGCCCTAAAGGTTAAAACACCCAGTGAAGAATAGCAGATTTGAGACAAATATTTGGTTGCCTCTATGACATTGTGTTGATGACTGTCTGTCATATTGTGTATGATTAACCTGCTGTCATGTTATCTGTTACTGACTTCATTTCCTGATACCTCTGAATTGCTGTCATGATATCTCTGACTTCCTGTCATGTTTTCTGTGACTGACTTCCTGTCATGTTATAAAAGACTGCATTTTCTGAAATTATAAAAGGCTGGTTTTCTGACCTATATTGGGCAATACTTTCGAATATGACATTTTATCCAGCTTTCAAGCATGACTTGGGTGTTGCTATCCTAATGTGACAAATGTGAGCAACAGTGACAGAAGTTGTTAAGAAATGTCTGTAGAATGACATATAGATCAGTATGTTTGGTTGTTTGCTTTATATCTCTATGTGTGCTCATTGATCTCTCTGTTTGTTCATTGATCTGTGTCTGTCTGCTCATTGGCCTATCTGTCTGTTTGTACTAGTCATTGATATGTCTGTCTCCTCATTGATATGTCTGTCTCCTCATTGATCTGTCTGACTGCTCATTGATCTTTTCGACTCCTAATTGATTTGCCTCTATCTGCTCATTGATCACTGTCTGCTCATTGATCTGTCTTGTCTGCTCATTGATCTGTCTTGTCTGCTCATTGATCTGTCTGCTCATTGATCTGTTTCTGTCTGCTCATTGATCTCTCTGTCTGCCCATTGATTTCTCTGTCTGCCCATTGATTTCTCTGTCTGCCCATTGATCTCTCCGTCTGCTCATTGATCTCTCTGCCCATTGATTTCTCTGTCTGCCCATTGATCTCTCTGTCTGCCCATTGATCTCTCTGTCTGCCCATTGATCTCTCTGTCTGCCCATTGATCTCTCTGTCTGCCCATTGATCTCTCTGTCTGCCCATTGATCTCTCTGTCTGCCAATTGATCTCTCTGTCTGCCCATTGATCTCTGTCTGCTCATTGATCTCCCTGCTCATTGACATATGTCTGCTCATTGATCTGTCTGACCTCAAAGGTTCACATGCCACTAGAAGAAGAAACAGCTTGTCCTCCGGTGCCAGTTTTGTCATTAAGCCTGGTAAAATTTAATCTAAACCAATCACCTAGTGATTCTCTTGTGGGTGTTGGCTTTCTGTAGTATCTGTTGTTGCCCCCTAGGTGTGAGTGTAGGAAATAATAGGACCACTGCATGCCAATTCTTGTGATACCATTTATGTCCACGGGAAGCATATGGCCACCACTATAGCTGATTCCCTTCCTGTGTGTGTGTGTGTCGGCGCTCACTGCAGCATTTGAAGATTTTACTTGATATTGCTATCCCCAAGCAAAACTTTCATTTCATTTTACAAAATGGGTAACCAGTGGTTCTATTCTTTCTGCCATGGGTACAACTTGAATGTCACCCTGTTAAGCATGTCAGTTATAGAGGGTTAGACACGAGACCTCATGGTGCAGTCAACAAAAGTTCTACAAACACAACTGCCTGCAAGAGTAACATGCAAGCTTTGCTGCAGGTTTCATGACAGAAGGCTTACTGTGGCATTCACCCTGTGCTTGTTTTGGGACAGTGTAGAAAGGTCAATGATTTTTCAAAGAAGAAAATGTATTTAACTTCCAGTAGCAAGTCAGGCTGTATGTGTTTTTTGGTTGATGAGCTGTATCAATGTGAAAAAACTTGAGAAATACATGAGCAGTTTTGTAAGAGAGATCATCCAGCATTGGTTTATATTTTATGTTCCTTGATGTGTTGCTGCCCTTATTATTTTCAACACTCCTAAGGGGAGTGTATCTTGGAATAAGAAAGCGTGGAATACTTTCCACACTCTTGACAAATAATATTAGGAAATGGATTATAAAAAACTTTATTATAGACAAAGCCACTGACTCTAGACAGACAGACGTGGAAACATAATTAATAATACGGTGAGATATGTTGCCCTGACGATATGGGAAAGCAACAACAACAAAAATAAATGTATGCTGGTTAAATTTGCCTTGTTTTATTTTAATTTTTGCTAGAAATTCTGCTTTTAGTACAATTTTTTGGCTACTATTTTTGAGCTGGTAGAAAATAATCAATTTGATGTATTGTCTAAACGTATTTCATCTGTAAAACTACTGATACAATTAGATGTCTGGACAGAGCGGTTAACAATGAGTTTTTGCTTGGGGGAGGATGTTGTTTGTGTGCAGTACAGAATTCTGTGACGGATGGATATATACAAATTCTCCAAAACTTACAATCTACTGTATTTCCAGTTGGCATAGAAATGGTTCAGAATGAAAGTATTAAATATCCACATTTGTAGCATCCAATAGTCAGCCATGACTGAAAGGGGCTACTAAATTATAATATATATTTGTATATATATACATATGTATATATATTGCATAAAATAACTCAGCTCAGTCAGTCAAGCAGGTTTATCTGCTTGGGAACTGACGGCAGCCAGCGACACATAGCTCACTGCTTGTATCAGGGTCTGCAAACCGGAACTGACTATGATCCTCTTCCGCATCCATGCGCCGACCTTTGAAACAGGCTGCACTAGTCTAATTTAAGAGAGAAGGGATTACAGTGGGAAGGCAACCCCCCCCCCCCCCCCTTCTCCCCCCTCTCCCCGCCAGCTAAAACCATGTGTCAACCAGGGAAAAACAAACTTTCACGTACCAAATTTTCTGAATATACTTCCTTCTGGAATTCTATGGTTCTGATATTCATTTCTCAAAGATTGTCACTGAATATAAATAGGTCTGAAGCAAGTGATTTATGTGTAAAATATTTTATTTTATTTTCAAATATCAGCACCAGTTTCTCGACGAGACAGTGAGCATTCACGTACATCGGATGATGGAGGAGGCAGCGACGATGTGGCACGCTCATCTACTTCTGCCAGTAAGCAAGCAGATGCTGCTCCCAGAATGGTTCCGGCCCCTCCCCCTAAGGAAAACGTATGGGTAAAAAAGAAAGAGGACAGGTCACTTTCATCGTCGTCTTCAGATACTTCTAATGTTTCCAATAATGCAAGAGTCTCATCGCCAACTTCAACTACACCGTTGGACAAGAGAGAGAGTGCACCACCAAAGGTGCGATAATGTAACAATGTTATTATGAGTTTTTAAATCTTGACCATGTTTCTCTGCTAGTGTTTTTCCATCCTGGGGCATACTCAAGAAGGTGGGTCTGGATCTTCCTGGCTGTAGTAAAATGCTAATGTTCTCAGTAGCATCATCACTATGGGGATCAATGTGACAGAGTATGCCTCCTACAGTTCTGTAGGTAGTAACGTCCTCTCTGTAGGTACGAACAATGAAGTCAGTGCAGTGCAACTCTATAACAGGTGAAAATATAACAGAACTATTTTTTTGCTTGAATAAGAACATGGTACCATCACTTCAGTTGGCATCCTTTCAGGGAACCTGTCTCAAAGAATGTATCTACTCTTGCAGCAGTAGTTTCTGTAGAACTTTGTTTTACATGATGCCAGAGTTAGAAACAACTCTCCTTAGCCACATCTTGTGACTTGCATAATCAAATGCATGTCCTGTTTTTTCCTTGCCAACAAAGGGTGCTGGGAGCACAATGTATTTTCCCCCTTGTCATTGTTGCCCCTGAGTGGCAATTGGTGCAGTGGTAGAGCACTCGCTTTATGTAAAGGTATGCGGTTCAACTCCCGCTACCGGCAGCTCCAGTTGACCCAGCTGTAAATGGGCACCTGGCTGGTGGCTAGGGAAGGAAAAAGGTAGCGAGGAAGGGAACTGGCCACTCCACCTCACAAAACTGTGGCTTAACGAAGACCCCAACACTTCAGGATGGCAGTGTCTGCTGTGGGATTATCTTTACCTTGTTGCCCATCGTTGCCGATGTTGCAGGTCAAATGATGTCTACTTTGTCTGAAATGTCAGTTAACCCTTTCCAATCTGGCCTAATTGTTTCAGATGTTCCACAACTCTGTGTTTTAAATAGTTTTATTTCAAGATAAAATTATTAAAAGAATGTGCTATATTTATGACATAAGTATTAAAGTCACAAATTAAATTATCTAGACCTGAAGTGTGCATTATAAACATACATTAGTATGTCATTAATGGCAATGGAGATAAAGCACTTCATTTTGATGGCTTTGGCTCACCATGTGTATTAGTAGTTTTGAGTTATTCATGAATAGCATTGTCACAGTCCCTTTCTTCTGTGTTCCAGTCTGAATCAGGCTTCTATTGAATATCCACATGAAACATGTCAAATTAAACTCACTTTTGAACACGTCATCAACAAATACACACCATGTTGTGTCCTTTTCTCCATGCCTTCCTTATCTATTATATATCTGTCACTAGATCTCTTCTCTGTGTGTTCTGCTCCCCCTCTTTTTCTCTCACCTTGATTCCAGGAGAGCTTTGTCTTGTCATAATTGCAAGGTAATCCCCCACCAAAAAACCCACTCATACAAGAACAAGCAATGTGCAGTAAAGGGTCAGTTTTAGTTGTGGCCTCATTGGCATATAACTCTTTACACCCAAGCCTCAAATCAGGAAATACCTGCCCCTATTCTCTAGCATAGGGAGGCTCTTTTCCACATACATATACCATTAAAAAAAAATAGGAAATATATTAATACGTTTTGAAATACAAATGACAAGTTTATGTCAAAAAATTGATACTTTCAGAAAAATATAACTTGTTATTTGTGATAAATAATGGACATTAAAAAAATGTGAAGCACAGAAAATGTGTTTTTCATAAAATATTTGCAGTGTTTTTTTTACCTATTTTCCGCACCAATATCATGTTTGACTGTTCTTATCTACAACCTTTACACCTCTGAGTTGTCAAATGTTTTCTTTTTCTTTTTTGTTGCTTCGCCTTATTTTCTCAATCCCCAAGGCGGTGTGCGTTGCACTGTGGTTTTTATGTTGCGCCTGTCGGCCCAGTGCATCCGACTTCAGCATGCATTTTATTTAAGGGTCTGCTTCCTCCTGCATTTTCTAAGGGTTAGCTTCCCCGGGGTAACGGCCGGTGCTGTGATGGGGATCGAACCCAGCACCTTCGGATTGTGAGCCGTGCCACTTAACCACTAAGCCACGCAGTCCCCGAGTTGTCAAATGACATCGTGCCTTGCGCAATTGGACAGAAAATGATAAGCATCCTCGCAATCTTTTTATAACACTAAAAACTGGCTTTCTTTGTGCCTGAAAAATGAACCACTCAGTGGGTTTCTGAAATGGGTTTCGCCCTTTAAGAGGAAGGGATAGTTGACTCGTAGCAAATGAAGATGGTGACAGCATCAGACGTGCTGTGCTGCCAGATGTCATCTCATATTACTAAAGTACGATCTTATCATGTCAGACACCGGTGCACTTTGCACACATCTGAGGAGTCTGATGTAGGGGTTGGCGAACATTCTGTACTTTTAGATATTCGCTTTCTATAAGCCTCTTGATTATATTACTTTTGGCGATCTGAGCACCTTCAAGTGATGTTAGCATGTCAGGCAGAACAGTTGTGTGTAAGTATCTGCCAGGAAGCAACAGCAATGTTAAAGCCCATCATGGACATATTTATGTAGCATTTCTTCTGTTCCCTGCAGAGCATCTGCCTGTTCCGAGCTCAACTGTTTGGGCAGGTGCTCGTCAGACTTTCAAACAACATTTTGCATACATTGTATCCGGCCTTTTTGCAGAAGCATATGTATGCCATCTTGAGAATTTCAGAGTGAGGTACTTTGTCCTGCTACTTAATTCTGAAAAGCCTGCACAGACAAGCTCATGGGAAAGCCATTTGTCTGTCTGGCATGTGTGATATACACTATGCTATACACTGACCAGAGTATCTGACCTTAGGCTGGAAACAAAACTTACTTGTTCAAAACATAGTGAGCCTCTTCTGAGTTGACACATCTCTCTTACCTGTTAGGGAAGTGATTTGTTGAGATGAGTTAGGCACTTGATCACATTTGTTTTGATTGCTTCTATGTTCCGAAATCACCTCCCTTTGAGTGACACCTTGAGTCTTGGAAAGAGCTAAAAGATCATTATGCCTGGGGTGTAGGAGGGAGTCATTGTTGAACCTGTCCAGTACTGTATTCCTGTAACAACAAATCTTGGAAGGTGAAATGTGTGGGCCAGAGGATCCGCCATGACAACGTTCTGGCCCATGCATTTGCACCTCATGCAGGTATGCTTTTGGCAGTGGGAGCACCGCTGGAAGAAGTGTGTCAACTCCGAAGGGATCTGCATCAAAGTGGATTAGGTTTTTCAACTAAATATATCTTTAAGTTTTTTTTCCCAGTCTAAAGTCGGATATTTTTATGTCAGCACTTGTACATTTGTACAATACCTTTTGGTCAGTCCTCTGTACATTTGTACAATACTTTTTGGCCAGTCCTCGTACATTTTCAGCTTGGTGGCGACACTGTTATAGTCTTCCAAATGCAATGCTTGCCTTTGCAATTCAGTTATCGAGTCGACATTCTTTGGTGAGAGTACTGCCTAGCTTGGTGAAGCTATCGACTGCCTACAGACTGTATGTTTGGTTCTCTGAATGTCTTCCCAGGATCAGGCTTGAAGAGTATTTCAGTGTTCCTGGTGTTGATTGTAAAATCAATAATGCTCATCGCCAAAAACCTCTTCATGGTGAGCTGCATGTCTTGCTGTGCAGAAGTTAAGGTCGCATTCGTAGACGAAGAGGAGATCCAAGGTGATGATTTCTTCTGAATTTGTGTGCGATTTCTGATGTCTCAAATTGAATAGCTGTGTTCTGTAGCTGATATGCATGCTGTCAGCAGTGTCATGTATAGCATCAGAAAGCATGATTACGTCGGTGCTAGCACACTTCCCTGTTGACACTGTTGGTGATTGGGACAGTGCAATACTCATGCTATCATTCAACTGGTGGAAAACTAATGAATGTGCTGGGACAACCACATTTTGTCGTGATTTGTCAGAACCCTTACCTGTTGACAGTGTCAAAGATCTTTGTCAAAAATTGTGTGCAGGTGACAATGATGTCTGTTTCTGACATTTCTCCTGAAGTTGATGTGCTGCATATATCATGTCGATTGTCTCATTACCAGCATGAAGACCACACTGACTGGCTTGTCTCATTACCAGCACGAAGACCACACTGACTGGCTCAAATTTTGCCTGTGATTGACAGAAGAGAGATTCCCCTGTGGATATTGCAGGGCTGTGCTTTCACTTGTACACATGGACAATGAAGGCATTTTTCAGATCCTAAAGTATCTGACTGTCATAATAGATCTGTGAGCAGTTGAAGCAGGAATGGACCTCCTACTTTGTAAACTTCAGCATGACCCTGGGGCCTTAACGCATTTGGCTAACTGCTTTTCCCATCTCACCAGTGCTTTAAGGAATGTCGAACCTATTGTTGATCATGCTATGGCCTGCTGTCTGATGATTGAGGATTTCTCTGAAGTGGGACATCTGGAACTCAAGAGTCTGGCCAATGTTTATCAGCAGTGTTGTCCCATCAGTATTAAGGGCATGAGATGACTGATTGGGTTGGGGACCATAGACTGCCTTCAGTGCATTACAGAACCGCTTTGAGTCATTCATATCTGCATACATCTGGATCTCATGTCATTGCAGGTGTTATAGTCATAGATCTTGCATCTTTCTAAGCTGGTCCTGGACTATTCTTCCCATATTGGTGAAAATTACCTTTCTGTATGTTAGCTAGGAATTATTTTGGTGGTAACTGTACAGGCAGTATTTTTCAGACAACGGGATCTTCATTGTTTTCATCGGCCAAGTCGGGTTTCTTGTGTGAGATATGGCCCAGAATCCATGGAAATAGCAGAGTACACTGTGTTCTTTATATTTGCCTATTTCTCCTTCACCGTAGAATGACAGAGCTGTTATCCTTTAGCCAAATGTCCAGAGCACTTGGGAAAACAATTTCTGAACTGTTTCTGCTCCACAGTTTTGAGATGTTATTTCTCTTCACAGGTCTTCGACCCTGATGGACTCTATGTGCATGTTAAATTTAGATTGGTCAGTTCAACATTCTGCACCACACTTAGCCTTTGTTGTTTGCACATCACGTCTGTCACTTCTGGTGATCATATGTCAATAAGGTGCCACTGCTTAGAATGAGGATCTACTGCTTCTTTGATCAACTGATGCTATGCTTCAAGTTTGGCAAAGTTCATGAAGGAGTCTGCATTTCAGGTCTTTGCTGGTCCCCCACAGCTTGTCGAGCATGGTCATTTCCCCAGGCCAGACTGCCTGTCATTGATCTAAGTAGGGTAGTCTTGCAGGATATGTTCTGGTGCTTGAGTGCTCCACAATCGTACTTGGCGGTGTGTTGTCATTTTCTGGCTTGTATTCTTTGAGCTGGTCTCTCCATTTCGTCCTTGTAGATCGTTTGATGTCTTTGCTTCTTTATAGCTCTGTGGATGGCGAGTCTGCATGCTACCGGCTTTTGTGAGCTCATTTGCTTTCTCGTTTCCAAGGATCTCACAGTGGACCGGAATCCACTGTAGGACAAGGTTTTTTGAGACAGCAATCAGATGCATTTTATTTTTTGTAAGAGTCTATCTTGCTTGAGACTTGAGTACACTCTTGGAGTCTGTTAGAATGGCCGTTTTCCTTGTAGTTGTGTTTTCGCTGATAAGAATCTGGTTTGCTGCGTGAACAGCTCTTGCTTCAGCTCTGAAATTGGTACAGGTCTCTCCTGCTGGTAGAGAGTGATTTTCTGTGTCACCGTTGCAGTGTGCGAAATAGATTCTACTGCCTCCCCTTTTTTTGCTCACAGAGGCTGATCCATATGTGTACACATGTGGCTAAGAGTTGCTAGGGTACTGTCTCTTGAGCTCCTGCAGAACATGGATTTTCTTGTTCTGTTGCCGACTGCTCACTTTTCTTGGTTATCCCTGAAACCTCCAAGATTACCCTGGATCGGTCCTGGTCCTGCTTCCATGGTTATGGAATAATTGCATTGCACTTTTCAATTTCGACTTCAAGGATGTCAGTATGTCATCTGTGGCTTTCTCTGGCCAGATGGTTGGGGCTTTTCCTTAATAGTCTGTTTTTAGTTCTCTCTTCGAACTTGAGGATGATCAGTAAGCCTCTTTAGTTTGTCAAACTGAGTAAGGGATTTGTATTGAGGGGCTCACTATTTGCTGTTTTCCCCAGCAATGTAATAGAAGTGCTTTTCAATGCCCCAAAGATGATTCTCATAGCCATATTTTAAACTCTGGTCTAGTTTTCCTGTGTTTGTTTTGGAGAATTAGTATCTATCCAGGATGTTTTTTGAAAAGTTGGTAGGTGAAACATTGATGAAGAGATTGTGTATGGCATATCAGCTCAACAAGCGATGTCAATTGTTCCCTTCCAAGTCTGATTGTCGGTTCCCATTCTAGCATTGAAGTTGCCAAGTATGATAAATTGTAGCTGGACTTACTGAAACTTATTAGTCTTCAAGGAACACTTGACGAGTCTGCAATATTTGATATTGTTCTAGACTTGTGAAGGCTCTCCAGTAATTGTAGGAGAAAAGACAGATGGTCTTAGGCAGATGAACATCTTATACAAGGGTGAGATCATTATTTTTTCTCAGTAGTCAAGTGGTTGGACAGCTGTAGCTTTTATGCTGGAGGAAGTTTTACAAAAGAAAGTAATCATAAAAGTAATGCAGTGATATTTATCAAGGTAATCAGCTGTGCTGTTGTTAACTATGTTATAGCCAATGCCATGCTGCAATAGCTGATTTACTATTCCAATGTAGAGCCTAAAATTCAGCATGTACCCAGCCTTGGCTTCTACAGCACCATTCTTATTCCCCATATGGTGCCGTGAATATTGGAACAAATCATGCCTTCAACACTTGCAAGTCTGGCTTGTAAGCAGAAGAATAGATAGTGTCTAGGTCTGCTGAAACTTTCAGCATTGATTTCTGTCAATCCATCACTCAAAGCTTCCAGTTCATTAGCAACAGTCTCCTGATCTTTGGTTATCTGTATCAGAATCTCAATCACTCTCAATAATGATTGGTATGCTATCCAGGGGGTGACAAATATGTTTAGGGCCTAGGAGCCAGGTAAAATGTGTAGTAGCCAGACAAAGGTCTGGATGAAATTTTCCTTGTAGGGTTGTGCAAAATGGAGGGTGTGGCTGAATTATTCTGGAAAATGTGAGTTCTAATGTGCCCCACAATTTATTTATTTTCAAAGTAATATCTGCTATTCCTTATTTGTGTTATGCTTTAGCTGCTGTGTAATATGATATTAGAAGGAGGAAATTATTGTTTCCCTTAAAACTGAAGGGGAATATATGATGGGGGACATTGTGCAAGTAAAATAGGGCACTGGTCTGGAAATGTTAGATGTCGTAATGACCTCACACCTGGGATTTGTCATGCCTTGTCCTATTCAGAATCCCTTTGATCATAACTACTGCGATTACTGCCATTAAAATAATTTCCTGTAGCTATCTAATGAAAATGGATGGTAAACGCCCCAATTTTGACAGAATGAGGACTTTGAAAACATATCAATGTTCTCAGAACCACTGCAGATGCCATTTTGATCTCAAATTTTTTTTTTAAAATTTGTTTTTGCTTTTGTCTTATTTCTCTAATCCTGAGACGGTGTGCGTTGCACTGTAGTTTTTATTTTGCGCCCGTTGGCCCAGTGCATCCAACTTCGGCATGCATTTTATGTACGGGTCTGCTTCCTCCTGCATTTTCTAAGGGTTTGCTTCCGTTGTGTAACGGCCTGGTGCTGTGATGGGGTTCAAACCCAGCACCTTCTGGTTGTGAGCTGTGTCACTTAACTACTAGCCCACGCCGTCCCCTTCAGAACCACCACAGATGCTATTTTTGTCTCCAATGAAACAGATATTCAGCTAAATGTTGGAAACACAGAAGTTTTGTTTCATGCAAAATTGGTGCACATTTCTTGATTTGATGAGTGCAGCTGGTTTTGAGCGTATATTACTTTTATTTTGGCTGTGTTAAGGTTTAGGAGAGATTGTGCACATCAGTTTATCAAAACCTTATCAACTTGCAAATGTTGAACTGTCTATACCTGTTGAAGTTTGTGTGACTTTCTATATGATGTAGTAGCCAGCCCCATGCCCAACCCACCTTAGTCACCTCATACGGCATACCTGGCAGGTTACAGTGTTACTATTCTTTACTCCTCTTTCAGGCCCCAGTAATACCTGGTGGATTGTGTCCATGGTTCAACAACCAATGTGGAGTTGTGTACAGTTGTAACTTTTCACATTATCCACTTAAATCATTGGATGTCTGAATGTGGTCTAGAGGTTGGTTGGTTGTCTGAATGTGATCTAGAGGTTGGTTGGATGTCTGAATATGGTCTAGGGGTTGGATGTCTGAATGTGGTCTAGAGGTTGGTTGGATGTCTGAATGTGGTCTAGGGGTTGGATGTCTGAATGTGGTCTAGAGGTTGGATGTCTGAATGTGGTCTAGAGATTGGATGTCTGAATGTGATCTAGAGGTTGAATATCTGAATGTGGTCTAGAGATTGGTTGGATGTCTGAATGTGGTCTAGAGGTTGGTTGTCTGAATGTGGTCTAGAGATTGGATGTTTGAATGTGGTCTAGAGGTTGGATGTCTGAATGTGGTCTAGAGGTTGGATGTCTGAATGTGGTCTAGAGATTGGTTGGATGTCTGAATGTGGTCTAGAGGATGGTTGGATGTCTGAATGTGGTCTGGAGGTTGGTTGTCTGAATGTGGTCTAGAGATTGGTTGGATGTCTGAATGTGGTCTAGAGGTTGGTTGGATGTCTGAATGTGGTCTAGAGGTTGGTTGTCTGAATGTGGTCTAGAGGTTGGTTGTCTGAATGTGGTCTAGAGATTGGTTGGATGTGGTCTAGAGGTTGGTTGTATGTCTGAATGTGGTCTAGAGGTTGGTTGTCTGAATGTGGTCTAGAGGTTGGTTGGATGTGGTCTACAGGTTGGTTGGATGTCTGAATGTGGTCTATAGGTTGGATGTCTGAATGTGGTCTAGAGGTTGGTTGTCTGAATGTGGTCTAGAGGTTGGTTGTCTGAATGTGGTCTAGAGGTTGGTTGGATGTGGTCTAGAGGTTGGTTGTCTGAATGTGGTCTAGAGGTTGGTTGTCTGAATGTGGTCTAGGGGTTGTTTGTCTGAATGTGGTCTAGAGGTTGGATGTCTGAATGTGGTCTAGAGGTTGGATGTCTGAATGTGGTCTAGAGGTTGGTTGTCTGAATGTGGTCTAGAGATTGGTTGGACGTGGTCTACAGGTTGGTAGGATGTCTGAATGTGGTCTAGAGGTTGGTTGGCTGAATGTGGTCTAGAGGTTGGTTGGTTGTCTGAATGTGATCTAGAGGTTGGTTGGATGTCTGAATATGGTCTAGGGGTTGGATGTCTGAATGTGGTCTAGAGGTTGGATGTCTGAATGTGGTCTAGAGGTTGGTTGGATGTCTGAATGTGGTCTAGGGGTTGGATGTCTGAATGTGGTCTAGAGGTTGGATGTCTGAATGTGGTCTAGAGGTTGGATGTCTGAATGTGGTCTAGAGGTTGAATATCTGAATGTGGTCTAGAGATTGGTTGGATGTCTGAATGTGGTCTAGAGGTTGGTTGTCTGAATGTGGTCTAGAGATTGGATATTTGAATGTGGTCTAGAGGTTGGATGTCTGAATGTGGTCTAGAGGTTGGATGTCTGAATGTGGTCTAGAGATTGGTTGGATGTCTGAATGTGGTCTAGAGGTTGGTTGGATGTCTGAATGTGGTCTGGAGGTTGGTTGTCTGAATGTGGTCTAGAGATTGGTTGGATGTCTGAATGTGGTCTAGAGGTTGGTTGGATGTCTGAATGTGGTCTAGAGGTTGGTTGTCTGAATGTGGTCTAGAGGTTGGTTGTCTGAATGTGGTCTAGAGATTGGTTGGATGTGGTCTAGAGGTTGGTTGTATGTCTGAATGTGGTCTAGAGGTTGGTTGTCTGAATGTGGTCTAGAGGTTGGTTGGATGTGGTCTACAGGTTGGTTGGATGTCTGAATGTGGTCTATAGGTTGGATGTCTGAATGTGGTCTAGAGGTTGGTTGTCTGAATGTGGTCTAGAGGTTGGTTGGATGTGGTCTAGAGGTTGGTTGTCTGAATGTGGTCTAGAGGTTGGTTGTCTGAATGTGGTCTAGAGGTTGGTTGGATGTGGTCTAGAGGTTGGTTGTCTGAATGTGGTCTAGAGGTTGGTTGTCTGAATGTGGTCTAGGGGTTGGTTGTCTGAATGTGGTCTAGAGGTTGGATGTCTGAATGTGGTCTAGAGGTTGGATGTCTGAATGTGGTCTAGAGGTTGGTTGTCTGAATGTGGTCTAGAGATTGGTTGGACGTGGTCTACAGGTTGGTAGGATGTCTGAATGTGGTCTAGAGGTTGGTTGGCTGAATGTGGTCTAGAGGTTGGTTGGATGTCTGAATGTGTTCTAGAGGTTGGTTGGATGTCTGAATGTGGTCTAGAGGTTGGTTGTCTGAATGTGGTCTAGTGGTTGGTTGGATGTCTGAATGTGTTCTAGAGGTTGGTTGTCTGAATGTGGTCTAGAGATTGGTTGGACGGGGTCTACAGGTTGGTAGGATGTCTGAATGTGGTCTAGAGGTTGGTTGGCTGAATGTGGTCTAGAGGTTGGTTGTATGTCTGAATGTGGTCTAGAGGTTGGATGTCTGAATGTGGTCTAGAGGTTGGTTGGATGTCTGAATGTGGTCTAGAGGTTTGTTGTATGTCTGAATGTGGTCTAGAGGTCGGTTGGATGTCTGAATGTGGTCTAGAGGTTGGTTGTATGTCTGAATGTGGTCTAGAGGTTGGTTGGATGTCTGAATTTGGTCTAGAGGTTGGTTGTATGTCTGAATGTGGTCTAGAGGCTGGTTGGATGTCTGAGTGTGGTCTAGAGGTTGGTTGGATGTCTGAATGTGGTCTAGAGGTTGGTTGGATGTCTGAATGTGGTCTAGAGGTTGGTTGGATGTCTGAATGGGGTCTAGAGGTTGTCCCCTTGGGTTGATGTCTGAATGTGTTCTAGAGGTTGGTTGGATGTCTGAATGTGGTCTAGAGGTTGGTTGTCTGAATGTGGTCTAGAGGTTGGTTGTATGTCTGAATGTGGTCTAGAGGTTGGTTGGATGTCTGAATTTGGTCTAGAGGTTGGTTGTATGTCTGAATGTGGTCTAGAGGCTGGTTGGATGTCTGAGTGTGGTCTAGAGGTTGGTTGGATGTCTGAATGTGGTCTAGAGGTTGGTTGGATGTCTGAATGTGGTCTAGAGGTTGGTTGGATGTCTGAATGGGGTCTAGAGGTTGTCCCCTTGGGTTGATGTCTGAATGTGTTCTAGAGGTTGGTTGGATGTCTGAATGTGGTCTAGAGGTTGGTTGTCTGAATGTGGTCTAGAGGTTGGTTGGATGTCTGAATGTGGTCTAGAGGTCGGTTGGATGTCTGAAGTGGTCTAGAGGTTGGTTGGATGTCTGAATGTGGTCTAGAGGTCGGTTGGATGTCTGTATGTGGTTTAGAGGTTTGTTGTATGTCTGAATGTGGCCTAGTGGTTGTCTCCTTGGTTTGATGTCTGAATGTGGTCTAGAGGTTGGTTGGATGTCTGAACGTGGTCTAGAGGTTGGTTGTATGTCTGAATGTGGTCTAGTGGTTGAATGTGGTCTAGTGGTCCCCTTGGTTTGATGTCTGAATGTGGTCTAGAGGTTGTCCCCTTGGTTTGATGTCTGAATGTGGTCTAGAGGTCGGTTGGATGTCTGTATGTCGTTTAGAGGTTTGTTGTATGTCTGAATGTGGTCTAGTGGTTGTCCCCTTGGTTTGATGTCTGAATGTGGTCTAGAGGTTGTCCCCTTGGTTTGATGTCTGAATGTGGTCTAGAGGTTGGTTGGATGTCTGTATGTGGTCTAGAGGTTGGTTGGATGTCTGTATGTGGTCTAGAGGTTGGTTGGATGTCTGAATGTGGTCTAGAGGCTGGTTGGATGTCTGAGTGTGGTCTAGAGGTTGGTTGGATGTCTGAATGTGGTCTAGAGGTTGTCCCCTTGGGTTGATGTCTGAATGTGTTCTCGAGGTTGGTTGGATGTCTGAATGTGGTCTAGAGGTTGGTTGTCTGAATGTGGTCTAGAGGTTGGTTGGATGTCTGAATGTGGTCTAGAGGTCGGTTGGATGTCTGAAGTGGTCAAGAGGTTGGTTGGATGTCTGAATGTGGTCTAGAGGTCGGTTGGATGTCTGTATGTGGTTTAGAGGTTTGTTGTATGTCTGAATGTGGTCTAGTGGTTGTCCCCTTGGTTTGATGTCTGAATGTGGTCTAGAGGTTGGTTGGATGTCTGAATGTGGTCTAGAGGTTGGTTGTATGTCTGAATGTGGTCTAGTGGTTGAATGTGGTCTAGTGGTCCCCTTGGTTTGATGTCTGAATGTGGTCTAGAGGTTGTCCCCTTGGTTTGATGTCTGAATGTGGTCTAGAGGTCGGTTGGATGTCTGTATGTGGTTTAGAGGTTTTTTGAATGTCTGAATGTGGTCTAGTGGTTGTCCCCTTGGTTTGATGTCTGAATGTGGTCTAGAGGTTGTCCCCTTGGTTTGATGTCTGTATGTGGTCTAGAGGTTGGTTGGATGTCTGTATGTGGTCTAGAGGTTGGTTGGATGTCTGTATGTGGTCTAGAGGTTGGTTGGATGTCTGTATGTGGTCTAGAGGTTGGTTTGATGTCTGAATCTAGTCTAGAGGTTGGTTGGATGTCTGTATGTGGTCTAGAGGTTGGTTGGATGTCTGTATGTGGTCTAGAGGTTGGTTGGATGTCTGAATGTGGTCTAGAGGTTGTCCCTTTGTTTTGATGTCTGAATGTGCCATCTCTTACCTTGTCGCAGAGCAGCATGTGGCCTAGAGGTCGCCTTGGTTAGCAATTCCAACGTGCTTGGTTTGATAAACCGGCAATGTTGGGTTTTTTTTTCATGGTATGTCCTGTTCTCTGAGTTGACCCAGCTGTAAAAATGGGTACCTGATGAAATGAGGTAGCAATTCTTGAGCTGCCGTGGGAGCAGGCGCTACAAAGTTCGAACTCTGTCATCAGCACTTTCAGCAATAAAAGGGGCTGAGCACACATGAGTTCGATTAGCCATTTTCCATTTCTTCTTACATTTGGTCTGACACCCTGGTTTTACAGGCTTGTGTGGCTGGTTGGTTTGTAAACATTCTTGTGATATGTCCAAACCATATAGTTCTGTCAATATATGTCATCAGTAGGGGTGGTCTCAACTCCATCTCTCACTTTTTCTTTTAATGGCATGTACCAATTTTCACAAGCATCTCATTTCACATGTTGGGATCGTTTCTCTTACGTCTTGTTCAAGGTCCATGTCTTCTTCTTCTTCTTAGGTTGTTCATCCTTAGAAGGACATTGTGTTGTAGTTTAGTGAGGCTGCGATATCTACACCTATCAGCCCAACAAATCCGATTTCAGCTGGCTTTATTGAGAACCGGTACTGCAATCCCAACCTTTGGCCAGACTATACTAGTGACAGTGTAGTCTGTTTCCAGGGCTCCCATGTGGAGGTGGGATACAGTTTGCTGACCTCAATGCAAGCAGCCAGCTATGAGTCTCTGGCTGTTGTCAGCTCATGCAGTTCTACATCTTGGCTCCGGTCCATGTCTGACACTTATATCAAAGTTGGCATGAATATATTCACTTAACGTTATTGTTCATCATTCTTATGTTGTGTCTGTATTAGAATGTCTGCATGTAGTATATCATTGGTTGGGTAAGCCCACCTAAGCTAGAAGGCTTCACTTAGGGCCATCCACACAGGTCAGATGTGTAAAAGAAAGCTTAGAAACAATACCCAAAATATGATACAATGAATTAAAGAGGGAATCACTGGTTTCCCTTGTATCGGGAAAATCAATTTGGTTGAAGCATCTTTAGTATCTTATCTTCTTTGAGGACGGCTCCCCCTGACCTCTATCACTCTCTTGGTGGAAAGACTTCTAGCATTACATCTCTGAGAGAATGGCCCCCTCAGACCTCTATCACTCTCTTGGTGGAAGGACCTCTAGTGTCTCATCTCCTTTGAGGACGGCTCCCTCAGACCTCTCACTCTCTTGATAAAAGGACCTCCAGTATCTCATCTCCTTTGAGGACGGCTGCCTCAGACCTCTCATTCTCTTGTTAAAAGGACCTCTAGTGTCTCATCTCCTTGAGGACGGCTCCCTCAGAACTCTCATTCTCTTGTTAAAAGGACCTCTAGTGTCTCATCTCCTTGAGGACGGCTCCCTCAGAACTCTCACTCTCTTGATAAAAGGACCTATATGATAGTGTCTCATCTCCTTTGAAGACGGCTCCCTTAAACCTCTCACTCTCTTGATAAAAGGACCTCTATGATAGTGTCTCATCTCCTTTGAGGACGGCTCCCTCAGACCTCTCTCTCTCTCTTGATGAAAAAACCTCTAATATGCATATCTTCACACATATATATTTAATCAAGTGTTGACAAACACAAACAATGTATGTACCTCATAAAATCTTGCTCCAAATATAATTCTTAACAATCATTGCAATGGTTCAATGTTTTGGCGGAGATGCAAAAGTTTTGATTTCTTGGTGTAGTCAGCTGTAATTGAAGTAAAGATGTATTGTATCTCTATTTGGCAGTCAGGAGCAGGAAGCAGAGGTCGTGGAGCCCAGACAGGGACAGACGCTCCTCAGGGAAGGAAGCCCACATCCGACAAAGCCAGCAATAGTCATAATGGCCCTCGTAAGTTGATCTAATTAGCCAGAACACTTTGCATTTCTATCCTTGCTGACTTTAACTGCTTGTGTGGATCCTTATTGAACATATTTGGTTGTGAAGATTTGGTTCTGGAAGTCATCTCTCAGGGAATGAAACCACAAACCGGCGGGTGTTTCAAGCATCCCTTTGTCTCAAGGGAGGTGAGATTGTTCACTTAGTCATATTGAGGGTAAACTCGGATGTCCCATCAAAATGTTGTGCACGTAACAGAACTCTTGGCAGTTGAACATTGAAAAGAGCAGGCTGTTAGCTGCTGTCTCTGTACAAATTCTAAAGACGATGAAATTCCTAGCCAATCGTGGCCTGCATGAAGACCAAAAGGAAGCAACCCCTCCATCACACAAAAACACAACATGCCAATCACCTGTTTGTCCACATGCTCAATTGTAAGTACACCAACTCCCCCAGTAACATTATGGTTAGGTTTGTGAAAACCACGATTTCAACTGAGATGAGACAATTATGTAAATGGTTGCCATGTTCCTTTGATACATTTCTGACCAAGGGCTTGACCTTTAGATCTCCTGCAACATTGTACCAAACCATGAGAGTCATGCCATCTTTGACTGCCTCCAACTTAGGTGCTCGTTTTTCTTTGTTGAAATGTATATTGGAGCTGGCATTTGTTTCCAAAACAGGTCTATTTCATCAACATTAAAAACTGCCTTGTTATGTATTTACCACCACCATTTTCTTCTTGATAAGCAGCATCTGCTTGTTTACATGGAACTTCATCTGTGCCATGCAAGCATCAGCTGTTGTTTGCCCACAATGATTAGGTTGACTTTTTTTGGACGCCCTGAAAAGTGGGTTACAGTAGCTCTTCTCACATCCTGAGCGTGCTGTTGAAGGTGGACTAGGGTCCTCCAGATGGTTGTGCTATACTTGGCTTCAACTGCATGTCGCTCACTACTACGGTGATCACAGCCTCCCGTGAAAACTGCCCGTTTCCAGGATGGGCTACTAGGAAGCCAAGATTAGGGAGTTGTTCAGTATATTTTGTCAGACCCTATCATGTGAGATCAGAATATTTTGCCAGATCAGACATTAGTCTTCCTCCCCATGCAAACCTGAGACATCTTGAAATGTTCATACCATCCCCATTTCATTTCTTCTGTATTTCCACGTATTGTTGTACAGTTGTAAACTGAGAGATCTTGTTACGGTATATCCACAGACCGTTGCCTTTATATAAATCTCTTGAACACATCTAATTTAACTTCTAGAGTAACACTTTCCCTCCTTTTTGTGACCACAGTCATCAGTCGCACATACTGCACATTTAGCTCTCATTGTTCTTGGGTTGAAATACTATTGGAATAGGTTACTAAATGAATGATTCAAGAGAATCGACCAATCAGTGAACAAATATGGTGTCTAAGTTGTTCGCTTACCCAGAGGTCCATTATCACAGTCTGGTGTGGAGTGCACTCATACAGAATATTTTGTATCATGAAATGACATTGAATGAAACATTAGGGGAGTCGATGTTTATACCATCCAAGAGGTAGAAGAGGAGTGTCGAAGAGAGAGATTCAGTCCTATGCTCCATAGCAAGCATGTTACACAAGGCAATGAAGGTTCTACATAGGGCCACCATATCCATCAAATTATTACCGGAACAGCTATTGTTAGGGCAGACAATGTACTCTTGGAAAGAGGCAGGTATCTACAGAGGGAACTATTAACTGGAAAGGAGGTGGGTATCTACAGAGGGAACTAATAACTGGAAAGGAGGTGGGTATCTATAGAGGGAACTAATAACTGGAAAGGAGGTGGGTATCTATAGAAGGAACTAATAACTGGAAAGGAGGTGGGTATCTATAGAAGGAACTAATAACTGGAAAGGAGGTGGGTATCTATAGAGGGAACTAATAACTGGAAAGGAGGTGGGTATCTATAGAGGGAACTAATAACTGGAAAGGAGTTGGGTATCTATAAAAAGAACTAATAACTGGAAAGGAGGTGGGTATCTATAGAAGGAACTAATAACTGGAAAGGAGGTGGATATCTACAGAGGGAACTAATAAATGGAAAGGAGGTGGTGGGTATCTACAGAAGGAACTAATAACTGGTAAGGAGGTGGGTATCTACAGAGGGAACTAATAACTGGAAAGGAGGTGGATATCTACAGAGGGAACTAATAAATGGAAAGGAGGTGGTGGGTATCTACAGAAGGAACTAATAACTGGAAAGGAGGTGGGTATCTACAGATGGTAACTGTTGTGCAAGAAGCAACGTAGAACTGAGAAAGATAGTTATAGGAAATGCTTGAGAGAACAACTTGTTCCTGACAATGTACATAATTCTGCAGATAGGGACAAGATGATCTCTTTGCCATGAATTGAACCATGTCTTCTCTGTCAACAACTGAATGGACCTCAGCAAGACTATACTGTTTAAGAATTGATTCATCTGTCATTTTGTCCCACTGCACACATACTGGGCTTCTTCTTCCTCATTCGTTCTCCAACTCCCGCTACTGGGCCCCGAAAAGGACTTTGCAAGTAGCAGGATGTAGTCCAGAGAACGGAATTCGTTGCCATAGTTTACATCTTGACTATGATATTTGCACCTTTCGGTCCAACACATCCGACTTCAGAATGGCATTTTTTGGGTACTGGGTTAGCCTTCCCTCTTCGATCCCTTCTCCTAATCCAGTCTGCCCTGTTGCAGCCTGTACTGGGTTATCCTTCCCTCTTCGATCCCTTCTCCTAATCCAGTCTGCCCTGTTGCAGCCTGTACTGGGTTAGCCTTCCCTCTTCGATCCCTTCTCCTAATCCAGTCTGCCCTGTTGCAGCCTGTACTGGGTTAGCCTTCCCTCTTCGATTCCTTCTACTTAGCCAGTCTGCCCTGTTGCAGCGTGTTATACAGGATCGTCACGTGGAGGTGAAGTGTCTTGGCAGCTCTGGTTCACTGGCCTTGACGCTAGTAGTCAGATCTGGGTCACTGACCCTGACGCTAGCAGCCAGCTCTGTGTTGCTGACTGCTGCAGCTCATGCACTGCTCAACATCTTGATCCCCCATACTGTCCCTACAGACAGACATACAGACATTAGTGAAGAACAAAAGAGCCACGACAACATCAAGATGGCACCAGAGGAGCACATGATGGCAAAACTAACGATGAATGAAATGAATGAGGCCATGAGAACTTTAAAGAAAAAGAAATCGCCTGGAAAAGATGGGGTAACAAATGAAATGCTGATGGGGTTGGGCCGAACGTCAAAGAGGAAGTTACTTTCAGTCCTGAACCAAAGCTGGAAATGGGGAATTGTACCGCAGGCATGGAAAGATGCTGTACTTATACCCGTACCAAAGAAAGAAAAAGATAGAACAGATCCAAATGGATACAGGCCTATCAGTCTACTGAGCTGTGTAGGTAAACTGATGGAGCGTATGATAAACACCAGACTGATGTGGCACCTGGAAGAAAAACACATTAATTCCACACCAAGCAGGATTTAGATAACACATATCCGCTGAGGACCAGATCACTCTCATAGCACAGGAAATAGAGGATGCTTACCAAGAGAAAAAGCATACAATAGCGGTTTGGGTGGATCTAGAGAAGGCATTCGACAAGGTGTGAAAAGAGGGACTTAAAGTCAAGCTACGAAGAAGTGAAGTATCTGGAAAAATGTACAGATGGATCAGCCACTACCTCGAAAACAGAACAGCCAGAGTTCTTCTTCTTCGTACGCTGTCAGACGTCAACCTTTATTTTTTCGAAAAAAAGCAGCGGCCATCCTGAGGCTGTCAACACTGCCATAGAGCTTGTCTAGTGTTGCCACTGGTGATGGCCACATCTGCTTTCTCTGATCCTTGTATGTCGGGCAGTTTTGCAGCACAGCCAGAGTTCAAGTACAATGGCAGATGAGCAAAAAGGTGACATAGGAGCAAGGAGTACCCCAAAGGGGAGTACTGTCACCCACACTTTTTCTGGTGTATATAAACAACATCATAGAGAATATACCAAGAAGAGTCCACAGCTCCATGTTTGCAGACGATCTGACTATGTGGACCTCTGAAACAAATCTCACCGTAGCAAACAATCGGATACAACAGGCCCTAACATCGTTGGAGGAGTGGGCAAAATCATGGCTGGTCAAAATAAATGAAGAAAAAACAACATGTACGATATTCTCACTTTCAAATAAACCACAAAACACCAAAATGTCTTAACAGCAAATATCTACGGCCAAACGACAGCCCAAACTACTTGGGCGTCACATTTGATCGGCGCATGACATGGAAAAGTCAGATAGAGAGAAACCGAATGAGAGCCAGACAAAGAATGGCAATCATGAGGAAACTTGCTGGCACAAGCTGGTGAGCAGACGAAAGTATACTCAAGAAACTGTAGACTGGAAGAGTGAGACCAGTTCTCGAGTATGGCATTGCGGCATGGACAACAGCAGCAAAGGCGAACTTTGATAAAGTTAACAAACTTCAAAACCAAGCCATGAGAGTTATAACAGGAGGCATGAAGTCAACGCCAATTGTAGAACTTGAAAAGATTACAAATCTGCAATCCGTGACAGATAGAAGAGACTGCAGAGCCCAGCAGCAAGAAGAGACTGCAGAGCCCAGCAGCAAGCAGAGAAACTCAGAAGACTGACAGACCATCCAATGCATCAGAGACTAAATAGATTTGGAAAATGGAAACTAAAGCGGAGAAACTTTGCAGAAATAGCCAAAGCAAAGATGAGCGAAGACCCTATGAACACCATAACAACACCAAAGCCCATCCCTACTGTACACAAACCAACATGGAAGCAGCATATCGTTCCAGAGGCGATAGAAAATATACCAGGTATTGGAAACAAGAACACCCAGACGGAAAAATAAAGAAGAGACATAACCCTGAGGTACATAGCGGAAAACTACCCAAGCATGGACTGGACCCATGCATACACTGACGGTTCTGTAACAAACACAACACAGAATAGAGGGGGAGGGGTATTCCTGAGCCTAACAAATGGTAGAAAACTAACAACTGTCAGTGGCAACTGGAAAATTCTCAAGCAATTACAGAGCGGAGGCAGAGGCACTGAAGGCTGCAGTAAAATCATTGCTGACAGGCGAAAGCAATGATAGCCAGAAAGTCCTATTTACAGATACCCTAGCCGTGGTTACAGCGCTAAAAAGCCAGAAAAAAACTGAACTTAATGATTTAAGAGCAGTACTCTGTCAACTATGCCAGCAGTCCGCACCAAAAAGAGTAGTGGTACAGTGGGTTCCATCTCACAAGTGATGAAGACCACTCTCTTTGTTCAGCCGTGTTGACAGTCGTATCTCTTGCTGTGTCCGCTGAAATGGGTGACTTGCACAGAGATTTGGATTAAAGTGAGGAAGAAACTGCGCCTTTTGTCAACCTCACTCACAGAGCCTAAGCTACCTTTTGCCAGTGGCAAAACATTCATCGAGACGACTGGAGATAGCATAGGATGCAGATTTTGCCTCAGGGTTACCACCGAAGCTTTTCCGTAAACATGTAACCCGCAGGGTAGAAAGGTGGGAAGGCATCTAACGCAGTTTGTCGTGCCTTTTCGATAACCACAAGAGGTCGTATGGACAACACTCAGCGTGTGAGTGAGTCTGGCATCTCTCCCCAGCTGTATTCAGTTCATCATAGTAGCATCTAAAATTCCCACACGCCATATTCGTGAAGGTGAACCGGCAGAACTAACCCGTGAGCTACGACACAGGTATAACTAGTTTAAGCGTTGCGCCATTCAGCCGGCGTCCAGACCAGAATAAACGGATGGAAGAAATCACAAAAAAAGAACGAAATAACAAGTCTAGACGGAAAACAACTCCACGTATCCGTGAACACAAGTGTAAGTCGTCGACTAGTGTGAATTCCAGGCAAATCCGTGGTCTGGCGGCATCCATAATGATCCAAAACAGTAGAGAAATGTAGACTCGCAGCCAGTTACGGCGCCATCTTTGCCAGATTTTATTATTGAGAAACAGAACATACTGGCTACACAAAAAATACCAGTTGAACAGAAGAGAGCAGGTCGTGGTCTTCAGACTCCGCGCAGGCCACAACAGACTGAGGTACCACCTATTCAATAAACTGAAGATAGGTGGCACTGACGAATGCACCTGTGGTACAGGGAAAATGACCGCTGAACATCTGCTGCAAAATTGCCCGACATACGAGGATCAGAGAAAGCACATGTGGCCATCACCAGTGCCAACACTAGACAAGCTTAATGGCAGTGTCGACAGCCTCAGGATGACAGCTGCTTTCTTTGAACAAATCAAGTGACGTCTGACAGCGTACAAAGAAGAAGAAGAAGATCCCCCATACCGTGGTTCAATACCTGGTCCTGACTTGCCGCACCCTATACACTAATTAGGGAAGGCAAAGACCTTCTTCAAGGATGGCTTGTTAGGTATGTTGATTTATATCGTAGCAAGCAAGTTTTTTTCCCTCTTTCAGGTGGATTCTGTGGCCAGTTATTGGTGAGAAATAGGACTACTGCACCTTCATGCATGTTGTAAAGGGTGACAGTGGAGAATTGTGCATGGGGATAGCAAAGTAAACTGACCATGTCAACCCACCTACCTGTGTTTACAGGTTTGGGACAGGCCACAGCCCTGACGGAGTTGATCCACTCTGTACTCAGCTGTAAACAGGCACCTGACTACATTTAGCCAGACTGTTGATGGGGCCCGAAAGGAGAGCAAAGAATAGTAACACAAAAACCTGCCAAGCATGTCGTAAGAGGTGACTATGGAGGGTTGAGAATGGGACTGGCTACCTCATTCTGTATAAACTTTAAGCCACAGAATCTTTAACAAATACGGACAAGTCAACTAAGAACCAACCATCCAGATAAGATTGCTCAGGACAGAATGACTTGGCCTGTATTTGTTGAAATCTGCTCCACGGGTAGCTGACAAGTTTTGATTGATGTTTGATTGATTGATTGATTGATTGACTTAGAGAAGTAAAAACAGCAGCTGGGAAGGAAGTCTGGTGACACCATCTAACCATCAAATAAATATAACAAAAAAGAAAGAAAAGTAGCAAAGACCTAGCACAATAACATGTATTAACACTTCATTGTCTACCACCCATCAGCAATATCTGATACCATAACAATACATCACCATCTAAAGACAAAATACACCCATTTCTAAAATCGTCCATTTTATGAATAATATTGTCATCATTTGTTCCTTTCACACCGGTTTTTAGTAGTGCACTCTGTTCTTCTCTGTTTCAGCAGCAAAGCGGTCGGATAATCCTAAAACTCGGTATGTATGCCCTCATGTCTGTCTGCCAATCAGTGTGCATGTATGTATTATCTATATGCCATGTCTGGAATCTGGGGCATTTAACTGGGGAGGAAAGAATAGCACCATTGCATGCCTACTCTTCAACTTTGTCACCTTGGGGTAACTAACCCTCTCCAAGTTAACTGGTCTTGTGCTATTGTATGCATATCTTTCTAGGTTAATTCTGTTTCTCTTGTATTGGCCTCTAGGACTGCACCTCTAAGCATGCCATAAAAGGTGCCAGTTGAGGCTTGTGTTTGAAGCTAAGTAAACTAATGATGTAGAGAAAATTGCTACAGAAAGCCCCACTGAAGCAGTGTTCATTGCTTTGATGTCTTCTAGAGTGGTGGCCCTGTCATCTGTAATGACCGGATGAATAATGCATGATTATAAATGTCTTTCCTATGGTGACATAGAATAAATGAATCTGATGATCAGGTTGTGTTTGGGGGACACACTGCTACAAGATCTTGATGACAAGCTCAAATATTTTGGTGACAGGGTCAAGTATCTTGATGACAGGGTCAAGTATCTTGATGACAGGGTCAAATATTTTGGTGACAGGGTCAAATATTTTGGTGACAGGGTCAAATATCTTGATGGCAGGGTCAAATATTTTGGTAACAAACAATATAAATGAGAGGTACAGATAAAGATATTGAGAATACAAAAGGTAAGAGATGCTGGGAAACTTTTGGAAGTCAAAAGAAATTGGAGTCATCACAAAAATACAAACTTCCAATGTAATGTCTGTCCTAGTGTATGACTTTATGATGTGGGGAACAACAATTACTACAGTGTTAGAGGTTCAGGCTTTCATTGGGGATGTCTGCATTTAATAGAGTGATTGAAATGGTTTGATAAAGTCCATAGTGTGGAAGAAGATATATCAGTGGCACTCAACATGAAGAGAAGGCGCTGGATAGAAAACACCAGATAGGAGACTTGACTGACAGCATTACACAAGAGGCTTTGTTTTGGAATCCCCAGGGCATGAGATGTAGAGGTAGACCAAAGAACTCCTGGAAAAGAGGTGACAAGCAAAGAATACGGGAAGACATAATCTGAGTTAGAAAGATAGGCACAGGACAGGAGAACTTAGCCGGTATTTGTTGAAGAAAATGCTTTGCAAGGAGCTGAAATGTTTTGACTGATTGATTAATAGATAGTGACCAAATTGTAGAGTCTCGATCCTGTAGAAGAGGGAAGCGCTGCATTCTGCCAATCATGTGATAAAAGTTCATTAAGGAAGATTGTCAGCAGTCTCATTATGTAAAATAAAGTGCTGCAGAAAACACCAGTACAAGAACCCAAAAGCTTTGTAATGGTCTGGTCAGCTGCAATTTTTGTTGTTCGTAACACTTGTGACTGAAGCAATTAGGGGGGGGGGGGGGGGCAGGAAAGAAAGAGCAGGTCCATGTACAATCTACAAATCTACAATATAATCAGTTTTAGGACGCCAGTTTCAAGATGGTTATACATTATTGTTTGTCACAAAAGACGAAGTCTGCTCTTGAGAATGCCAAACTTTTTATTTTTTATTACAAGTATGTAAAATTCCTGGCTGAATGCTTCACGTGTATCTTTGTCCACTTGTTTCTGTTTGATCTGCATCTGTTTCACTTGCTCATCTTCTGTCAACTGATACTATGCTTCTAGCCCAGTGAGATTCATGAAGGAGACTGTATGTTTAAGGTCTTTGCCGGCCCCCCCAAATCTTTTTGAGCGTTGACGCTAGCCTTGGAAATTAACTCTTGACAAAGTTTCTTTTGTAGTGGGTTACAGTGGCTCTTCTTACATCACAAAGTTGTACTTAAGAAGGTGGACCAGGGTCCACCTAGGTGTAGTGCAATGTGAGGCTCATCAGTAAGCTGACCACTATAGGCATCACTGTTTGAACACCTAAACTAGACTGCTATATCACAGCCTATTTCCAGGAGCTCAGATGTGAGGCTCAGTCTTGATCAATGTGTTTCACTAGCCCCCTCCCTCATTGGTCTTCACTCCATTGCTGCAGTGGTAAGATCATACTTATATTTGATCAGAAAATGATTGCTAATCAGGACGTCGTGTCAGGCACAATATACTGACCAATACTACTATCTTTCTTCCATGCAGTGTTTTCTGGAGATGGGTTGTTTTAAAGGCAGTCTGACTAGGGGACATCGTGGGCTAGTGGTTAAGTGATATGGCTTACAACACCGAAGGTGCTGGGTGCGATCCCCATCACAGCACCGGCCGTTACCCCGGGGAAGCAAACCCTTAGAAAATGCAGGAGGAAGCAGACCCTTACATAAAATGCACGCTGAAGTCAGATGCAAAATAAATACCGCAGTGCAACGCACACACAAAAAAGCCCCCCAAAAAAACAAAAGGCAGTCTGGCTGATGAGATGTGAATTGACATGATCTCCGTTTCAGTGGGAGTCATGCATATGAAGCAAAGCATAGCACAACGCACGGTGGACCACGTTCTAGTTTCATCAATACGGTCGAGATATGAGGAAAGCTACTATGAGGTGTATTCAAATGAAACCGGGCCAAACTGCAACAAGTGAACATACGCACGATGCATATGATGATGTCACTTCTGGTGTAAAAGCACATACTAACCGTCAAGTTTTGCAAAATTTCATTATCCTCTGACTAAAAGTTTCGTCAGCAGACCGTTGGAAACATGGTGGGTGTGATACGGAATTCGTCCAGAGTTGATCAGCGAGCGGTAATTCGGTTTCTAACAGCTGAAGGATGTCAACCAGTTGACATTCATCGCACAATGCAGGCAGTGTATGGTGATAAAAGTGTCGAAGACAACAGTGAAGAACTGGACAACGATTTTTAAAGAAGGACGTGAGTTAACGCAACAATATGCGACTGACCTAGTCTCGGACGTGAGTTAACGCAACAATATGCGCCTGACCTAGTCTCGGACGTGAGTTAACGCAACAATATGCGACTGACCTAGTCTCGGACGTGAGTTAACGCAACAACATGCGACTGACCTAGTCTCGGACGTGAGTTAACGCAACAATATGTGCCTGACCTGGTCTCGGACGTGAGTTAACGCAACAATATGCGACTGACCTAGTCTCGGACGTGAGTTAACGCAACAATATGCGACTGACCTAGTCTCGGAAGATCTTTTGTTATCTCACGTTCTTCTTTAAACATCATTTGAACACGTCTTGTACAACCCTTTACTAAATGCCCTTTTCAGAGTGCACAAAAGATTAAACATACTCATGGGCATTAAACAACATCATAAAATGGTTTGGAAGTATTACAAATAATTTATCTCTGGATCCTTGAATAAATCTATACTTCAATGAGTTTTAGCTCCCAGTGATGCACATGCTTTCATCAAACATGCTAAATGTTTCTGTCCTGAGCCATCTGGTCCAACTCTCTCCATTTTTTCCTCATTTCCTCTATGCTTACTTCGAGCTCTCTTCTGTGTTTTCACCTGCCTCTACCTCTCTTGCTCTGGGAATTCCAGGACAGAGACAACCTTGTAATGCTATTTCTGGTTTCTTTAATGTGTGTCTCCAATGCCAGCACCTTTTTTCCACTACATGTTCTACTGATATCTGTTTGGTTATTTCCAATAGTTTAATATTTGTAATCTCATTCGATTTCAATGCCTCAATTCTGTGCAGGCATCAATTTATGAAAGATTGTATCTTTTTGATTGTTGTTTTTGTTGTTTTCCATGTTTCAGCACCGTACAATAGTGCAGACTTTACATTGGAGGTCGAGATTGTTATTTTTGTGTTGGGAGTTTTGATTTCCATAATTGTTCTAATAGAGCAACAGCTCTTCTCTACCTCTTACTTGTTTTCTCTTGATATTCACTCCCTGTAGGAGTGTGTCTCTCTCAACACCATCTCCCTGTAGGAGTGTGTCTCTCTCAACACCATCTCCCTGTAGGAGTGTGTCTCTCTCAACACCATCTCCCTGTAGGAGTGTGTCTCTCTCAACACCATCTCCCTGTAGGAGTGTGTCTCTCTCAACACCATCTCCCTGTAGGAGTGTGTCTCAACACCATCTCCCTGTAGGAGTGTGTCTCTCTCAACACCATCTCCCTGTAGGAGTGTGTCTCTCTCAACACCATCTCCCTGTAGGAGTGTGTCTCTCTCAACACCATCTCCCTGTAGGAGTGTGTCTCTCTCAACACCATCTCCCTGTAGGAGTGTGTCTCTCTCAACACCATCTCCCTGTAGGAGTGTGTCTCTCTCAACACCATCTCCCTGTAGGAGTGTGTCTCTCTCAACACCATCTCATTGTTTTTATTGCATAAGTTCTTTTTTTGTGCATCTGATTGGGGTTATGGGACAGACAGGCCAAATCCAGATGTGTAAGTTGTTTAGTCCTTTGAATTATCCTTATATGCCACCTCAAAAAATTGACACATGTCTACATGATTTTCAACCTGTTAACAAAATGAAATATCATTCACAATGGCCACTTGCCATTGGGAATATAATTACTTAATGTCTTAGTTTTATTATGATGCTTGTTATGTGGCTAAATTTTTTTCTGGTGGTGGGTTTACAGTGGTCTTTCTTTTGTCCTGGGACATACTGAAGTAGGTGGACCTGAGTCCTCCTGACTAGTCAAAGCAAAGCTTCTCAGCAGGCTCACCATTACAGAGATCATAGCCAATCTCCACCTCATTGGTCAGGATGCTGTAACATAGTCAATTTCTGTGTTCACGGTGTGGACATGTGGTTAGGTCTTGGTCAGTATGTTTCACATGGCTAGGTCTTGGTCAGTATGTTTCACCTGGCTAGGTCTTGGTCAGTATGTTTCACATGGCTAGGTCTTGGTCAGTATGTTTCACCTGGCTAGGTCTTGGTCAGTATGTTTCACCTGGCTAGGTCTTGGTCAGTATGTTTCACCTGGCTAGGTCTTGGTCAGTATGTTTCACCTGGCTAGGTCTTGGTCAGTATGTTTCACCTGGCTCTGATGTTAGCCTTTGCACCTATCTCTTCTAGTATAGAAGTAGTATGTAGCCCTGAAAGCCGACAGTTAATTGAGATACATTATACATATTTAACTGTGTGATTTGATTGTTTTCATGAAAGCCCTAATCACTGCTGTATTTTCCAGGCCTCCCAAAGATAAAACTTTGCCAAAGACTTTTGAGGATATGCCTAAATTTGAAGATACAAAGTCTAAGGTAAATTAATTCTTCATTTGGCTCTTTGTGAACCATAATGCCATTGATGTAGATGGTATCTTACAAGAATCCTGTCCATTTGTGCAGTGGTGGTTTCTGTAGTGAAATGTTTTACAAGATGAGGTTACTATAGTGCATTTCAAAACTCACCAAGTATTTACGTGAAGTAAGAGAGATGTGTAAAGAGTGCTATAATATTGCTTATTTAGGGGACGGCGTGGGCTAGTGGTTAAGTGACACGGTTCACAACCAGAAGGTGCTGGGTTCGATCCCCATCACAGCACCATCTGTTACTCCGGGGAAGCTAACCCTTAGAAAATGCAGGAGTAAGCAGATCCTTACATAAAATGCATGCCAAAGTCGGATGCGCTGGGCTGACAGGCGCAAAATAAAAACCACAGTGTAACGCACACCGCCTTAAAAAATAGAGAAATGAGGCGAATGCACAAAAAAAAAAAAAAAAAAAAAAAAAAAAAAAATATTGTTCATTTAAATGAAACACGGATCAACGCTCACCACACAATTGAAAAGGAATGGCAATCAGCAGATGGAAGGTTTAAGAGGTTTGTACCAAGTAGCAAATGACAGTGATTGATAATATCACATGATGGTAGCAGACATAATAGGCTGGTGTATAATGCTGAACTCGATAACTCAAGGCGACAGACAATTGAGACTACCACACAGAGATGAGTAGCATATATTTAGAGAGTGGATTGAGAAAACTGTTCTTTCTTCCTTATACCCTCTTGTATTATAATGGACAATGCATCATACCATAACACTGTGTCACAAGAGGACAAAGTCCCTATATCATCGACTACAAAAGATGCAATCAAGTTATGGCTCAAGAAGGCACACATACCATTTAACGAAATGTATCTAAAACCTGAATTGCTTACCTTGTAAAGCAAACACAAATGACCTAGATATTTCATATAGACTAAATAACAATGGAGCATGGGCATGGGTGACTGAGACCCTACCATTCCCATCTAAACCCAATAGAACTAGTGTGGGCAAAAGTTCAAGGATATGTGGCAGCTAAAAATCAAACATTCAAACTACGATCTTAAAGAACTTACAAATGCCACCCACCCTCTCAGAGATAGACACGGATTATTGGGTGATATGCTCTGTTTGGTCTCCATCCTTTCATCAACCATTATCAGGTAATAAGGGGTGACCCTGCAAATAATGTTCAGGTATAAGAGAACACCACCATCACAATTTTGTCATCTACAAATCAATCTATTATGTTAATATGTCCTGTTCTGTATCTGCCCTACTCTGTATCTGCCCTACTCTGTATCTGCCCTACTCTGTACCTACCCTGTTCTGTATCTGCCCTACTCTGTATCTGCCCTACTCTGTACCTACCCTGTTCTGTATCTACCCTGTTCTGTATCTGCCCTACTCTGTATCTGCCCTACTCTGTATCTGCCCTACTCTGTATATGCCCTACTCTGTATCTGCCCTACTCTGTATCTGCCCTGTTCTGTATCTGCCCTGTTCTGTATCTGCCCTACTCTGTATCTGCCCTACTCTGTATCTGCCCTACTCTGTATCTGCCCTGTTCTGTATCTGCCCTGTTCTGTATCTGCCCTGTTCTGTATCTGCCCTACTCTGTATCTGCCCTGTTCTGTATCTGCCCTACTCTGTATCTGCCCTACTCTGTATCTGCCCTGTTCTGTATCTGCCCTACTCTGAATCTGCCCTACTCTGTATCTGCCCTACTCTGTATCTGCCCTACTCTGTATCTGCCCTGTTCTGTATCTGCCCTACTCTGTATCTGCCCTACTCTGTATCTGCCCTGCTCAAAATCTTGCCTTCCTTGGTCCATGGTTGAGAATAGTGTATTGGGAATGTTTTGTGTCGCAGGGTGCCAGGAAGAGGGCCTGTTAACTATACAGGTCTTTATCACCTTTTTCTTGCCAAATTAGTTAATCTTCAATTTGTCACAACAGTTATAATGCTTGATCAAGTGTCTCTTTCTCCACACCCCCCCCATCTCTGTCTCCCTCTCCCTCTCTCTCCCTCCCTCTCTCTCTCTCTCTCTCTCTCTCTCTCCCTCCCTCTCTCTCGCAACATAAGAGTATTGACAATGTTGAATATTCAAGCATCTGGACATCCTGAGTCAAACTAGCAGTAAAAGAAAATATAGCATTTTGTTTTTGTACACATATACATGGCTGTTTGGTCTCTGCGATGTTTGGTTTCTGTCTTGTTTGGTCTCTGTCCGGTTTGGGAAAGACCTTATTTTGTCTCTGTCCTGTTTGGTATCTGTCCGGTTTGGGATAGACCTTATTTTGTCTCTGTCCTGTTTGGTATCTGTCCTGTTTGGGATAGACCTTGTTTTGTCTCTGTCCTGTTTGGTCTCTGTCCTACTTGGTCTCTGTCCTGTTTGGTATCTGTCCTGTTTGGTATCTGTCCTGTTTGGTATCTGTCCTGTTTTGGATAGACCTTGTTTTGTCTCTGTCCTGTTTGGTCTCTGCCCTACTTGGTCTCTGCCCTACTTGGTCTCTGTCCTACTTGGTCTCTGTACTGTTTGGTCTCTGCCCTACTTGGTCTTTGTCCTGTTTGATCTCTGCCCTACTTGGTCTCTGTCCTACTCGGTCTCTGTCCTACTCGGTCTCTGTCCTACTCGGTCTCTGCCCTACTTGGTCTCTGCCCTACTTGGTCTCTGTCCTACTTGGTCTCTGTCCTACTTGGTCTCTGCCCTACTTGGTCTCTGTCCTACTTGGTCTCTGTGCTGTTTGGTCTTTGCCCTTCTTGGTCTCTGTGCTGTTTGGTCTCTGCCCTACTTGGTCTCTGTGCTGTTTGGTCTCTGCCCTACTTGGTCTCTGTGCTGTTTGGTCTCTGCCCAGTTTGGTCTCTGCCCTGTTTGGTCCTGATGATTGTGACGTAGTAGTTGATAGCACTGTAACATTGACATTATAATATACCATGTATCATACTGTTATAAAAAAAATGTATCTCTAATCTGTTGCAGGATTTCTCAGACAAAAACAAGTTTGCCTTTCTGTTAGATAATGAGAATGAGGGAGAAGAGAGAGGCAATGAGGACGGAGAACCTCAAGATTTCACTTCATGATTACTCTAAATATGTAGGTGTGGCTGTGAGAGGGATGAATGGAAGTGAGAATGGAAGGTCCTTGCATCATTCAAGATGTTGTGTCATAGGCACACATAACCTCCATAGGCACACATAACCTCCATAGGCACACATAACCTACATAGGCACACATAACCTCCATAGGCACACAACCTCCATAGGCACACATAACCTCCATAGGCACACATAACCTCCATAGGCACACATAACCTCCATAGGCACACATAACCTCCATAGGCACACATAACCTCCATAGGCACACATAACCTCCATAGGCACACATAACCTCCATAGGCACACATAACCTCCATAGGCACACATAACCTCCATAGGCACACATAACCTCCATAGGCACACATAACCTCCATAGGCACACATAACCTCCATAGGCACACATAACCTCCATTTAATTTGTAGATTTACCTTTGAGGTTAGCTGAAGAAATTAGTTATCAGACTGTTTGAAATCTTTAATATACATATAAACATATTTTGCAGGCTACCATATTATATTTCTAAATTCCTCTGGTTAAGAATTTAGAACACATCACAGCTATTCTAAACTCAAACTTTTATTATTATAATATAGTCTTCATTTCATTAGTTTTTCTTTATCTTAGGTTTAAACAAATTGTACAAATGATTATGACAGATAAATTATAATAATTTTTTGGCCATTCTATAATTTTCTTGGTATATTTTGTGTTGCATCTCTTGTTTGGCTTTGAGTGTGGCAGTCCCGGCCTAATAATCACTCAAACATATTTAAACAACAGCTCCGCTGCACCTTGTGTCCCCTCAAACATGAATCATTGGTCACTGCTATTTTGAGTGCCATAACGGCATGCCAGCATAAAAATACATTCTCATATGATGCGAGATAGACTATGTAACATATATGTGTATATAAAGATATCAGATATATGACTTTACAGTGTGGGATACTTTAGTGGAGAGGAAAGAATAAGCTCACTGTACCTCTATGAATGTTGTAGGTGATTAAATAGAGTTGTGCATGGGGCTTGCAACCTGATTGTGTAAAAGAAATTGTTACAGAAAGCACTACTGTATCAGCACAGTGCTTTGACACAAGCTTCATGAAGGAGGTCAACTAGTAGTGGCCCTATGCTCAGGATGAGCTGGTGATATGAGTCTTCAATATAACAGGGGGAGCCCTCAACCTGCCTGAGAACTTATATCTGGGATATTCTAAGTTGTTCCCTTCTCACCTGAGTGGCTCCTGGGATGAAAAAAAATTGGACCAATGTAATCTTCCTAGCTCATTGTAAGAGGGTTGCGCATGGGGTTAGCAACCTTATCATGTAACAACTATTGCTTTGGAACTACCACTGCAATTGATTGGATGCAGACTTTCTTGAAAAGGATTAGAGTAGGGGGCCAGCCAAGTGTTGGACCTTGGCTTCAACAACTGAAGCGAAAGAACTGGTAGAACAACTTGACATTCTAAATCTTAAAACCAAAAATAGATGATACTCATGAGAGCAAGGATATACTTGTTGCCTCACTCGTAGGCTAGAAAATGTATGCTAGTACAAAATAAAAGCCACATATTACATTTAGCTGAATAATAATGACAGTTTTTAAATGAAATGTATGAGATGTGATGGCTTTAAGGCTGGCACCCATTTGAATGTTTGTGGCTGGACTGTCCTCTGTTGTATTGAAAGGTTTGTACTAAACTTTAAATGTTAATAGCTGTTATTGTGGGCTGTTAGCTCAGTCACAGGGATGTTCTAATATGTAACAAAGCGTAGACATACAAACATGTGCAGGTATTGGGGCGAAGATGTTTACCCAAACATGGATCCTCAACAACAAACACACAACTATTTCATACATCTTCACTTCTGGTATTACAGAAATACATTGTTGATATAATTTGTGCAGGACATTAGCGTAGGATCTTTGGCATATTGTCTGTAGTGCCCAATATTGAAATACTGTGAAATGAGCGAAATGGAAGAGGCCATGAGAACATTAAAGAAAAGGAAATCTCCCGGAAAAGACGGGATAACAAATGAAATGCTGATGGGGCTGGGCCAAACAGCAAAGAGGAAACTGCTATCAGTCCTGAACCAAAGCTGGAAAAGGGGTATTGTACCCCAGGCATGGAAAGACGCAGTACTTGTACCAGTACCAAAGAAAGGAAAAGACAAAACCGATCCAAATGGATACAGGCCTATCAGCCTACTGAGCTGTGTCGGCAAACTGTTGGAACGTATGATAAACACCAGACTGATGTGGCATCTGGAAGAAAAACGAATACTAATTCCACAGCAAGCAGGCTTTAGACAGCACAGATCCACTGAGGACCAGGTCATCCTCATAGCCCAGGAAATAGAAGATGCCTACCAGGAGCAAAAGCATACAGTAGCGGTTTGGGTGGACCTGGAAAAGGCATTTGACAAAGTCTGGAAAGATGGACTTAGAGTCAAGCTAAGAAGAAGTGAAGTTTGTGGGAAAATGTACAAGTGGATCAACCACTACCTCAAAAACAGAACGGCCAGAGTCCAAGTACAAGGGCAGATGAGCAAAAAGGTGACACTTGAGCAAGGAGTACCCCAAGGGGAAGTACTGTCACCCACACTCTTCCTGGTGTATATAAATGACATTACAGAGAATATACCAAGAAGAGTTCATAGCTCAATGTTTGCAGACGATCTGGCTATGTGGACCTCTGAAAAGAATCTCACCATAGCAAGAAATCGGATGCAGCAGGCCCTAACATCGCTGGAAGAGTGGTCGAACTCATGGCTGGTCAAAATAAACGAGGACAAAACCACATGTACAATATTCTCGCTATCAATCAAACCCCAAAACACCAAATTAAGTCTAAACGGCAAATACCTTCAGCCAAACGACAACCCAAACTATCTGGGAGTCACATTTGATCGGCGCATGACATGGAAAAGTCAGATCGAGAGAAACCGAATGAGAGCCAGAGAAAGAATGGCAATCATGAGGAAACTTGCTGGCACAAGCTGGGGAGCAGACGAAAGCATACTAAAGAAACTGTACACTGGAAGAGTGAGACCAGTTCTCGAGTATAGCATTGCGGCATGGACAACAGCAGCAAAGGCGAACTTCGATAAAGTTAGCAAACTCCAAAACCAAGCCATGAGAGTTATAACAGGAGGCATGAAGTCATCGCCAATTGTAGAACTTGAAAAGATTACAAAACTGCAATCCATGGCCGACAGAAGAGACTGCAGAGCCCAGCTGCAATCAGATAAACTCAGAAGACTGACTGACCACCCAATGCACCAGAGACTAAACAATTTCGGAAATGGGAAGCTAAAGCGAAGAAACTTTGCAGAAATAGCCAAAGCAAAGATGCACGAAGACCCTATGAACGCACTAACCACACCAAAGCCCATCCCTACTGTACGAAAACCTACCTGGAGGCAGCATATATTTCCAGAGGTGGTAGAAAATATACCAGGTATTAGAAACAAAAACTGCCAGTCTGAAAAAGAAAGAAGAGATACTACCCTGAGTTACATTACGGAAAACTACCCAAGCATGGACTGGACCCATGCATACACCGACGGTTCCGTAACAAATACAACACAGTACGGAGGGGCAGGAGCATTCCTGAGCCTACCAAATGGCAGAAAAATAACACTGTCATTGGCTACTGGAAAATACACAAGCAGCAATTTCAGAGCGGAGGCAGGGGCACTGAGGGCGGCAGTGGAAGAAATGGTGACAGGTAAAAGGAATGAAAGCCACATAGTCCTGCTTACAGATGCACTGGCCGTAGTCACAGCACTGAAAAGCCAGAAAAATACTGAACTTAATGATCTAAGAGCAGTACTCTGTCAACTATGCTAGCAGGCCGCACCAAAAAGAGTAGTGGTACAGTGGATCCCATCTCACTGCAGCATCCAAGGCAACGAGGAGGCAGACAGACTGGCAAAAGAAGTTGCAAAACTACCACAACCTGAAACTAGTATGACATACAAAGAGTCAAAACGGCTTATTAGAGCTAGATACATGACCAAATGGGAAACCGAACATACTGGCTACACCAAAAACGATGCCTATTACCAGTTGAACAGAAAAGAGCAGGTCGTGGTCTTAAGACTTCACACTGGCCACAATAGACTCAGGTACCACCTATTCAACAAATTGAAGATAGGTGGCACCGACGAATGCCCGTGTGGTACCGGCAAAATGACCGCTGAGCATTTGCTGCAAAACTGCCAGACTACGAGGATCAGAGAAAGCACATGTGGCCATCACCAGTGGCAACACTAGACAAGCTCTATGGCAGTGTCGACAGCCTCAGGATGACGGCTGCTTTTTTCGAAAAAATAATGGTTACGGTCTGACTGCATACGAAGAAGAAGAAGAAGAAGAAGAAATACTGTGACACTGTGGGATGTAGTTGTTACTGCTAGTGCCACTTGTTTGAGTTAGGTGCTCTTGATGACTTTCTTTGGTGGCTGATCACAGGAACTCTCCTCAGGTGTACTTGAGAAGGTGGGCTAGGGTTCTCCTGTCTGTAGTGTAGTGCAAGACTTCTCATTAAGCTCATCACTATGGGGACCACAGTGTTGATCCCTTCCTCATTAGCCAGACCACCATAAAACAATCTGTTGTCCACAGGGAGTAGTACTTTAAAATAAGAGGGGGGGGGGTGTGTGTGTCTGATCAGTATGTTTCAAACATATATTCAACACAGCATTGAAATCTCGTGAGTTATCGATTATTCTTGGCTTTCCCTAGTGATAAACTGTAGACAGTGCCACAACAGACTGAGATATTCATTCAGTAAACTAACCATATAAACTAGTGATGAATGCCTACCATGGCACTGATAACATCTGCTACAACAGCTACCCAATATATGAGAGCCACATCCCTGGACAGACTCTGTCTTTCAGGCTTCCCCCACAGAGAACAAAATCTCTGGACAGACTCTGTCTCTCAGTCTTCCTCCACAGAGAGCAACATCCCTGGACAGACTGTCTCTCAGGCTTCCCCCACAGAGAGCAGCATCCCTGGACAGACTGTCTCTCACGCTTCCCCCACAGAGAACAACATCCCTGGACAGACTCTGTCTCTCAGGCTTCCTCCACATACGAACAGTCAACAAATGACCTTGGAATATGACAATAAAACATAACAGCACAACAATCTGTGCATTCATTTTATTCGGGCAAAAAAGGTTAATTTTTTTTGTACACTCACTTTATTTTCACAATGGCGCCAGAAAGCGTACAAAGATATTAAGGTCTCTTTTTAAACGCATCCTCAAATTCATTTTGACATTTGAAAGCGTATGAAGAAGAGTTAAAAAAATGTCATAAAACATTGCATTATTGTTTTTATGTGGATCTTTGGGTTGAAGAAGTTTGATTGTCCTGATGTAGGTGTAACAAACATGAGAATGTGATGTTGGTGGATACAAGAAGCTACAGAACATTCTAGTGAGGATTCTTCTCTCTGGCCACCAGATTGTTGTTACCATGCTATGTCGTGGTTGTGCTGCTTGTATGCATGCTCTTGGAGAGAGGGTTCATGTTTGTTTGGGTCACAGAGATGCAAGTTTGGAGCAGTCTCGCAGATATTTCCTCTCACATTCTGCTTCTACATTGGCTACTGGCTGTACCATCAGTGTCGTCTCTTGTGTTGTGCTTTTTTCTTCTGTTTGTTTTAGATGAGTTTATTTGTCTAGATGTTTCATTTGTTTTGAAATTCCAACGCCAGCCTAGAGACAAATAGTAGCTAAAACAGAGTACAGTTTGTGAGATTACTATAACATACCAGCTTTTATTCCCCTGTGGTTGGGAAAAAGCAAGATACATTCTTGTACATGCTTGGTGTAGGAAGGGAAGCCACAGGTCTATCAGCATTATTATCTAAAATCACAAAAACTAACTCTCAGGGAAGCTGATTATAAGAAGCAGCAGCACAACAGTCCACAGAGAGGAACTGTGTAGACTAACAATCCAACAGTCCACAGAGAGGAACTGTGTAGACTAACAATCCAACAGTCCACAGAGAGGAACTGTGTAGACTAACAATCCAACAGTCCACAGAGAAGAACTGTGTAGACTAACAATCCAACAGCCCACAGAGAGGAACTGTGTAGACTAACGATCCAACAGCCCACCGAGAGGAACTGTGTAGACTAACAATCCAACAGTCCACAGAGAAGAACTGTGTAGACAAACAATCCAACAGCCCACAGAGAGGAACTGTGTAGACTAACGATCCAACAGCCCACAGAGAGGAACTGTGTAGACTAACAATCCAACAGCCCACAGAGAGGAACCAAGTAGACTAACAATCAACCAACCTACAGAGAGGAACTGTGTAGACTAACAATCCAACAGCCTACAGAGAGGAACCAAGTAGACTAACAATCCAACAGCCCACAGAGAGGAACCAAGTAGACTAACAATCCAACAGCCCACAGAGAGGAACTGTGTAGACTAACAATCCAACAGCCTACAGAGAGGAACCAAGTAGACTAACAATCCAACAGCCCACAGAGAGGAACCAAGTAGACTAACAATCCAACAGTTCACAGAGAGGAACTGTGTAGACTAATGATCCAACAGTCCACAGAGAGGAACTATGTAGACTAACAATCCAACAGTCCACAGAGAGGAACTGTGTAGACTAACAATCCAACAGTCCACAGAGAGGAACTGTGTAGACTAACAATCCAACAGCCCACAAAAAGGAACTGTGTAGGCTAACAGCCCACAGAGAGGAACCAGGTATAGTAACAATCCAACAGCCCACAGAGAGGAACTGTGAAGACTAACAATCCAACAGCCCACAGAGAGGAACTGTGTAGGCTAACAGCCCACAGAGAGGAACTGTGAAGACTAACAATCCAACAGCCCACAGAGAGGAACTGTGAAGACTAACAATCCAACAGCACACATAGCGAAACTTGTAGACAAACAGGATATCTACAGTCCACAGTGGAACATGGATATCAGCAAAGCTTTATGGCACACAATGAAACCTGGGGATGAACAACTCACAAGGTGCAACTACCAATAGCCCACAAAATAAAACATATGTACCAACACAATAGTCCAACAGCCCACAGAGTGATGCTTGAGGACTAAGACACATTTCCAATGTAGCAGGATAGATTCAAACAACTGTTTTTGTTATACGATTAGTGTACTGTTCAATGTCCAGGAATATACATGGTAAAAACTGATCGTCTTGTTGGGTTTACAGTTCTGTGGCTCATTCTGTGGGAGCAGGTGTGGCTCATTCTGTGGGAGCAGGTGTGGCTCATTCTGTTGGAGCAGGTGTGGCTCATTCTGTGGGAGCAGGTGTGGCTCATTCTGTGGGAACAGGTGGGGCTCATTCTGTGGGTGCAGGTGTGGCTCATTCTGTGGGAGCAGGTGTGGCTCATTCTGTGGGAACAGGTGGGGCTCATTCTGTGGGAGCAGGTGTGGCTCATTCTGTGGGACCAGGTGTGGCTCATTCTGTGAGAGCAGGTGGGGCTCATTCTGTGGGAGCAGGTGTGGCTCATTCTGTGGGAAAACTCCGGGTCCAGATGTATATTTAGAGTGGTGTTATTGGTACTTGATTTCAGCTGCTGTTGTGGAGGGATGGTAATGTTGTTGAATACATGATAGTCTTATGTTATAATGAGAGAAATCAGGATAGGCCATCATCATTAAAATCAGATGCTGGTTTATAAGAGCATAGAATGCGTACTTGTCCACTACTTTCAGTAAGAACATGGAGATTAAGATCATTGTTACAGCTGCACATCTTCAACAGGGCAGTTATTTTCATCCTAGGTTCATGCTTTTGAAGGGGTTGCGTACTACTACTTTATAAGATACAGAGCTGAAAGTCTTTATTACTAATGTTACGGTAAGGTTAACATTCCCTGCTCACAGTCCAAGATCTTTCCAGACCCACATTGGGCCTATTGGTCATCTTTGAATTCATTGACTGACAGAATATATTCCAAATTGTGTAACAGAGAGAATGATCTTCACCATCTGTGGTGGATGAAAAGAAGTGGGATTCACCATCTGTGGTGGATAAACAGAGGGAGTGATTTTCACCATCTGTGGTGGGTAAACAGAGGTAGTGATCTTCACCATCTGTGGTGGATAAACAGGGAGTGATCTTCACCATCTGTGGTGGATAAACAGGGAGTGATCTTCACCATCTGTGGTGGATAAACAGAGGGAGTGATTTTCACTATCTGTGGTGGGTAAACAGAGGTAGTGATCTTCACCATCTGTGGTGGATAAACAGGGAGTGATCTTCACCATCTGTGGTGGATAAACAGGGAGTGATCTTCACCATCTGTGGTGGATAAACAAGGAGTGATCTTCACCATCTGTGGTGGATAAACAGGGAGTGATCTTCACCATCTTTGGTGGATAAACAGGGAGTGATCTTCACCATCTGTGGTGGATAAACAGGGAGTGATCTTCACCATCCTTGTGGGCCATCAGTACTTTCTTAAGTGCCCCTATTCAATCATTATGTGTAGAAGTCAGTTCTACAGTAAAGCTGCCTGTCAACCAATTGATGTATTCCTTGGGGACCATTAGTACTTAAGTGCTTTTCTTGTGTATGCAAGTGTTATTTTACTTGTGGAATATAGTTTCTACAAGATAGGGTAGCCGGTCCCATGACCAGCTATCCTTAGTCACCTTACAATATGCCTGGTAGGTTTCAGCTTAACCACTCTTGGAGCCAAGTAACAGTGGCCAGCTACTATCAACACTGTTGTAGTCCTCTCATATTCAATCTCCTACAATAAAGAAAACCTGTGATGGTCAACAATTTTCTGAATGCTGTAGAAGCACCAATAGAGTTGATATCTTCATGAAACATAATATATTTTTGTTTCTTTGAAATGGATAATTTCAGCAATGCTGTCTACTAGAAAGAAAAAATGTAGTTATATTTGTTGCATGTTGTGTATGTGTATACCATTTATATAGGTTGACATATTTCAGTTGATATCTTAGTGTTATGAACAATGGCTCATAGTTTAATTAGAGCATTTTATCTTGGTGGAAAGATGAGCAGACGTCTTGCCAATCAATTGATGCATTTGATGAGAGCAATATTTTGAATATAGGACTATGAATATTATGCATGACAAAACTGGCTGCATTGTAAGAAGTATGTGCTTAAGTGGTTCTATTCAACAAAATTGTTGTTTAAATTTAACAACAAAAATAAAGATGCAGTAGAGAGCATTTGATTAGTGTAGTGGTAGAGCATTCAGTGTTCTCTGCAAAGTTACAGGGATCAACTCCCTTTACCAGAATGCCAAAGTTGACCCAACTGTAAATTGGTACTTACTGACCACCCCATGCCGTAAAGAACTGTTGCCACTAACATTTCATCCCAAACAGCAGTGTCTGCCGTGGGACTGCCATTTTGGAGAGAGGTGAATGTTGTGTTTAGGCATTTAAAAGGTTCTGTTTGGGACTGTTCAGTTTGGATGGATTTGGAACACAGACCAGGAACACATATGTTGAACTTAGAACATGGGTCCGATTGCTTGACTTTGAGATCTGGTTTCTAGATGTTGGCTGGTTTCTAGATGTTGGATGTTTAGACACTCTTCCTGACATGGGTATGATTGCTGGACTTTGAGATCTGGTTTCTAGGTGTTGGATGTTTAGACACTCGTCCCTACATGGGTCTGATTGCTGGACTTTGAGATCTGGTTTCTAGGTGTTGGATGTTTAGACACTCGTCCCGACATGGGTATGATTGCTGGACTTTTGAGATCTGGTTTCTAGATGTTGAATGGACACTCTTCCCAGATGCTGGATTTAAGAGCGGTTGTAGTTTAGTACACTTAAAATAGTGCAGAAACTAGAAAAAAACTCAACATTTGCCAAATGAATTTGATTTGAAGTTCTTAATTGATGTAATACATTGTTTGTTAACCACATTGTTTTCTTGCATGAAGTTTGTATCACATTATCGAGCATGCCCACATCTAGTTTTTTCTTCCTTCATCTGGACTTGTGCCTGGCATATACACAGAATTGCTTAATTTCTTTCTTCAAACCATTGAAATGAATTGCTCTATTTTTTCATTGGTGCGTTTATGAAATACTTATTTGGGATTCAACATGGGTGGTCACTTTTTGTGACTTATTTTGCATACATGTTCTTGGGCAGTGAGTAATTGAAAATTGAGATCAGTTTAATTTGATTGAAAATGGCAACAATTTATAAACTCAATGATTACAGCTAATGAAGGAAAGGAAAACTAATTCCTCAATTTTATTTTACGAGTTGCTTAAGGTTTTTGTCTATATTAATTAACAATTAAATGTGGTCAAGGGAAATGATTCAGAACTATAGGGAAATGGACATTTTCTCCTTAATTTTGAAGAATTATTTTTTTGTTTGCTTTTTTGTTAAATCATCATGACCACAGCAAGTCACCATCAATGTACACCATCGTCATTTTTCTCATTTAATTTTTTTCACATATGTTAGCAGCGAGGGTTGCTCACAAATGCCCCACATTTTTTTTCCCGATTCCAGAATAAAGATAACAAAGTTGCAACACCGATGTTTCCCTGTGTATGTGTGCATAGTTGCACGGTCTTTCAACATATAACGTTGGTGTAGTAGTCCATTAAAATGGCATCAGTGTGCGAGAAACAATACAAGTAACTAGCTGTAATTGAATGTGTGGTGGTGGGGAATGAAAGTGTGCGGAACATTTATAAATGTTTGTGTTCTGTGTATGAAATTTGTGTAGCCAATAGGAGCACATTTGGGTGCTGGGTTCAGCTAGTTCAAGCTTCTTGTAATGGATAGATGGAGCTGCAAGATTGACCCACAGTCTGTGTGTCCTGCCAGAGCAGACATGTTACAGCATACAGATGCCATTAGTTGTGAAGATCATGGCATCACACGTTGACCCCTACAGCTTTCAGACAGCAAAGGAAGTTGAGACTGCAATTGTCTACGATCTTGGATCTTAGAAAGTATGCGCAAGATGGGTTCCCATTCTCACAGCTGACAACAGATTTGACAAAATAGTAATGTAATGGAAACATTCAGTTATTCTGTGCGTGAATTTCAAACATTGTGGATAAATAGTTTCCCAAAGAAATTGCAAGGCATTACTATCTGAGCAACTCTGGTATATAGTAAAACTCATGATTAGAAATCACTGGCTTGAAGTCCAATTCATTCAACATAAGACTGTATTTGCATGAGATGATCTACAAGTTTTGAAGACGAATACATAAAACTTAAAAGAAAGAATCAATGACTTGCACATAATTATATGTACAGAAACCCATACACTGATAACCAAACACACTTTGAATGAAATCAAATGTTGAAGAAGCTCATTGTTTCATTTGGTGCTTACGTATAATGTCATATTCTGAAATTGAGCGCGTGGAATCACTCTGTGGAAAGTGTTTGTCATGATGAAAGGAAATAAGTGTGCCACATGATGAAAGGTGGGGGATACTGATGGTTCCTGTAGCTCGCTGGTTGTTTATGCTCCTGATTTGCCCTCCTTAAAAACAAAAAAGTAAGTAGCATGTCCTTTGCAGAACGTCGCTTCTTACAATCGCCACCTATTTGGCTGTTGTAAGTTTCTTGGCAAGTGTGCAGTACAGTAGGTTGCCATTACTTTCTGTACATGGAGGAGCAATCGTCTGACCAAAAAAAAAACCCAGTGTCTGTCAAACTGGACACGGTTGGAAAAGAACCCAGTGGGAATCGAACCTGCCTTCGATCTATATCCAATCTCTCTCTCTCTCTCTCTCTCTCTCTCTCTATATATATATATATATATATATATATATATATATATATATATTTTTGACGAATAGTTTTCTTTAGTTCATTAATAGTTTATTATAGAAGGCGGTATTAATTTGTTAGACTGCCAATTTATGTCAAAAAATGTTTGCCAGTCCTTTGTTTCCGAACATTTTGTTTTCTTTGTAGATGGAATTCACTTTCGCTCAGTCACATTTTGTGGACGTTAGTTTTCTAGGATAATCTGAGGAGGTACAGACTTAAGTGGTTAAGACACCAGTCTAAATTTTTCTAGTCATAGGTTTGAACCTCAGTGAAGTTCTAGGATTTTAACAACATGTCCTGGGTGAAAGAATAACCTAGGTTGAGCTGTTTACAGCCAGTCAGGGAATGTTGGGGTCAGCAGACTTTATTCCCCAGCCAGTCATCGACTATTGGGGTCAACAGACTTCATTCCTCAGCCATATCAGCCAGCCAGCGACTATTGGGGTCAACTGACTTCAACCTTATCAATTCCCACAGCATTGGACATGCACCATGATAGTTTTAAAAACAAATATATTCTATTTTTTTCTGTTTGTGTTTTGAGTTTAAGCTTGTTCGATTGTATCTTTTAATCACATGAAAAAAGTCACATTTAGTGTCACCTGGCAGACCCGATTGTTTACGGTATATTCTTTTTACCGCCGTTTTATTTTAACATTGATTGTAAAAGATGTCATTCTTGCTTTTATGTGTAAATATCAAATGTCTCTTCTATTAAATATTTATCAAGAAGTCTGTGAAGCACTTTGTTCATCATGTTGTCAGAATTAATGTGCCGTTCCACGGAAGAAGATGAGACTGCCAATGTGTTTCAAGTTGTGCTAGGAAAACCTTTGCTTTTGTCTTTATTTTGGGAGCCACACGACTTTAGAGCTTAAACAGTGTTCAAGTGTCTTTAATTTGGGAGCCACATGACTTAAGAGCTTAAACAGTGTTCAAGTGTCTTTAATTTGGGAGCCACATGACTTAAGAGCTTAAACAGTGTTCAAGTGTCTTTAATTTGGGAGCCACATGACTTTAGAGCTCAAACAGTGTTCAAGTGTCTTTAATTTGGGAGCCACATGACTTTAGAGCTCAAACAGTGTTCAAGTGTCTTTAATTTGGCTTTCTTGCTGTCATTGTTTATGACACAAAATAGATATAGAAGTTCAGATTTCTCATTTTTTTTGTCATGTATCACATACAAATTTTTCATATAGTGCCGAACCAGACCTTTGAGACTCTGGTTCACATATATGTATGTCTGCTGATACACCTGCTGATGAGTTGTATTAATTTCAGTTTCCAACAGAGCATAGAATCAGACCTGTCACTATTCTATGTCTGGTTCAGTATTATTTATGTCAATTGAAACCTGAACACATATTTTCCTGAGCTTCCAGCATAGCATAGAACCAACTGCTTATATGTCTGGCTCAGTTTTGTATTTTGTAGGAAACCTGAACATAATGTTCAGTTTCCTGTAGAGTTTAGGTTCACAACTACATCTCTATAGGAAATTCTGTCCTTGGCTATCTGATTGCTATCTCTCTGTGTTGTCGGCCTTCATTTCAGTTGTTTTGTAATTTCTGTAGTTCTGTCCTCGGGCGAATTCACATGTCTTTAGTTGCAGCATGCCAGATGCCAAATAATTTAGTTGTAAAATCCAAGGCAGTCTTTGAGATGTAGTCTTTATTATGAGTGCTAAGAATATCCATCTAAAATTCATTCAGAATGATATGAAACTATTCAAGATGATAAACATTTTAAGTACTCATATGTACACGCTCCATGGGTCAAAAGGGAGCAGCCATGTTATTGCTCAACCATATGCACAGGTCAAAGATCTGTAGAGTGTGAGCAGCCATGTTATTGCTCAACCATATGCAAAGGTCTGTAGAGTGTGAGCAGCCATGTTATTGCTCAACCATATGCACAGGTCAAAGGTCTGTAGAGTGTGAGCAGCCATGTTATTGCTCAACCATATGCACAGGTCAAAGGTCTGTAGAGTGTGAGCAGCCATGTTATTGCTCAACCATATGCACAGGTCAAAGGTCTGTAGAGTGTGAGCAGCCATGTTATTGCTCAACCATATGCACAGGTCAAAGGTCTGTAGAGTGTGAGCAGCCATATTATTGCTCAACCATATGCACAGGTCAAAAACTTTTTTGGTGATTGGAAAATGATGATATATGCCTACATATATATCAGGGAAGGACGCACACGCCACTGATAGGATGGGAATAAATGGGTGTACATTGTGAATATGTCCTATATCTGATAAATCAATTTATCTGAATAAATTCTGTTTCATAATCAGCCAACACTTTTGTTTTTTGTTTTAATTAAACTTTGAAGTGTGATTCCGTTGTCATTGAGTTTGTTTTTGAGCATTTGAAGAAAGTAGGCTCATTACACTTAATCTGTGGCACTTTGCTATACCTATGCTCTTTTCATTACCCTAGTGAAACTTGGCTTAATGATGCTATGAAGCTACGACTTTAATACAAAGCACTATGTCCCTTCATTTCACTCCAGTCAGAGTATATGGCCGGCCACAGCTACAGTTGTATATTTGTAGGCTTTTTTATGAACTGACCAATTAACAAAAAGGGCATTGGTCGGCCATCTGTAATTTTTCTATGAATGTGGACCGGCACTGGAATTGACGACCATATTTCAAATAATCGTCCACATACACAACAGACATTCACACAATATTAATTGACAACAATAAATGCACATTTTTTGTGTGACTTTTATTCTATTCCACCCTTCGACTTTTAAAAATGCATTCAATATTTCTAAAATCGTATGTGATGGGGGAAAATGTATCTTCTAACCCCATTTACATCAGAACATAACCACTTATTCAAACTAAAAAACATGAATAATAAATACAAATAAACAACAAATTACTTTGTCCTTGAATACCTTGCTTGTGCACACTTAGCATATTAATTCTGATGAGGACGTGAGTGTCTTGAATCTATTTTTAAAAGTGGTCAAAGTATAATAGACAATTATTCATGACCATTTTAATGAGTCAATTCAAAGTCGTACTTACCCTTCTGTACTGCCTGCACAGGGAAGAATTACATTGATGATTTATTCATATCTTACAATCCAAGACCTGGTATGTTGTCATGTTGCATTGCTTTTAAGATGTCGGATATTTTTTCAGTCTATTTTCTTTTAATCTCTGTTGTTTTCTTCTAGATTGATGTTATTCCTGTTTCATCTTGTAGATTCTTATAACATAGCCGTCTGAGAACTTAGAACAGCAGTTCCCCACCTTTTTGCAGGTTGCGGACATCTTTTCCAGATCGCAGAATCTCTGAAGACAATGATAATTCCTCACGTCCTCCTACTCTCCATCACACAAGGTGAAATTAAAAACATATACATCTAATTGACAAATTAAGTTATGGTTTTGTGGAACCCTATAGGACTCTTTGTGGACAACTCATTGCTCGTCATGGACCCCCACATAACTCCTTGCAAACCCCTTGAGGTCTGCAGTCTTGTAAACCACTGCCTTAGAACTGTGATTTTTAAATTCTCATTTTCTAGTTTAATGTCAAGGTTTGGCATTGGTAGGCATAGTACTGATATACACTACGCACTTATGAGACAAAATAAGTATCTCAGAATGAAATCAATAACTCCACAAGATAATGCTGGAAAGAAATAATATCTAAGCAGCAATGCCAGCAGTTAATAAAAAATTAAAGGTCAAAGTAGTGTCTGGATATGTACAGTGGATACCTCCAGTCTATGATGGTACAGTAATAAGTTCCAGCGCTCATTGCTCAATAGAAATATGAGAACTTAATAATATATTGTTTGGCCGTGTAACTGGGGAACAACTCTGTACTACCTTGGAGGCATGTCATTATGGAAAACTAAGGAGAATCTGGCATTCGGCTGACTACTCCATCCTGTAGAAATAGTAAGCCACAAAAACTTCCAACAGATTGGACAGATCTCAGGACGGAGGGACTTGGCAGACGTTTGTTGAGTACAAGTGTTTTACAGTCATGTTGACGTGTTTTGATGATAGTTTCCTACCCTGGGCACCATGTCAGACATGTTTCCAATGTTCAGCAATGTGGATCACCTTGTGTTTCCTCCTCAATATGTCATCCTTATTGCATGTTTCCAGATTGTTTGGGCAGATCATCAAGTAGTCTGGGTCTTGTGTTGCTCCACAATCACGTCTCATCATACCTGTATCCCAATCTCTTTCTCCGTGGCCAGACAAATGGAACTCTCTGTCTGGAACTAAACAACTCACACTTGCAGATACCACAATATGGCATTGGGCAGGAGCTCACCGGCTGCTGGAATCAATAACCAACCCCATCTCTTCAAGTTCCTATTGCATTGTTAGACAGCAGTTCGGAGTATATTTAGTGACTTTCATGTTGTGTAAGGCACGTGGGGTCCAGAAACAGGGTGTTTCCAGTACGCTACACAGGATCTGTGGTGGCTCATTTCATTATTCAATGCACCATTTTCTGGAGACATTCTGTATGGACTGTGTTGACTGTAAAAAGGTAACTTTGTCTAGATTTCAGACCTGTGCACTGCAGCTGGTGTCCAAACATTGGGTTGTTTCTCTCGTCAGACCTGTGCACTGCACCTGGTGTCCAAACATTGGGTCGTTTCTCTCTTTTGATTTCTAGTGCAACATTTCATTGTGTCACAGATTATGTGATATATTTTTTCAGTTTGAGTAGGTTTTATTAGACACCCTATAACTATCCAGTCAGTCTCATTTATTGCTGTATCAATAAGTTTGACATGCGCAAAGTTTGCACCCTGTACTCAGCTAGTGAGAAACACAGGGGAAGTGCTGATGTTCGAAGGATATCTGGCTGTACTCCCCATGTTGTGTAAGTTAGTTTTCACACGATATGATTTATGATGAATTCATTATGCAATCTGAACGAGCATTATCTTTTATCCTACTGCTCTTGCCATGAGGTGTCACAGAGAGGTGGGATGTCCTACTGCTCTTGCCATGAGGTGTCGCAGAGAGGTGGGATGTCCTACTGCTCTTGTCATGAGGTGTCACAGAGAGGTGGGATGTCCTACTGCTCTTGCCATGAGGTGTCACAGAGAGGTGGGATGTCTTACTGCTCTTGCCATGAGGTGTCACAGAGAGGTGGGATGTCCTACTGCTCTTGCCATGAGGTGTCACAGAGAGGTGGGATGTCCTACTGCTCTTGCCATGAGGTGTCGCAGAGAGGTGGGATGTCCTACTGCTCTTGTCATGAGGTGTCACAGAGAGGTGGGATGTCCTACTGCTCTTGTCATGAGGTGTCACAGAGAGGTGGGATGTCCTACTGCTCTTGCCATGAGGTGTCACAGAGAGGTGGGATGTCCTACTGCTCTTGCCATGAGGTGTCGCAGAGAGGTGGGATGTCCTACTGCTCTTGTCATGAGGTGTCACAGAGAGGTGGGATGTCCTACTGCTCTTGTCATGAGGTGTCACAGAGAGGTGGGATGTCCTACTGCTCTTGCCATGAGGTGTCACAGAGAGGTGGGATGTCCTACTGCTCTTGCCATGAGGTGTCACAGAGAGGTGGGATGTCCTACTGCTCTTGCCATGAGGTGTCGCAGAGAGGTGGGATGTCCTACTGCTCTTGTCATGAGGTGTCGCAGAGAGGTGGGATGTCCTACTGCTCTTGTCATGAGGTGTCACAGAGAGGTGGGATGTCCTACTGCTCTTGTCATGAGGTGTCGCAGAGAGGTGGGATGCATAGATTTCTTGTTATTGCCAAGTGAAATGCTTGTGCTGACATTAGGTGTAACTTCCTGAGAGTGTCAGAAACACCCTCGATCCATTGACGTCGAGGTCTGCCTCTTGCTTGTGGACCGGAGGCCTGCATATGATATACTCTCGCTGCAAGCTGATCATAATGCATACTGACTAAATGACCGAATCACTTGATATGTTGGAAGTCAACGTAGGCACTTAACTGGGTTTGTCCCCACTGTCTGCCTCAGCGTGGTGTTGCAGATTCGGTCACGAATTGTCTTTCTGGCTGCACTTCTCACACATCGCATCTCACAGCTCTGGATCTTACTCTTATGGGTTGTTAGTAAGGACCCAGATTTACATTGGTAACACAATGTAGGAATAAATAGTATATTTATCAGCCTCCTCTTAGTTAAAAGAAGCACTCTAGGGACATTGGACCATATAAAGACCAATTCACTTGTAAAAAATATGTCAACTCCATGTGTCTAGATCAAATGGCCCGCTCAAGGAAACAGGAATCAGAGAAGAAGACTAAAGATGCATTCAACAGGTCATTTTCAGAAATGGACAGGAAAACCTAGATAAAGACAGAATATTGGTGGCAGCTGGCAAATATGGAAATAGAGTATTCATAATTCAGTGAGACCTTCTAGGTTGTGATGAAGAAGTACAGTAATAATTTGTTCTGGATTTCTAAAGTCCACATTTTATCTTGAAAAGAGTATGCTAACAGCAAAAATGATTGCACGGTCAAGTATTTTTAGAAAAAATAAATACCAGCTGGCAGAAATGTAGGTACAGGTGAAAGGCGAGTGCTCGACTTCATCGTCTCGGGTTTCCCCATATAGCTCGGTCTCTCTCAGCAGAGACCCCCTGAAATAGGCATTCTGGAGATGAAGGAAAATGTTTCCCTACAAGAAAGAGATGTTCACCCAGACTCACAATTTAGAAAAATGTCACTGTCACCAAACTTTTAATTCTGGTTAAACTGGCAACTATGAAATACAGACTTAGTTTGATGTAAAAAATGTTCTAGGGTATTACTTCTTAACAACATATAATCCTGAGGTGAGGCAAGAGATTGCTGCCCCATCATAAAATGGAGGTTCACTGTATATATCTTCTCATGAAACATACAAGTGTTTCACAATATGGACAAATATTAAACAAATGAAGTAAATTACTCTGCAGGAAAAAAAAAAGGTGTTTTTGTAGGATGTTTAAGAGACATTCAGAAAATTTTGCATTGGATTAAATCAAATGTATTTTTTGAAACGTTTGCACACAAGAAAGCTGGTCAGTTAAGAACTGTCATTCAGTTTAAAATATTTAGCTTAATTTTATCTGCAGAAATGTAAATGCACAAACAAGGATGTGACAGATACCAAATGCAATAACAAATTTATTTTCTAATTATGTCATTTATTTGCCATTAACTTACTCTTAAAAACAAAAAAGTGGGTATACCTGCAGTACCGACAGGCATTGCTTGAATCTTCAAATGAAAGCAAACATGAAAATTTAAAAAAATCCAGATGAAATCACAAGTTAAAAAATCACACGTTAGTATCAGCAAACTGTGAGTTCCAATCACCATAACAGATGATAACCACCAACAGCCCATCATGAAAAACACATTAGCAAGCAATTTCTTTCAGGCCAAGAATATCAAAACCTGTCCTGCAAATATATTAGGTTTGAAACTATGCATGCATGTTATTTGGTAGTAACCTCCCATATCAACTGAAAATGTATGTTAAAAACTCATTTTCATTTGGCTTTGCATCTACTAGTATCATTGGATGTTGCAAAAGGAACAGATTTCAATGTCCTCTATAAAGATTTTGTTGAATAAAAAATTAGCTCAGAAATGTACAGCCTTTGTGATACATAGCTTTGACATTTTAAGAGAAGTTGTTAGCTTCATAATCTAGGAGACAATAGCTTTACTGGAATCAAAACTCTTTCTACCACTTGTAAAAATATACAGTCAATTTTAGAATGGAAAAAGACCACAATAATCTATATTGTGACTTGCTGGTCTGTTTTAACACAATTATGACCTCATATTTTTAAATCTCCTAAAACAGTGTTTTGTGTTCTTAAAAAGAATGTTTTTCTGACATATTAAACTCTCTTTAATTAGACATTTTATCATATAAACATCAGTATTTTGTACATTAATACCAATAGTCAAAAAACCATGGGCAGTAATATTTAGGTGCATATTCCATCCTTATGGCTTTTTTAGTTCATGCAGACTACAATTTTCAGGGAGGACAAGCACACACAAACAATAAACAAAACAACAAAAAATGGTAATACTCTACATTTAGAATTTGACAAAATGAATTACCATACATATTCACGTATAAGCAGTGAAATATTCCTGGCAAAGGGTTTTTAAAATCGAAATAGATTTATTCGTGAGTATATACAGTACGTTCAATACGTTTATAATAGAAATACTCGTCAAAACCCTGCAGTCCAACATTAAAAATGGACTTGGTGTTAATAATCTTTCAAAAACTTACATACAAGTAGTTCCCTGACTTTCTTCTCCGAGCAACACATTCCGAATGAGAATTCAGTTCCACTATTTCAATTGTTGTTGAAATGAAAAAAAAATATAGACTAATCTTCAGCATATGAGCAGCTATATTTAAAATTTACATTACATTAAACTATTTTTTATTGTTATTAAAATATATTTGATAGAAAATAAATTATATCACTGAATAAAATCAGGAACTTATAGAAAATTTTACGAGTTTCTATTTGTATATTATATCACTGTCTGAATTAAATATGACAAAACTGATCTTAATATGAATTTTTTACATATACAATTTTGGAAAATGTATCTAAATCCATTGAATCTTCTTGGCCACCTGCCAGCATTCCATATCGTTTGGGAACCACTGCATTTGAATATATACACAGAATTGTCACAAAGATGAACACAAACCTCAGCATGGTTAAGATGGTGTAAATAATTTAGATATCAGCTTTAAATAACTTTTATAATAATAATAACTTAATTTACTGCATCCTTTGTAAGGACCAAATCACAACCTTGTTAGAAAGACACCCGCACTTATTGTGTACTTTGTGCTGCTGGTTCACAGTTTTGAAGTACAGAGTAGTCGAGCCATAAAATTAGATAATATAAAAATAGTTTAACAGCAAGAGTTATGATATAAAATGCACATTTTGCTAAAAGTAATCTTAAAAAAATACCCCACCAACTTCATTACAAGTTAGTTATGAAAAACAGCAGTTTTCTTACTCGATTATTTCATTTCATCATTACAAACAGATGTAAAAGTCATTATCACTGATATCATTTGATAACAACAGAACCAGTGTTGCTGTCAACAATAGAACATCAAACATATAAGACACGGTTAGTTTACTCTGTCTATATTAGGCTAAATCTCAACAAAGATACTATGAGCTAGGACTTAATGCAGAGCTGTTGAACATAATATATGGTTAGCTATATGTTATTATGCCTTTCTGATGTTTAAAAATGTTCTAAATATCAACAATACAGAAAGCTAAAACATGTAACAGAATGTTGAAAAATGACATTACAAATGTGGTTGGCTGAACGCCTAGTATAACTATTTCACTGATATTTGTTTGGACTGATCAGACAATATAACCATTTAAAAAAAAAGAGAAAATTGATATACAGAATTTTTACAGTTGGAAAACTTCATTTTTTATAAAAGTATTTTTTAAAAAGTAATCGAAGGCCCTAAACAAATACTGCTAGCTGGATGAAATGTTAGAAACTTCCTTACCCTAGGTTTTATCTTGTGTAGTTGATGAGTTTCTTACTTCTATAACAGATACAACTATAGGGGAAATTACACTAGGTCAGGTCTCTTGGGGTGACGAGTTCCTTACTTTTAGACCTCTTGGGGTGACGAGTTCCTTACTTTTAGACCTCTTGGGGTGATGAGTTCCTTACTTTTAGACCTCTTGGGGTGACGAGCTCCTTACTTTTCTCGGGGTGACGAGTTCCTTACTTTTAGATCTCTTGGGGTGATGAGTTTCTTATTTCTAGATCTCTTGGGGTGACGAGTTTCTTATTTCTAGATCTCTTGGGGTGACGAGTTTCTTATTTCTAGATCTCTTGGGGTGACGAGTTTCTTATTTCTAGATCTCTTGGGGTGATGCGTTCCTTACTTCAAGATCTCTTGGGGTGACGAGTTCCTTACTTCTATAGCAGATATAGCTGTAGGGGATGAAGTATTAGAAACTTGATTACACATGGACTTCAGCTTCCTGATGCCATTTGGCTGTTTCCTATTCCGTGCTGCCTTTGCCTCCCCTAACACAAGGTAATAGGAGATTTAAAAACAAACCCCATTTTATAATGAACTTATTGCTACTATAAATGCTGCAAACATTATTCCTTGCTAACATTTGAAGACTTCGTAAGAATCAGTTCAAGTGAATATTGTCATTCTCCATTTGTGACTGCCAGGCTTTGTCTTAGTTTTGATATTGTTCTAGTCTCTATCATCTAATTATCTCTCTCACTAACTCTGTGTGTACATCTCATCCTGCTCTCTATCATCTAATTATCTCTCTCACTAACTCTGTGTGTACATCTCATCCTGCTCTCTATCATCTAATTATCTCTCTCACTAACTCTGTGTGTACATCTGATCCTGCTCTCTATCATCTAATTATCTCTCTCACTAACTCTGTGTGTACATCTCATCCTGCTCTCTATCATCTAATTATCTCTCTCACTAACTCTGTGTGTACATCTCATCCTGCTCTCTATCATCTAATTATCTCTCTCACTAACTCTGTGTGTGCATCTGATCCTGCTCTCTATCATCTAATTATCTCTCTCACTAACTCTGTGTGTACATCTGATCCTGCTCTCTATCATCTAATTATCTCTCTCACTAACTCTGTGTGTACATCTGATCCTGCTCTCTATCATCTAATTATCTCTCTCACTAACTCTGTGTGTACATCTCATCCTGCTCTCTATCATCTAATTATCTCTCTCACTAACTCTGTGTGTGCATCTGATCCTGCTCTCTATCATCTAATTATCTCTCTCACTAACTCTGTGTGTACATCTCATCCTGCTCTCTATCATCTAATTATCTCTCTCACTAACTCTGTGTGTGCATCTGATCCTGCTCTCTATCATCTAATTATCTCTCTCACTAACTCTGTGTGTGCATCTGATCCTGCTCTCTATCATCTAATTATCTCTCTCACTAACTCTGTGTGTGCATCTGATCCTGCTCTCTATCATCTAATTATCTCTCTCACTAACTCTGTGTGTACATCTCATCCTGCTCTCTATCATCTAATTATCTCTCTCACTAACTCTGTGTGTGCATCTGATCCTGCTCTCTATCATCTAATTATCTCTCTCACTAACTCTGTGTGTACATCTCATCCTGCTCTCTATCATCTAATTATCTCTCTCACTGATACTGTGTGCTCATCTCTATCATCTAATTACCTCTATCTCTGTACTTGTGACAAATAGGATACTGATTAAATATCTGTTGATCCTGATAAACTGTTTTTTAAAGCATTACCGCTCGTACTGAGACAACATTTCTACAAGACAATAGATTAAACTTCATCCTTGTTCTAAATAGGTCTATTATCTGTCATTGAAAATGTTCATTGATACTACTCAATCCTGAACTCAAATGTTTATTCTATTAACATTCTTTTAATGACCTCTTTTCTCTGATTTATCTCTTGCTCTAAACATGTTAAATAGCTTTCACTGACATGTCCATTCATACGACACGCTATAATAAACTATGTATACCATTGAATGTCTTTCGATGACCTCTTGTAGCAAAATTTCAACGAGCAATTTGGCATTGATCTTGAAACATTAAGAGGCTGAATTATCTCACTCTGTCTTTCCCTGATCATGAACAAACTTCACAGTTCAGCTCATTATGTATACATAATACTTTGACGATTTTCAAATGACTAAATGAGTTCGTCACAATAAAAATTGTCCATGTTATGTAGCAATTTACAGATAAATAGTCAAGTATGTGCACATATGATAAACATTGACATATCAGAAACACATACATCTGAATACAAAAATATATCTTTGTTATCAAATAAACATGTTAAACAAAGATATGCGGGGCAAAATGGTATGTCAAATGGGCAAAGAAAATCACGGTGTCCAGGAACACCTATATGACATGAATATATTGCAGAAATATAATTATAGCAAATATTAAAAACAAATTAATACAAATTAAACTGGCACACTGTATAATCAATTCATGAAACCAATTATTTGTCAAGCCAGAATGGAAGTTAACTGATCATAGAAATGCTGGATTGATGAACCGGGTACAACAATACACAAACACTAGCCTCTACACATTTTGAATAGTATAGTTATTGATTCCTTTTGTACAGCACATGAAGAAGTATAGGGTTTATTCCAGATAACACAGGTGAATGACCTGGGTGATTTTATATCATAGACCACATATGGACAACCTTGGGCGAGTGGCAACATTTTATGTAAACTATTTATTTAAAGTACTGCATACTATTGTTTGGCAGTCTCATATGTTATATTTATGTAACAAATTGCCATAAGCCCCTAAATAAATACGAACATATAATTTGTTAATAGATATATAAAAATAGTTTCCATATCTATATTACTAAACTTTATTTCGCTTAGCCTCTCCTTAGCCACGAGTGGGTAGAAATTTAATTACCTTTACAATAGTTGCCTGGACAGAGGCTAACAGCCTGCCCTTTTTTATTAAAATTTTTAAAAAATAAGGCGAGGCTGCGGTGGTACTGTAGATTAAAATAAAGTGTAAAAAACATTTGTAGGTATGATCAGATACCATGCTAGACCGAAAACAGAAACAAAACTTAGATTAAAAACTAAAAATCTTCATCAGGTATAGCCTAAAACCACAAATATGAGCTAACAAAACATAGGGGGAGAGATGAGTACATCAAGCAGAGATATCAACACACAAATCAGTACAAAAAGTTATCTAGCTGGAAATCACATGAGACCTCGTCACTAGTATACCTATAAATGTTTTTTACATTATTTTTAACTGCTATGGATTCTTTTACATGCACAACATGCTCATGGGACATCCAATTTTTTTTGCACATCCGATAAGGATAAGCACCAATCTCAACTCCCTTGAGACCAGGGAATGCCTAAAACTTGCAGGAATAGAACACCCACCATTTCGTGATTTCATTTCTTAGAGGCAGCCACATGTAATGTTCACCAATAGCGGCCTTATATTATTTCTAAAATTAATATTTGAATTATCAATTGATATATTTATTACCTGCTGTTGTTCCACACTTATTTATTTTAAGCTATGAATTACAACTATTATGTAAATCAGTATTCTTTTAGTGAGATGGTGTGGCTTAAGATGGGATGGACAATGCCATTAGCTCAGTTAACCAAAAAAGGCTGGCCATGCCTGATGTAGTCTTTCGACAACTATTTATCGGCCACATTCTCTGTTGGAGTGCATGTGTGCGCAAATATCAAGTGTGTATGTTGTAAAAGAAGGTTTTTCACCAGTTAGCCTAGACATTTCTCTAAGAAAAGGGAAACAGCTAACTATCTGAATTGTATCAAGTTAATTAAATTATCTAAGCCCAAGGTGTTTATTGGTCTTCCCGGCAGTATACAATTGATAATTTGGATTCAAAGTTTAAAAAGATAACCACATGAATATGTTTTATAAATGAGTAATAAAAAGTTGTTTTATGATTTTAGCAGATTTACATAAAAATACAAAGATATTTAAGAATACTGCTATGTATCTAAAATTTTGGCTTGCCCTAATATATTAAAAGGACTTTGTCTGTGGATGAATAAGATGTGTTCCACAAGAAGGAAGCAAAACCCTAAGAAACAATATAACAATTTTGGCAGCAATAAATTGACATCAAACACTAATAAGATCATTCAAATTTAAATAAAATACTTAACTTGACCGCACAATAACATAACCAAAAAGGGCCCTGTCTGTGGCTGAAAGTGGTGTGCCTCACTAAAAAGAGGCACAATATTACAGATCAACATTTACCAAATAATTAATTATTCTCATAAATTTTGGCAATGCTTAAAAAATATTTTAATGTTAAAATTTGAAAGAGGTTCATGAATACACACGGTTAAAACATGTTTAAATTTGTAGATGAAATAAATACTGTATTGGGAGGAATCTAGTTGACTTGAAATATAATACATGACCATACATTTTTGAAATTGTTCGACATGAGAACTATTTTAGTTTGAAAAGCTGCACAAATTTTAAACAACTTCATATGATAGTTATTTCTCATTTTCTGATTTATTTGAGATACAGAGGAAGCCTTGATCATTCCCTTGTGGTACTTTTTAACAAATTCAGTAAGCATATTGTACTACTAATGACACTACATTACCAGTTCAATGACACTGAAGGGTACAAACCCTTACTCTCTCCCTTTGCCATGACCATCACTAGACACACACACTTCCTTTCACTTATGTCATCTGGTACAGTTTCAAGAATTTGCCATATTTTCAGCCAAAAATAAAAAACTGTTTTTTGGAAGAACATTATTCTGTAAAAACATTGCACTAGATTCAGATCAATATGATTCATTTGATGTAGAATAAATCAATCAGTTAAACAGTTTTGTCCAAGGTCGCAGGTTGATAAATGTGGAACTTGCAGCAACTGAGAACAAATTAAAGGGTACCAATTGATGTTATACATGAGTGAAGAGTTAAGGATTAGCTCTTTATTTTGGTAGGAAGTTGTGGATTAGCAGTAAAAGAAGTGAGGAGTGAGTCTCTGACCTTCTACAACCAAAATGCTGTAGGTAAATAAAGTCCGCAAGTCATTTGTGTTAGTTCATCTCATCATTATCATGTAGCATGTCCTTTATAGAACGTTGCTCCCATCACAGTCTGTCTGAAAGAAACTCGTTCCCTTGCCAAAACTCCAGCATTCCTGGATATCTTGGTACCATCGTCTTCTTGGTCTACCCCTTCCTCTTTTGCCTGGCACCATACCTTCCATCACTGTTCTCTTGAGACCGTTGTGTCTCTTGATGTGACCAAAGTATTTGCATTTTCTAGCCAAAATGGAATTGATAAACCAGTTCTCCTCTATGCTCAACTCTTGTTGAATGTCTACATTTGTCTTTTTCTCTGTCCAGGGTATTCTGAGGATCTTTTTGTAACATTTTGACTCAAAGGATTCGTTTCTTTGTCTGGAAGTTTTAGTAATCGTCCATGATTCGCAGCTATAAGCTGCCACAGGAAAAACACAGACTCTCAACACTTTTACTTTTATCTAGGAGAAGTTCATCTAGGAGAAGGAAAACTGTGCCTTCTAGGAAGTCTGGTGAGAGCCAACATATAAGGAGAGTTAACCCAGGTGTGACAAGACTTGCTGAAATGTGCGGATATCACAGTCCAATTGTCACATGGTTTACATCTTATCTTATACTAGATAAAAAGAGTGTACAAAGACGTTAAAAGAATCAAGAAAAGAAAAGTGAAATCTATTTCTAGAATAAAGTTAAATTTATCTCTTAAATTATTTCACTTCTTATATTTGTTCACATTTTCGAATTCCATTTACATACTTAAACGCCTGGAGTAGAATTGAGGATGAGCTTTCAATTCTGTTCAAACGCTTCCATGGCACACGCAGAACATCGCCTCTAACAACAAAAGTCCAACTCCTGGCTTTCATGTGGTGAGACCTGTTGTTCTTACTAACAGGAGAAGAGGCAAGGTGCGAGTCTCTGGCACCCTAAAACCAGACTGTTCCATATGTGGCAATTCATATAGGAGAAGGAAAAACTCTGATTTCAAAACCAGCTGCTGACTTAGAGGTAGACTACTGATGCTTCCCCTTGGGGTGTGGCCTATTGAGCACCCAGCAATGCACTTAGGACTGGAGGAGCAGTAAATTGGGCTCAAAACTTGACTCAGACAGAAAGACATAATGGAACACCAAGTAATGGTTGGATGGCTCGAGAACAGAGCTGGATGTGTGCAGGACCAGTTTCTGCAGTTGCCTCCTTGTCTTTCCTAACTCAGAATAAAATAGGGTACCAATTTTTACACATGTGAATACTTAAGCGAGATGAGACCAGGTTACAAACTCAGTGCCTTTGTTGAAAAATGCAAGAAAATGCAAGTATGCCATTTCTATTCTAATAACATGTGTTCAACTAAGAACAACTTTTGCTGAGAAATGGATAAGTTCAAGACTAGACGAATTTAATATCAAATGAAGAAGTACTCAAGTAATACCTAGTTATTACAAAACAATCATGAAAAGTCACTGATGACAGTTTCATTAAACACGACTGTGCCATACACGACTGTGTCATACACGACTGTGTCGTACACGACTGTGCCATACACGACTGTGTCATACATGACTGTGTGATAAAGATGTACAACTATGTTGTGTCAAATATAGGTCAGAATGCATGATCAAATTTTGGCAAAATTGTAAATATTGTTAATTATAGACTAGTAGGGACTGGAATCCTGACGTACATTTGTAATACTTGGAAAAATAAACCTCACAAATGGGTAATTTTAAAGGACCAGTCACGTTAAAATAGTACCCCTCACCCACACAGGGTCAAATATAAATTGTAACAAATAAATGAAATACTTAAATTCTCAGATAAAGAATAAATACAGAAAAAAAGAGCCATACAATATAATGATGAATATGATAAGTGTGTTTATATAAAAAGTAAAATAAGTTCAAGTAATTTATCAGAAAATTAAATTAAATATTAAATTATAGATGAAATGCTAGAATATGTACATGGAAATATGGAACATACATATCATCAATTTTGTAATAGGCTGTTAAATTAGTTTCTATTCAGTGTCTCAAAGTACTTGAAATTATGTTTGGACAAACTATTCAGTGTCTCAAAGTACTTGAAATTATGTTTGGACAAACTATTCAGTGTCTCAAAGTACTTGAAATTATGTTTGGACAAAATAAAGCACATTTTTCACATAGCCATTTTGTGTAGTCTCTTTCTCTCGGCAACGTATGGCAGGAAACACAACATAACCTTGCTGACATACAAACGTTTAGAGGAAATTTAGGATTTGCTATGGTCTTAGTACTGATATATATTTAACTTGGTTTGATTTTGTCCAAATGTGCAGTTTCCACATGTTAATGAAGACTTGTCTAGGTTGAAACAATAGCTTGTTGATGTTCCCATGTTAAATTGCATGTATTTCAGAACAAACATTTCAGGTGAATGAAATGAAAACTATCAGTTTCCCACTGGCATCACTTCGTTTCTACAAATCTTGTGTTTGGTTGTTTGTTTGATGCAAGAATTCTTCATACATGGTGTCCATGATTTACACATATTATGGAATATGGTTAACTTAACTTGTTGAGGAATGGCGGACTGAGTGTTTGGATGTCGGCCTTCCGACCACAAAGACATGCATTCAAAACCTCGGTAAAGGGGACAGCATGGGCTAGTGACAAGGCTAACAACTCGAAGGTGCTGGATTCGCTCCCCATTACAGCACCAGCCGTTACCCCAGGGAAGCAAACCCTTAGAAAATGCAGAAGGAAGCAAACTCTTACATAAAATGCATGTCTAAGTCAGATGCACCGGACAGACAGGCCCAAAATTAAAACTTAGTACAACGCATACCATCTTGGGGAATTAAGAAATAAGGCAAATGCCAAGAAAAAAAAAAGAAAAACACTAACCTCGGTAAGGATTAGGTTGCTTTTCTGTTAGAGGTCAAATAAAACCTAGCCTATAGGATGTATGGTGACTGCAGAGACAAGCAGAATTTATTCCTCAGCCCTAAAAATCCTTCTGGTGGACCTCAGTAACGGGAACAGACCTTGTGATGACAGTTTTGATGGCAAATTGAACGGAATTTTTCTAGCGTGGAGATATCTAGTGCTCCGGAGATATGTAGCGCTCCCTACAGAGCAGCAGAAGTTGAAATAAAGTCCTGGCACAGATCATCTAATATGTTCAACCATCTTTGTTGTTACATCCCAGATAGGTTGCTATTCTTGCTGTTGTTATTGAATGCCCACGATGAAAGACTTTACTTGTTTGTGTGCCCTGAAAAGGGCGTTAAGTGGCAGGTTTCAATGGCTTTCCTCACATTCAGAGCCTACTGACGAAGGTGGATGTTGCTTCAACAGTCTGTTTCCAGAAAACTGCTCGGAAGTCAGGCGAGGTCTTGATATTTACCTACCCTGACTAACATTATCTCTCCCAGGTAGGTAAAGACGCACAATTCTTAACCTTGCTTGTTTATTATTTAGTCTCACTTTTCTTGCTCTATTCCCACTAAGAAATTGCACTGTTCATGCTGCTTCTATTGTTAGTAATTCATCTTCTTGTGGGTATCTTGTTTGAATAACATGTTTTTCATTTCGTATGCTTTCTAGAATGAGTTTCTCTCAAATCTTTTGCTTCTTCATTGCCATTTGCATATGGGATTAAGCATCTTCACAACTTCTTGTCTGTTGTACTGTTTATTACTTCTGTGATAATTTTTCTTCCATATCATGACATTAAACAGTCAAGTAATTTATCTCTCTGCCATCTTGTGTTTTTTTAAATAAAATTGTCTGTTGTCACAATAGATTCTAAAATCACAAGTTCATTAAATGCATATTTTGTGGATGATTGAAAGAAATCCTGACATTGGCCTAGTTGGGACTCATCTGGACTGACTGTACCAAAGAGCAACTGGTTTAAATATGCTTGTGACCATTTCATGAGGAAGTCATTTGCAAATGTTTCCCTTTTTCTTGATGTTGGTTGATTTGTTTGTTTTATTGGTTACTTTTATGTAGTAAACCATTATCCCAGTGTCTTTGATGTTATTTGTATGAATGAGATTAGATATGAGATGAAAGAATGCGATTGTCCAGGCCAACCTTTGATGTTATTTGTATGAATGCATCTAAATAGTGGGATTCTTGTAGCAGTATTTATACTCAATTTTAGAATGTACCTTTCTTTGAAATAAAGAAAACAATCTGAACCTATCTAATAGCATTTAATTACAGATGTACAATACATCCCTTTCCGAGTATGCATTTATGCTACCTCTGACAAAGTGCAATGTATAGGCACACTGCGCCAAACTATGAGCGTTATTAAATATAACTAAGATAAGTTGTACGTAGCGCTGGCAAAACTCATGGCACATGACTTTTTGCAAAAAGATCAACTACAGCTGTTTACTCATGCTCCTATTGGAACATAAACAGAATATGGCCCTTCCCTTAGGTACATAATATACAGTTATTGGGAGATTAGTTATAAGGTACACAGCAAAATCAATAAGATAGGGACAAACTATTAAAAAAATATAGCTTATATTTGGGAATGGAACACATTTCAATGCATGATTATATTGTTTAAACACTAAAAATTCACTTCAAAATGTTAGATCATGACAAAATATAAAGATTTTCCTTCCAACATAAATACAACAGTGCGAATGACAACATGTCATGTAAAATATGTAATGATGTGTCAATTAAATGTAAGTTATATTGCTTTTAAAAAATGTTGAATCTTAATTAATGACTGAGATTTGATCAAACACTGCCTTGACAATGGAGTGACATTTGTTTCAAGTTTTAAAGTTCATCATATGTTCATATTCATTTTGAAGCATCATTTTTAATTCTTTTGTAACTAATGTAAATTGGGCTACATTCTCATATAGACAGTAATGGTAATAATACACTAATATGAATGGTACCAAGGTACCATATTGTTCTTGTAATTTGTTCTTTCTGTCATTGATTTTATTGTATTGACTTCTTTTTGTTCCATACAAAGAACAGGAGCAACTGTTACAGGAAACATGTATCACAACACTTAAATGGGCTCCTGTGGTAATGGCTCCTATAATAACTAGTTGTACATAGTGAGGTGGCTAGCAGAAAAAAGGAACCTCTTTACTTCAATTTAATGACATGCTTGGAAGGTTATTATTTTTTCCCCAGATACCACTTGGGTGTACAGGTGTGTCATGTTTTTGGTCCTTCTTTGTTGTTGTGTTGAGGAAGGTTTGCAATGAAGTATCAACAGTACATGCCTCTTATATTGTAACAGACTGTTCCCACAATTAGTTTGCTTTTTTCCACATTTCCTTCATCATAGAGTTGTATAATGTAGTGTATGGACAAGGAGGGGAGAGGTTGGGGAGGGCGAGGGTATCTCTTAAATAGTTTTATAACATTGTGTAAATATGTTCTTTATCCAATCTGAGGTGTCTGGGCATCATTTTCCAACTTTCAAATGACAGAAAAAAAATTTAAATAATTTGCCATTTACCCTCTCTCTGAGGTTCATTGGATGATTTATAGGCAGTATCTGTATCTGTAAGAATGGCTTCTGTTGTTACTTTGTCTGGACCTGCTGCTTTACCTCTCTTAAACTTTAATACAGTCCTTAACATTTCAGTTTTACTAAGTGGGTTGCAATTCAAATCTAGTGTTTCTAATGCAAGTGGTATAGTAGGTGTTGCTAGAGGTGTTGGTCTGTTGAGTCTCATGAAAGTATTCATCATTTTGTTTATCCCTCCATTGATTTCCGTATTTTGTCTTGTTTATCCTTGATTGGTTTATCTGTCTGCTGAAACCCATTTGTTAATTTCTTGGAGATGGCATAAAGATCTTTCATATTCCTTTCCTCAGCTGCTATCTCTGCAATTGTATCAAAATATTTCTTCTTGTCTCTCTTCACATACTTCTTGATCTCTTTATCTGTCAGGGTATAACTTTTCTAGGCTTCTGCTTTGGTAGCTCTAGTTCTATAGCTGTTAATTACCGCTTTCTTCCTTCCTCTCTCTTTAACCTTTTTGCAATGTCTCTGTTGTAATTCACTGCTTATGTTGTACTTGTAAAAATCCTATGGTTTCTTCACATGCTTTATTCCACATATCTCTAGCTTGTACTTATATACTGTCAGGCCTATCGTCCTTACATAGCTCTTTACTTGGTCACATTCACATTATCTTCAGCGTACGTCCGGCAGATGTGCCATATGTGAGGAAGACAACAATAATCTGTATGTGTCTTGATCTTTTGCAACACTGTACTAATGCGGGTCTAGGTTCTTGGTTAGTCCATCTTGCCATCGCATAGCTGGGCGACCCCCTAGACATGTACAGGCATATGGCCACCAAAACGTTTTCTACGTGTCCATCTGTTGTCAGCATGCATACCCCATGTCCAGCCCAACGATGTTTGAGTGATACCGCTGCTTCCACAACATCCTAAAACAAAGTTTGATGTTGAACAGTGTTCAGTATCTGTTGTTAAGTTTCAGGTCATATTTTGTCTTCATTACTATATCTTGTAAAAGATGTACGTAATTTTTGTATCTCCTTTTCTTGATGCTCCATCCACTCCCCTCTTACATACTGTAGTGTGCTCACCAGTTTGTGGTGGCCTGATGCTCCATCCACTTCCCTCTTCCATCCTGTAGTGTGCTCACCAGTTTGTGGTGGCCTGATGCTCCATCCACTTCCCTCTTCCATCCTGTAGTGTGCTCACCAGTTTGTGATGCTCCACCACTTCCCTCTTCCATCCTGTAGTGTGCTCACCAGTTTGTGGTGGCCTGATGCTCCATCCACTTCCCTCTTCCATCCTATAGTGTGCTCACCAGTTTGTGGTGGCCTGATGCTCCATCCACTCCCCTCTTCCATCCTGTAGTGTGCTCACCAGTATGTGGTGGCCTGATGCTCCATCCACTTCCCTCTTCCATCCTATAGTGTGCTCACCAGTTTGTGGTGGCCTGATGCTCCATCCACTTCCCTCTTCCATCCTGTAGTGTAGTTCTGAAGGTTTTATTAATCTAGATGTGAAAATTCTGGTTTTCTGTTCTATGATCCAGTGATCTTCATGTGATTTTCTGGATACTCTTGTGTGAGGAAAATGTTGCCAGCTATGACTATTTTGTTTAAAGCACACAACACTGTGAACATCTGCCTCTTTTCATTTATTTGACCCGCCCTGTGTCTTCCTGATTTTTTCATGCCCCAGATTGTTTGCTTCTATATTAGCATTGTGTTCTCCGGACTACATCCTGCTACTTGCAAAGCCCTGTTCAGGGTTTGGTAGTGGTAGATTAAGAACGTACGCAGAAGAAAAAGCAGCATTACAATCTCCCATCAGAATTGTGAGATATCTTCTTTTCTGCGAATCCAGAACCTTCCGCAGTTTGTTGTAAAATATGTTTTTCTTTTAATCTTCTGCATCATTTGAAGGTGTGTAGCACTGGGTAATGTTCATGTTAATGGTCTTCCTTTTAGTTTTGAAACTTGCAGTGATAATTCTGTGACTAATGTCCTCCCACTGTATTAGTGTCTACTGTGTCTCTGTAAATAGCATTATTGCCACTCCCTGTGCATTCTGTCTTTTATTTCCCTAGTAGATAATCTCAAAACAGGTTATCAAATAAGTTAGTCAAATACTTGGATACAATTCATGAAAAGTTGATCTGGATCAAAGGGGAAGTTGACAACAACATGTTTCCTCATGTTTGCAAGTCTACATTAAAAACATGACTTCTTCTTCAGTGGGAAATGATTTCCAAAGTTTCGTGCCCTCATTAGAAGAGCTGTTAGGGTACGATCCTCCTAGACAATAATGAAGGATCTAGATTTTTTAAATATTTGGCAGTGAAATAATATCCTAGGGTTCACACTTTGCAGTGACTGCCAAAACAATGAGCCTTTACTTATCGGCACTAAAGATTTTCATGATAGACTTGAGCAATGGGAAATAAGGTGTCTTTTTTTCTCAGATATTGTCAGATCATGCACACATTCTTCTATAATCTCTATTACATATGATCAAACAATTATTTTCTATAGTCTTTACTCCACACTGTTAAAAAACACAATTTTCTATAATCTCTACTCCATATGGTCAAACCATATATCTTTAAATATCTATATCTTATATATCTGCTTGTAGTAGGTCATTAAATCTTTCTGGTCTAATTCACTTTTCATAAAATGTAATATTATTGTCTATTACACAAAATATTTCTTCATCCTTGATCAGTGACTTGCAAAGTGGTCAATGACTATCACATCTGATGGTGTCTTTAAGGGCAGCAACAAACTCCCTTCACTTCACCTGGTCAGCAGTCAGACTTTGTATGGTACCTCATCTCTGATTCATGATTTTTATTTCAGCTTCTATGGTTCTTCGCCAAGTTTCTTTAAATTTCCTATTGGGGTCCATACGATGGCGGTCTAGTGATGTTCTCTTCTTAGAAGATGGCAGATTAAATTCTAGTGTGGACCGGTTATGATGACGTGCATGTCTGTTTGATTACTCCAGGCAAGCAGTTTTTGGTTGGTGATGGTGCATTGCCAGAACATTCTAGAATCTTTATTAGTGACGTTGTGTGGAAAGATGACAATTTTTACATTTGCTTTTCTGTTACCCTCCAACGCTCTGCGCGAGACAGATGCACAGAAGGTACACAACTCTTGTATATATAATTATCATTATTACACTTCAGTTATCAATTTTTCCTATAAGATACAATTTGATCAACGTGAAGAAGCTTTTAAAATGAATAAACAGAAGTGAACCTCAAATGTTGAACCTAAAAAATATTCAATACATGCCAGTTTGAAGCAGATGATAAACCAGTGACCAGACCAATATAAACTGTACTAGGTACATGAAGTCTAAGAGCAGACACTTCTGTCGGGGATGAAGTGTTATAGACTTCATTGTACAAGGCCATAGCTCATTTATGAGTTTGGGTGGCCAGTTTCCTTCCGTTGCCTTAACAGCAAGCCAGGTACACATTTATAGTTAGGTCAACTGACTGGTGCGTGCAGATAACGGGTGTCCAACCTCATATCTTTGGAGTGAAAAGCGAGAGTCCGACAATTATGGTAATCAAACTGTACTAGAGGAGGAAGAAAACTACATACATGCTCGAAGGTTTCTGTTTGAGCGGGAAAGGGAGGGGTGGGGACGAAAGGGGAGACAATGACCAGAAGATTACAGGTCGTAACTAAAAGTATAATTACAAACATAGAAACTTGAAAATAAAATATCAGCCATTAAGTTAATATATGAAAGTGTGTCAGCCGAGCAGTTTACTTTATATTTGCTATATATTTTCTACAGTGAAATGATGGCAGCTTTCTATTATTGTGGCAAATATGTGATCTGAAAGTAGATTCAATTAACCAGCAGCTTTAGGAGTCCACATTTGTTCACAAATGCCATCCAGACACCCAAGATTTGGAAAAAGTTAATATATATTGGAAGTAACAAAAATCTTTAAGGAATAAACATGTACACAATAGTGCACGATTAGAACACTGAAGGAAATGTGGAAAGCAGTACACATTATGGGTAACACATACGAGGTGACAATTATGATATGAGAACACATTTGAGGCTTCAATTTGCAAGTACATAAAGAGTTAATATATGTATGATTTTCTAACTTTATTTGAATACCGCTCTGATATAATTTGTAAATACTCAAAAGCATGTGTTTTAGACATGAAATGAAATGAATGTGTTTTAGACATGAAATGAAATTAATGTGTTTTAGACATGAAATAAAAAGAATGTGTTTTAGACATGAAATGAAATTAATGTGTTTTCAATCATTTTTAATTGACACCAAGTCAGATTGTTCTTCTAGGGAATTTATAGGAAATATCATAGTGTTGAAATGATTTTCTTGTTACAGAAAGTGACACCTAGCTCATTGAAGCTACAATTGTAAACATATTTTTGAAACATCTTTCGTAGCAACTGAATAGCTTGAAAGAAAACTGTTTATATAGCCGGTTGAGAAAACTATCAGAAAAGCACAGAAGAACAAAGATAGAATGTCATTATGCTCTGCTGTATTTCAGATACTCTCCTATCTTACCGAGACCCAAAAGGAAAGCAAAGAATAGTAACACTGTAACCTGCCAGGCCTGTCATAAATGAGATGTGGCTAAGGAGAGTTGGTCATAGGGCTGACTACTTAATCATGTAGAAACTATAAGCCTTACAAAAAATATAGAAAAGGTAGGAGAGAAGTGACCAAATAAAGTCAAATATATCAAAGAATTGGTAGGGCAGTATAGTATGATAGACAGCAGGGAACTAAACTTTAAGCAATATATCAAACAAATTTAAGAGAGACAACTCTTAAACCTTTTAAAGGGAGACAAAAATGATATATTTGATAGTCCATCTTCATGTCACAGAATACCTGTGGCTAAACATAATACAAATTTTGATCCCTCACCTTCCCCAAAATAAGGAAACTGCTTGTAATGATTAGTTATATAAAATTAAGATAGGCGGAGAAAATGTTGTGCTATTCATTATGGCATGTTTGTTTTTAGACACAGTATAATGCAGGGGTGACAATTAATGTGTTGGGAATAGTTATTGTGACAAATATGTAGCCAAAACAATTCAAGAACAGGGTAGTCAGTAAGGAGAAAATTTTGGCCTTTCCGCTGCCTTGAATGCTGATGTTGCTGTAAGTCCCAGCCTCATTTTGGTTTGCAATGGTTTCCCGCCCACAATCGCTGCTGGTGCTGGCAGTGAAGCAATAGTAACAGACGCTGGAGCTACATGTGCACCCATGGTGGCGGGGTCTACCAGTTGAGCCATGCCATTCAGGCTGGCCATTCCATTCAAGCCGAGCATGCCATGGGGAGGTAGCGATTTGACAATGGTCATGGCCATGGGGTGGGTGGGTAAAGGAGGGAGAGGACCAGCCACAGATGACACAGGGGGCAATGAGGCAGGGTCAAGGGTCAAGGTCTTATGCAATTTCATGCTGAGGATGAGAAAGAAAAGGAAACAAAGGGGAATATTAGGCTTACTGATAAAAAACATTCACACAGCGATACAAGGGATACAAACACATTCACACAGCGATACAAGGGATACAAACACATTCACACAGCGATACAAGGGATACAAACACATTCACACAGCGATACAAGGGATACAAACACATTCACACAGCGATACAAGGGATACAAACACATTCACACAGCGATACAAGGGATATAAACACATTCACACAGCGATACAAGGGATATAAACACATTCACACAGCGATACAAGGGATACAAACACATTCACACAGCGATACAAGGGATACAAACACATTCACACAGCGATACAAGGGATACAAACACATTCACACAGCGATACAAGGGATACAAACACATTCACACAGCGATACAAGGGATACAAACACATTCACACAGCGATACAAGGGATACAAACACATTCACACAGCGATACAAGGGATACAAACACATTCACACAGCGATACAAGGGATACAAACACATTCACACAGCGATACAAGGGATACAAACACATTCACACAGCGATACAAGGGATATAAACACATTCACACAGCGATACAAGGGATATAAACACATTCACACAGCGATACAAGGGATATAAACACATTCACACAGTGATACAAGGGATATAAACACATTCACACAGCGATACAAGGGATATAAACACATTCACACAGCGATACAAGGGATATAAACACATTCACACAGCGATACAAGGGATATAAACACATTCACACAGCGATACAAGGGATATAAACACATTCACACAGCGATACAAGGGATATAAACACATTCACACAGCGATACAAGGGATATAAACACAAGATGAAACCAAAGAATTCATGAAAATAAATGGAGAAAGGGAAATGAGCCAAAATCTGGCAAATGAGCATACAATTTTATACATCTATATACAAATTTGAATACAATTATTGTACAACTCTGTGATTAGGAGAAAAGTATTTTTTTCTTCTTCCTGCAACTGAAGATTTTTACTTCTTTAATTATTTGAATGTGTGTGTTCTCTAAAATACATATACTTTATCTTGAATATTTTGTTAAGAAAGGTTTATGCATCTCCAAAGTGCCATGTTGTGAGAGATATGCCATGGCTGCCAGATATACTATTTCATTTAGAAGATTTGTTTGGGAACATATTTCCTTTTATAACAGTACTGAGGTATATTGATCAATGCCATTTATTCCTTTCAAACATGGCTTCTTATAAATACTCAATTCACTCAAACTAGAATGCAAATTCAAAGATCTATTTTCATTTTCATTCCTCGTAAGTTTCAACAAATTTAAGAAAATAAAGAGTGGACAAAAAAGGAATTATTTTGGAAAATGAAAAATATATAAAGATCCCATCAACCAAAGACAGATCATGCTGCGTTAATATTTATTTAAGGAAGTAAAATAGGGCAACAAGCAATATCAGAGCCTTCTGTCTAATGCTTTCCATTTGTGGTTTTGCTTTCACGTTTTGTTTATTCATTTCTGAGAACTTGAAGCATGCACTTTTAATTGTCTGCCCCATTTATTTGTGAACTTAGTTCTGGGAGGAGTTAGGATATTTCTTAGACCAACATTAAAACAAAAATGAAACCAGAAAGGAATAATGAAACTGGATAAATTGAATGAAATGACAGTCTGTTGCCAAATAATTATGTGCTAGCTAGTGGGTTCAGAGTTCTGGAATCACAGCAAAATATTGAGAATGCTGTTAATATTCTCAGGTTCTTTTTACTCCTCTTCATATTTTCATATAGTAGCATTCATTTCTTGTTAATAGAAATATAAATTTGTAATGATTTTCCATAAATATATATATACACACACACACAGATATGTATATATACACACACATGGGAAGTCGTTCCAAATTAAACCAGCTTAAGAATGTTGACAGCATGATAAAAAGTTATAATAATTAAATGTGTAGAATGGTTGTTGATTTGATGATTTAACAAAAAATAATTTTGTTTTTGATGTCTTACATAATTTGAGTGAGTTAATATATAAATTAGTAATTAACTGTTTAATTTTAATTGTTACTGTACACCAAACTATGTATCAGCCCTAACATTAATATACATTTATCGATAAACTATTCTTTTATGTTTGATTCTTTACAAGGTATATGGATTGTTCCTTTGACATTCATGTTGAGAATCATATTATGATGAATTTATTTATTAGGATTAATATGTACAATTAAATCCAGTGTAGGTAATGTGAAATGGACTTACACAACCAAACATTGTTTCTAAAATGACACAACTGGGGGTAGAAGTGCTCAAGGGGAACTTGTACACAGTGAGAAATATAAAAAAACCAGGTATGGGAATTCACAGGGATTAGAAATATTATGGTGTTTCAACTTTGGAGTTACAATTAGATATCAATGTACTAAAGTATTTACCGTCTAGAAATACCTAATTTGGCAGTATTAATATGTTAAAATAGAAGTTGTAAATAAAACAAAATACAAATATATGTTTTTCAGTGAGAAATTTTATAAAACCAAGTGGCTTTTTTATAATCTATAGCAGACTGAGGATTTATATAAGGGATACAGTGGCACAAATCTACCAGACAGTAGTAAGTGGGGAGAAGCGTGAGAAAAGGGATACAATTGGATGATGGTATAATAATAATAATAAAAATGATAATAATGAGGATGCCATATCATGCAGTGTAAGTGTTTGTTCTAAACAAAAGGGAGGAAAATTATTAGTGATCATAGAGTGGGGGTAAATAAGCTTAGCAGACAGGTTGATTATTTTATTGTATACACACAAGTTTCAGAAAAAAATATAAAGCATTACAACAGTTACAAAGAGGCGGCCATTTTAACAAGAGGGGCATAACCGAGTGGCGAGGTCAACACCAAAAGCGGTGCAAGGGGAAGGAACAATAAGTAAGGGAGTCAACCCTACCATACCCACCCCATGTTCAAAGAAGGGCAATCTTGCTATTTTGGCACCATTTTAGTTTCTCTCCTAGAAAAAGAACCTCAGCACAAGAATCATTATCATGGTGGATAAAAATATGATGCGCTTCTACTACATATCAAAATATAGATTGCATGTCTCAATCGCACATTGTGATTTATTAACAAGTCTGTCTTTGGTTGTAAGGAGCAAATAAATTAAACAAATATAAGATTTTTTGATGAAATCTGTGGAACAAATAATTAAAACCTAGCAATGTTTATAGCATACATTTTAAATTAGACACACACACACACAAGCATACATATGCATATACACATTCGTTGTTGTATGTAACATTTGTAAGTATACATGTGTGAGCACATGCAATGTATTGGTACATATACCTGCACACACACCTCCATGTACACACACACACACCCATACATACATACATATCTATTTATGTGAATTAAAAAGCTTGAACATTTTTACTAAATCCTGTGCACTGGACAATGCCTTCTGCTGAAAAATGTGTGAAATGGTGTTTGAGTTAAAAAGTTCTATGGTGGAATAGTGCTGCGTTTCTGCATGTCCATATTATGTATCTGTATTCGGACAATAAGATGAGCATTTTTTTTCTAATGACTGGTGATGTTTTGGGTATAATATGGAGCATAACTGCTTTGTACATGTCTACTTTTTGTCTGGTTTGTATCTGAATGGTTTCATGTAGAATTTGCTTTGTCTTTTTGACTGTGTTGCATGTGTAAAAAATGTGATCTTCTGTTTCTCGTACATTTGCCTTGCATAGGTGGCATTTGGGTTTGTGGCCTCCTAGTGTCCTTATTGGGGTCAAGTTAAAAATGAGTCTGTACGTGATCTCTCTTGCCTTTGGGGCCATGTGGGGGGGGGGGGGGGGGGGCATGTAGGTTTGTGAAAGTGTCTGTGTAGTCGGTTATGAAATAATTGTATGCTCAGGGGGAACAAAAGAAATGATACAAAGACACTCTTAAAGTTTCTTCAAAAAGTTTCTTCATTAATGTTGATGACTGAGAGCTGATTGCTCCGAACTGCTCATCCTGGTGCACTGCCGTTACACATGGTGCTTGCACCGCTGAGCAGAAGACCATCACTGGGGCGCAGAAAAAGCAAGCTGCGCGAAAGGAAATAATGCAAAACTGCCCAACTAAAAATGCTGTTCATGTTTGCCCTTCGTGTGGTAGAGTTTGTCACGCTCACATCGAACTGTACAGTCACATCTGAATAAACTCATTTGCTTGCGATGGGCAACTAACTAACTAATTGTATACTCTCTTAATTCTGAGGTTTAGTAAAGGAGCTTGTAGTTTGACTAGTTGTTTGTATATTTTGTTTGTTTCTTGGTGTATTAAGTTGTAGTGTCCACGTATGGCCTGTATACATGTCTTATAAAAAGAGGGCAAGCTGCTAAAGTGGTGTGGTGTTGTGTTGTCTAAAGGTCTCAGCATGGATATTCTGAGGCCAATGTAGTAGTGTGCTAGTGAATCTTATTTTGGATGGTTGACGACCTGTCCCATATGATTTATTCTGAGTGCTTGTAATTTTGTTTGTATGTCCTGAAGTGCAATGCCTCCCTGTCTTTTCTCTTGTATCAGTGTTTTGTGTTGTTTGCTGTTGTAGGTGTTCCCAAAGATGAAATGCCTAATCTGTATGTTTATGTCTTTTATTGTGTGCCCAGAGGGGTTAAAGACTATAGCTATATATATATATATATATATATATATATATATATATTAGTTTGGGAATGATATATATATTGACTATTACACTCCAGCCAAAAATTGTTGTTGTTTAAAATGTATATATGTGTAATGTTTATAATCTGTGTGATTAGTTTCTGCCATGTGGCATTGTGTGTGTGGTTTGGATGAGATGTGAAAGTGGTGCCATATAATTTCATGTTATTTGCTGTTGTTAAATCAAATGGAAAGTCTGCTTTGTTTTTCCATTGGCCTATGCCCATTATTGTTGATTTTTTGATATTTATTTTCACTCTACTATCTCTTCCTAAATCTGGGAATGTATCCAGGATGTTTTCTATTGACTTGTGGTTTGGTGGGAAGAAGACTGTTGTCTATGTATGGGTAATTCTTTATATATATATATATATATACATTTGGGTGTAGGTACACAAGTAAATGTATTTCAAAGATTTTAAAGTTTTAAATGAAAAGTCCAAAAACTTGGGCCACCATAAAGCTGCCTAGGTGTTTAAAGCACCATGATTCTAAAGTACACTCCTAGTTCCTCAAGGTTCTTATTGTAAACAGATTAGAACACAATAGGAACACCTGAGCCATAAAAGTTTGTCCCCAGTTTGTCCTGTTAAACAGCAGCTAGAGTAAGTGAAAAGGTATCAATTACCTGCCCCACCCAACTGAGGTCTTTGTTCCCAGCTGGACAAGATTGCTAATACAGACCAAGTCCCATCACTCTTCAAGTCCCCCAGTAGTCAATTTTGTATCTCCCTTCTACTCACTTCAGTTTTATGACTGGTCAGTTTTAGACTACTCTGCCCCTAATGAACAATAGACATGAAACATGGTGGGATTTTAATAGCAGTGGATTGGCAAAAAAATACCAGAAGTCAAGGTGAGAGATCCCTAGGGAAGAAAATGGACCACAACTTTTAATATTTTACCTTGATAAAATATTTGACAAAACTGTAAGCCCTTATAGAAGAGAAATCCACCTCTTTAAATTAGAATATAAATTGATATCTCCTTGTTCTCCTGTTACAATAGCCACCATCTCCCTTATTTCTTCATCTTCTTCTTCTTCGTTCGTTCTCAATCTCCCACTACCAAACCTTGAAAGGGTAAGTAGCAGAATGTAGTCCAGAGAATGGAATGCGTTGTGTCGTATTTTACAGTTTGGCTGCGATATTTGCAGCTTTCAGTTCAACACATCCGACTTCAGCAAGCATTTTTTGAGTACCAGGTTAGCATTCCCTCTTCGATCCCTTCTCCTTATCCAGTCTGCCCTGCTGCAGCCTGTTATCCAGGATCACCCCGTGGAGGTGTAGAAGGGTCTTGGCAGCTCTGGTTCGCTGGCCCTGACGCTAGTAGTCAGATATGGGTCGCTGACCACTGCAGCTCATGCGCTGCTCAGCATCTTGATCCTATTTCTTCATCTGATTTTAGACCTTTGCCTTTGAAACTTGTTTTATCATGACTGTATGCAGGTATGTGTATATGTACATACTGGGTGTGTACTTATTTGTATGTGTGTGGAAGTATGTATATGTACATGCATGTACGTTTTTGATGTGTGTGTATAAACGAATATGCTCCTGTGTGTATAAATTAATGTGCATGTGTGTGGATAAATAAGCATGCATTGGTGTGTATAAATTAATATGCATGGTGTGTATAAACAAATAGGTATGTGTGTATAAATGAATATGTATGTATGGATGTGTACACATATGTAAGCATATTGCCTTTGCAAATTCCTAAAACAAAGAAAAATAAAGTACATTACTATTTTTTTGAGAATTTAAATCATTTTAAATTGATGTCACCATTCACTTCACAGAATGTAACTTCCACCATCTCATGGGAAATTTTCACTTCATTTCACTTCACATCATACATAAATTTTGTTTGAAATTCAAATTGTGTTCAAATTTTGAAAATTGTTATAATTTGTTATGTGCAATAAAGAATTAAAAAAAAAAAAAAAGGTGATAGCATACATCTTAAAATGTTGTTCCATTTCTTTTAAAACATTTGATTAAATATATTTGACACGTTTCAATGAATTTGTTTGCCTGTTATGATGAGGTTAAATGAAGCAGACATTCCAAATTCAGATCAATCTGTCAAATATAAATTTACAGCAAACATTGTATTAAGATGTATGTTTTTCATAAATATAATTAAAGATTTAATATATCAGCTAAATGAACTCTGCCATGTTTCAAAGAGATAAACTGCACTGTAACCAATACATCAATGAATGCCTTTATACCCCTAGTGGGTGGTTATATCATTACTCTTCTGCTTTCTCCAACTGGTTCTATGTATACATCTTCTTGTTCGTCTGATGTCCAGGAAAACACACATAGGGTAATGTTTCACAAGTTTTCTTTCAAATCCTAAAGACTAATACACACTGCATGTTTTTTCATGTGTGAATTGTGGGATGTTAAACCCTATGAGTTAGAGAGTCTTCTACTCTAGTTAGGTTTAGATTTCACTGCAAGTTATCACTGATGATAACTCTAAGTACAGTAGCAGGTCATTTCTTATCTCCATCCTCTAAAACCACTAGGTTTACACTAACTATGCTAAACAATTTGTCTCCTTCTGTATTATTCCTATTCCACAATTTGCTGCATTCCATCATATCTTGAGCATATCAATGGTAGAGTGGTAGAGCAGTCATTTCTCATGGCAAAGATCCCTCACGTCGACATGCTCCAGTGAACCAAGCTGTAAATGCTGGCCTGGCTTACTGTTAGGGAAGGAAAGGCAGTGATGAAGGGAACTGGCCACTTCACCTCAAACAAAGCTGGGGCCTCATACAACAAAACCTCTAACACTTCATCCCTAATAGCAAAGTCTGCTATAGGACCTTCATCTTATATAAGATATGTATACCATGCCACAATCATGCTTAAGAACATTTTCCAAACTAAAAAGCTTCCCATATTCCATTCAATTTTCCATATTCCTGCATCGAGTAAAGGCATGAACTTCATTCTGGTTCTTCTTCTACATATTCCAAGGTCATTGTTTCAGGAGCATCACTTCAAACCTACAGGGTTTTGGTCACCAATTGGCAGATTTTGCACAACGAACAAGTTTTTCATTATTTAAAAAAAATATGACACTAATATCATTATTGGCAAGTAAAATGAGCACACCATAGTTATCTACAAAATGTGATGATTAATCATGGAAAATGTTGATAATATAAATAAATATGATTAAATTATTATATATGATAATTATATGATGAAAACTATGATCATTTAATTAAATGTGATTAATAAATGTAGCTAAGTAAGAATAAAATTATATTATATAATTTATACCATGAAATGCAATTCAATGAGTAAATATAATAATTTTGTGATAACAGCGAAACCTATCAGATAAGTAAATATGTTAACAATGTCAACCTTCCTGCAAAAACAAATAAATACTTAGAATGACGCTAGCGTTCAGGTAAACATAATATGACATAATGTATTCAATAAATATAAAGTTGCTGACATAACTAAAAGTAGAGTTTGTAATGAATAGTAAATATTATTCACAAATATTCATGAAGGTGTTATTTTTTAAACATATCAAACAAAGACATTACACTGTAAGGAAACAAAGGACAATATGGCATAAATGGTCTTTTGTATGTAGGGAAGGTGTAGCAATTTAGTTACAGGATTTAATCAGTATCAACTCATAGAAAATGAAATAATAAAGTAGGATGTATATCCCACGGAGGTCACAAAAGAGGAAAACAGTTAAAAACAATAGTCGTTGATCTTTAATAATATCAATATATAAAAAAATTCAACAATATAACTTTAAAAACATGTGTTTTTAACTTTCGTACATTGTAGTAGTCAGTATTGCTAACTGAGAAAACATTTATAACTATTTTGTTTTACTACAACGAGTGTTTTAAAATGGAAATCTTATGTTTATATTTGTATTACTTTAGTCATTATTGAATTGTATGAGGTGGGATAAAAAAGTATCTGGATTGGCATCATAATTTCAAATTCATAATACAGCCAAAAGTTTCTAGCCACAGGTTGACCTCAGAATCTAATGTGCATGTAGTCTGAGTCACATCTGCCCTACCTGTCTGGTTTGTTTGCAGTAGTCATTTTACCTTATGTGTATGAATCATATTCATTGCATTGTCATGATTGAAAACAAAACAACAGATGAGTTGGCAGCAGATTTTGTCAAAAACTTGGCAAAACATGTAAAGGTATTTACTTGAATTTACAGTGCGCAGGAGGAGTATATGAGTGCTATAAACGTTTCAAGATGGCCATGAAAGTGTTGAGAATAATGAATGGTCTGGGATGGCCACAATCAGAAAATGGGAAAACAATGTCCAACATGTGCACTCAGATGTGCTTGGAAAAAGTGAAATCACAATTTGTGAGTTGTCTGAAGACTTACCCTTTAGTTTTGTGGTATTTGAGGGATGCATTACATCACAAAAGGCAGACAATGCATGATTGTGACAAGTGGCAACTCCATCACGACTATGCGCCTGCCTATGCATCACAACTTATGCAGCAGTTTCTTGTTAAGCACCATTTAGCACAGGTCTGTCAATCACAACTTAGACTCTGTATAACTTTAAGTATGTGTCTTTACATGTTCATCAAAATTGTTTAGAAAAATCAAATTTGTCGATCAATTGTTTTCTGCCATGACAATGCAATGAATTGGGTTCATATACATAACGACAAAGCAGCACTACAAACAAACCAGATAAGCAGGGTAGAAGTAATTCAGACTACATACACATTAGGTTCAGAGGTCAACCTGTGCTTGGCAACTTCTGACTGCATTTTGCGATTCCAAAATTATGATGTCAGTCCGAATACTTTTTAATCACACGTCATATGTCTATAATTGCATTGTTTTAGACAGTATTTCAATTACAAAAATATTTTAATAGCTATTATACATTGTTACAGTCAGTGATTTGGTTGTGTGACCTTGTGATTATAATTTAAAAGAATATGACACTCAGCTTATAATAAATTTTTGTGGCTCAAATTTAGGAATAAAAAATCGATTTAATTCTGTCCTTTTCTGAAACAGTTGAATTTTGTTTTGCTTTCAAAGACAATCAGACTGCTGGCATTATATCTAGCGATTTATCTTGTGTATTTCATGTCAGAAAACAGTAAGCTTATGCTTAGCATCCAAAGAAACTACATAAGATAGCCTTTCTGAGGACTTTTTAAACTCAAGCTCTTCTTTCTTCTGAGTTTCTTTTACCTCTGTGGTTTTCATATGTCAAGGCCACTGTTCGCCTTTCATAGATTTACATAATCACCATGGTGGCCCCATTATTCATGTAGAATAACACTAACTAATATAACTTTGTAACTATAAAGTTGATTTTGTCCTTTCATTTGGATAGCATCAGTGTTTTAACAGAAATAGTTGGACACAATTGAAATCAGAAAGAATATCAGCAGCCATGTGGTATGTGTTTTCTGTGCATTGTTACATAATTTGGTATTACAATTGCAGTGGCCAGAAATGTCTAATCCAGTTAAGTATTTTTCAGATCTGCTCAAATGTTCAGAACTGGGTGGTGAATATTTTTTATGGCACACATGACCTGATAGGGTATACCTTCACCAAAAAGTAGGTTTGACTTTTTTGTAGCACAACTTGTCAACAATAAAGAGTTCTTAGAGGCAATAATCAGAATAGCATATATGTAAGTTTTACAGATGACAGAGAAATAGCATTAATTTAAGTTTTACAGATGACTGAGAAATAGCATTAATTTAAGTTTTACAGATGACAGAGAAATAGCATTAATTTAAGTTTTACAGATGACACAGAAATATCCTTTTTGTGTAATAATGTAAAGCCCATGCACATGCAGTTTTATCCTTTATCTATATTATCAGTTTTGTCCTTTATCTATATTATCAGTTTTATCCTTTATCTATATTATCAGTTTTATCCTTTATCTATATTATCAGTTTTGTCCTTTATCTATATTATCAGTTAAATCCTTTATCTATATTATCAGTTTTATCCTTTATCTATATTATCAGTTAAATCCTTTATCTATATTATCAGTTTTATCCTTTATCTATATTATCAGTTTTATCCTTTATCTATATTATCAGTTTTATCCTTTATCTATATTATCAGTTAAATCATTTATCTATATTATCAGTTTTGTCCTTTATCTATATTATCAGTTTTATCCTTTATCTATATTATCAGTTTTGTCCCAATTCAAATAAATTGACTGTATCAGTGGTTCATGAGCTTGAGTCTGCAGAACTCATTCTGTGAGTGAAGGAATTATTACAAATACAACTTAACTTCCCAGATTACTAAATGTTTAAGAACAAGTTATATTATACAGCATTATTTTTGCAGTATACTTAACAATTTTCCATTTTACCTGTTGTCTTGGTTATGTTTTAAGAATATTATATCTTGGCTTGATTGCATTGTTAATTATTTTGATTCTTTTTAAGCTAAGATTAGATGTTCAACTTACAGGTTGAAATGCATTATGAACTGATAAATCATTGTTTTCTTTTCGCACGGACCAACTTGACTCACTTTATGAAAACAGAATCATTTATAATTTCCATGAAGACATAAAATAAATTGTAAAGCAACTTTTCTGAAATTTATATTAGAGAAACAGAAGGTGTCTGCTAAATAAATGTTTTCTGATTTAAAAAAAAATATAGCTGATATTTAAAAAATAAATAATAATAAATATGGTGAATCCAGGACCTTGAAGGACAAAAAAAACTATGTTTATTAACTGGTCTGGATTTCAGCACAGAAACATATGATTTGGATGCACAACACATAGGGATACATCATTGTACAATCAGAGATGGACTTATCAGCAAGCAGGGTCATGTGACATCACAAATTCTTTGACATAAATAACATAAATATGTATAAATTATCAGAGGCCATCAGACGATATAGAGGTCTTGGGTTGTAACTGTGGCTGGCAGCTAGACTTAAAGGAGATGTGCATATACGCCACTTTGGGTTTGGACTGACCATTTCAGCATGTTTAGTTTGAACATGGTTCAGTTTCCCGCTGTTGTATGTGATTGTTTTGTGGGACATGATCAGAGCATGCGGTCTAACACTACGATACACAACTGTACCTTAACCACAGCCTGGCGAATCACAGAGCAAAATTGTTCGGCAGTGAATAGAGAAATGAAGAAAAACAATGATTGAAATTAATTGAAAGAAAAATCTGGCAGTGATAATTTTAGTTATGTTTTATTCCCCCAAGCAAAAGATCTGAAACCTAAAGTCTGACAAATCCTTCAGAGTTTGAGCATTGATATATTTTTAGAAAGAAAAATAATGTTAAAACACCAGATAGATATAACACCAGGAAGCTTCCACCAAAACAAAACAAACATCATTGATTAATAATTGCAACATAAGCCACAATTCTATAATCAACAGAAAAATAAAAATAATGATATATATATATCAATATTACTAACATTTAGAATACACATATTATTAATCAGTATTCATAAGTATAACAATAACAATGATAATATGAAAAGTAATATCATATGCAATAAAAAAAAATATTATATTAGTTATAAAATCAAGAATATTACAGATATAAAAGTATGTTTTATTAACTATAAAATCAAGAATATTAAAAATTATGAAAATATTTTATATTAACTATAAAATCAAGAATATTAAAAATTATGAAAATATTTTATATTAACTATAAAATCAAGAATATTAAAGATATAAAAACATGTTGCAATGACTTCAAAACAGAAAAAAAGTGAATACTGAGTAAGATTTGAAAGATAAGAAGTCAGAAAACAAGAAATGAACACATCAGAAAACAGTCTGCATGTACAACCTGTTTCTCACATTGCTGATTACATTGAGTTTCTAGCAGTAACAATCTAAGATCAGAAGAAGTGCACTCTTCCCTGTGAAATACTTGTTCAACATTGTGTTTCTCTTGTCTTGATGAGACACTCTGAAAAACGACTTTTGGTCCTGATATGATATTTCTTCTTCTTTGTAGGTTTTATGAGGTCACTTTGACTATACCTAAAAAAAACCAGTGCTCAGCTCCAGGCTTTTGATATCTCCTTATAGCTTGTCTAAGAACGGTATTGGTGATGATCATATGTACTTTCTCCACTTCTCATATCTTGGGTAGTTTTGCAGCAGATATTAAGTGGTAGTTGTTTCATATCACATTCACAATCATTGGTAGCTTCTATGTTTAATTTGTTGAATAGATGATATCTCATTCTGTTGTAGTTTATACAGAGTCTGAAGACACCCACATGTTCAATTCTGTATAGCTGGTAATGTGCATCCAATATTGTGGGTGAGGGGTGGAGCAGGGGGAAGCCCCCTGATACTTGGACACTCTACTTCTCAAGTGGTCCTGTATCTACTTTCAGTAAATCTTTTGTTTTTAACTTGTGTCAGTTTGAGATGATTTTCCAATGTCCTTTGACAATCTTCCAGTCAAGTTTTTGCTCCAATAAAAGTCCTTTGAGCTAGTGACTGCTGTGCTGACATTCTTGCTTCCATTATATCATTATGATCTTCTTCCTTTATTATCCTTTGGCAAAGTGCTGCTTTTAATGTTTTTCTAATTTCCAAAATATCCAATTGGTACGACTGATAATAAAAGGAAAATTAATGAGTTTCTCTAGAGTTTAACTTTCATCTTTCAACCAGTGTCTCGATGTCATTAATAGGTTTCTGTAGAGTTTAACTTTCATCTTTCAACCAGTGTCTCAATGTCATTAATGAGTTTCTGTAGAGTTTAACTTTCATCTCTCAGCCAGTGTCTCAATGTCATTAATGAGTTTCTGTAGAGTTTAACTTTCATCTCTCAGCCAGTGTCTCGATGTCATTAATGAGTTTCTGTAGAGTTTAACTTTCATCTCTCAGCCAGTGTCTCGATGTCATTAAGAAATACCAGTACACATCATGGATACAGGAGTCAATTTGATCAACCTGTAGAAAAAGTGTTTTGACCCTTGATCTCTTGCTTTCTAATTTCATTTCATAGTTTTCATGAGAACAGCTTTAACTTTCTGGTTTCCAAGAAGGGCATCCATAGGAATAAACAGTTGGTGATTTCATGTAAAACATTTTAACCTTGCAATGTTTTCCAGATCAGATTAGAGCTCGTTACGAAAATATAAATGAATGCTAGATATGGAAACAATATTTAATTTCAAACTTCAGTTGATATATCATCTGCACACATATTAGCAGTTGCAAATATGTCACGAATATTGCCAGATTTCATCAACCAAAAGGCTATTATAAAAAAAAAATTTAAAAAGAATATTAAAAAAAAAATGACACAGGATCTTCTTGCCAGTTTTAACAAAACTTTTATTATTAAAATTTCAGATCATTTCATTGCAACAATACCGGTATTGAAATAAATATATTCAAAAACACAAACAAAATAAATATGAGAACACAAATGGAAGAACAAAAAATTCCACACATTTTATAGCAAAAACAAAGAAGTACAAATTCACTGCAGCCGTTGGTGATAAGATTGCCTGCACATAGATATTCACTGGTCTGTTAAGTATGATGAATTGGCAGTTTAACATTTGACCTTTGGTTCAGTATTTTAAGAATATAGAAGAGAAGCAACAGCAAAGATAAGTATTTCATAAGGACTGATAACATCTTATGTTTTGTTATTATATATAATCTACATCACTGTAATTTAGGCAGACCTATAGATGCTCAGCCTTTCTCTAAGTGAAAGACAAAGTATGCTGAAGAGTACTGTAGGCTGCTGGTTTTACACATTCCTACTCCTACCTCTCAGGTGTAATTCCATTTTTCAAACTACATAGATTCAAACTCAAGCAATCTATGGATAACTAACTCATTGATGGCAGTGCTATAATCTAACAGACCATTATCTAACATACCATTATCTGTGAGACCATTACCTGACAGACCATCATCAAAGAGACAATTATTTAACAGACCATCATCTAACAGGTTATCATTGATCAAGTATGAAAAAAAAAGGTCTGCTGATGAAGATGACTGATGTGGGTATTAGCTGAAAGTGTACAACTGGCTAAAGTACTCCATTGTTGACCAAACAATCCAGACAAAGATAAATAATGCAGTCTCTTCTAAAGAAGTCTTAGAAGAAGGCTTACCACAGGGCTGATTTGAGCTGTACTCTTTTTCTTATCTACATCAATAACTTGGCCAAGCACATCAAAACTGAAAAAGCCATGCATGCTGATGATCTGGCAATAAGACAAAGCCATGAAAATGTAGAAAGTGCAGCACAAAGACTAAAAGTAGACCCGAGAAGACTGCATGAGCAATGCCAAATGTGGAAGCTGAAAATAATTGTGAAAAGACTATTTACACTATTTTTACCAAGAGCCACATAGTAGCCATGCAAAATATCTGTCTGAGATCCAACAAACAAAAATTGTCCAGAGAGGAAGAGCCTACATATCTTGAAGTCACTCTCGACAGACAGCTCAGCCTCAAGAAACATGTTCAAAATGTTAAAAATAAAACTTTGTGGCGACTACAGTGACCGAAGAAGCTCGCTGGTACAGCATGAGGATCAGACAAGGACACTCTGAGAGGCTTGTATCTTGAATATGTACGCTCTGCTTTAGAATACAGCAATGCACTCCTTACACCAAGCTCACAGACTAATGTAGAGTCCCTGGACAGAGGGCAGAACAATGCTCTGCACCTTATTAGTGGAACAATGAAGTCTACACCCACTGCTGCATGTGAAATTCACGTGAATGTGGAACCCCTTGAGATGTGACCACTTTAGAAGCTTGTAAGATGAACAAAATATTAACCAAAGACCACCCTAATAGACATCTTGTAGAAAAATGTCAACAAAAGCAGAGAATAAAACAAAAGTCAGTACTTGACCATGTCAGTGGGATTAAAGACAGATATCACCTCCCAGACAAAAGACAAGAAACACAGAGAGTAACAAGAAATTTACCACCACATAAAAAAGAAAAAAGAAATTTAAAAAAAAACTAACAAATAATACAATAAATTTCTGTTCCAGTAAGTCTTATGAGAGCATCACAGAGAACGATTGACGCCCAGAAGAATGGATACATGTCTATACTGAAGGGTCTGCTTTTAAGGCAGCCATTAAAGTGGGATATGAAGTTTACATAGAGAATCCAGACATAACATCTGATAAGCTGTTTGATGCCTGTGGGGAGATATGTTTAAACCACGAGGCAGAAATAACAGCATTGGAAGTAGCTCTGTACCACTTGAGGAGTGTATTTGATGATTTCCCATCAAAAGCTTAAAGCATTGCAATTTTTACAGACTCATTATCTACCCTTCAAGCTAGAGAAGAAGGTGGTTAGTGTAAACCTGAACTTATCCAAATATCCCTAGATACCGACCAACTTCTCACATTCCATGAATTCAGAATAGTTATACAATGGATCCCTGGTCACTCACATATACCTGGCAGTGACACGGCAGACAGACTGGCTAAGAAGAGATCAAGTCAACAACAACAATACACACCAACAACCCTACAGACAGTCAAACAACTACTGAAGACTGCAAACAAAGAGGCCTGGCTGAATAGATGGGCAATGGGAAATACTGGGAGAGAAATCTGCAAACATATGACCATCCCAAATCTCAAAGATAACATCAACCTCCTGAAAAGAAGAGACCAAAGCACCATTTTATGACTTCACACTCAACAAAACAACTTAACGGTCACTTGAACAGAATCCAACCACAACATATTCCAGAGTGTCGACTGTGCACACATTCCTATGAAACTGTTGAACACCATCTTTTTTAATGTCTGGCTTTTCGATGTTAAGAATGAGCATCTTCCTCTAAGGCCATACAAATGGAAAACCTTGCACGGAATTAAACAACAGCTCACAAACACTTGCAGAAACCACTATATGGCATTGGGCCAAAGAGTAGGAGCTGACAGGTTGCTGGCTCAATAACCAACCAGCCACCAAACCAACCAATCAACCAGCCGATCAACCAACCAACCAACAATCCAACCAATAAGTCATCATCTATAACAGGCCATTATTGATTGATTTCAATATGTCTTCTTTCTTTATATCTCAAAGCCCCACTATGTGTGTATTAAAATTAAGACAGCAGGTACATTACGGTAAACTTCAGTGTGGTATGGGCAGTAGAACCAGACATGCTTCTGAATGGCTTAGTGCCTCTAATCATTGGTAATAAATACATATCAATCAACATCATCTACAGATATCATAGATATTCTGAGATTTCAAAACAGTAATTTGAGGTTTTAATCTAAAGAGTACCCATTATTGATCTTTCTTTTCTGTTGCTTTATATGCATGAGTGCTTATAGCATACTTATCCTAGCAGTGTTTTCTCCCCCATATCTATGATTCACTAACCCTTGATCTTTTTAAAGTTCCTGGCCTTTTTGCCACCTTGTATATTAACCCGAGAAGTGGCGGTTTCTGTTTGGTCTGCAAGCAAACTATTTGCTATCATTCTCAAACAAGGTTTATATTTAGTCTTAGACAAGATTTATATTATCCAGAGTTATATCCAGTTCAAATTTATGTCCAGCCTTGGAATATATCGAGCCTGAAACGATTTTTATTTTATCAGGAATTGTACAAAGTCCATGTTCATATTTTTATTTTATAAAGAATTGTACAAAGTCCATGTTCATATTTTTATTTTATCAGGAATTGTACAAAGTCCATGTTCATATTTTTATTTTATCAGGAATTGTACAAAGTCCATGTTCATATTTTTATTTTATAAAGAATTGTACAAAGTCCATGTTCATATTTTTATTTTATCAGGAATTGTACAAAGTCCATGTTCATATTTTTATTTTATCAGGAATTGTACAAAGTCCATGTTCATATTTTTATTTTATCAGGAATTGTACAAAGTCCATGTTCATATTTTTATTTTATCAGGAATTGTACAAAGTCCATGTTCATATTTTTATTTTATCAGGAATTGTACAAAGTCCATGTTCATATTTTTATTTTATCAGGAATTGTACAAAGTCCATGTTCATATTTTTATTTTATCAGGAATTGTACAAAGTCCATGTTCATATCCCATCAGATAAGGTTGATATCAAGTGCAGATTTATGTTCAATCCAGAATTATATCCAGTACAGGTTTATACCAAATCTGAGAAAAAATGTGCACTGTTCATGTTTATATCCAGTATGAATATAGGACAACGCTTATATTGTTCTGGTTTATATCCAATCCAGGTGTATATCCAGCATGAAACAAAGTAAATCCAGTTCAGGTTTAAATATATTCCAGACGTATATCCAGTCTTAGACATGAATTATATCCAGACAGAGGCAAAACTTACATCCAGTCCAGGTTTATATCTAGTCGGAGACAAGATTTATATTCAGTTAAGGTACATATTCAGTCTTAGACATGAATTATATCCAGATAGAGGCAAAACTTACATCCATTCCAGGTTTATATCCAGTCAGAGACAAGATTTATATTCAGTTAAGGTTTATATCCAGTCGGAGACAAGATTTATATTCAATTAAGGTTTATATCCAGTCCAGGTTTATATCCAGTCGAAGACAAGATTTATTTTCAGTTACAGTTTATATCCAGTCCAGGTTTACATAAGCCATGGTAATATCTAGTCCAGATTTTAGCCAGGATCCAGTCTGAGACAAGGCTTAAATCCACTACAGATGTATATATATAGTCCAGGTTTATATCCAATCTGATCAAGTGTGTCACAGGCCCAATCCGGAAGTCATTTGCAGGCAAAATTATCTATCCAAATTTATTTATATAATTTGTATATATATATATATATATATATATTTATATACACATTCAATGAAAAATGTAATAAACAGAATGTAAACTTAAAAAAAAAAGCTACAATGCTGTTGACAACCCCTTCCCCATCCCCCTCAATCACACGATAAACACAAATATTGAATGTAGAATTGTGATTGATTTAAATCTGGCCTTAACCATCCCAGATAAATAGTAGCATAGAAATGTTAAAATAGTTGCCAAATTTGTACCTTACAATGGTTGAGTCATCCATGCTGCTAACTTTCATTGACAATAAATAGTGTATTATCTGTCTGTGTAAGTAATGAACTCTTTAAGATGTGTGCAAGAAAGATACAAGTTTTAGCGTGTTATCACAAGGACAGATAGAGCTAAAGACAAGTTCCATGCAAACAGAGGATGTAGATGTTAACAAAGACAATATTAGAGCAGATTTAAATGGATATTTGGATTTCAACTGTGAACCATTTGTACCACACAAAACAAGATCAAACTAAATGAAAATGACTTTTCATGGCTGGCTACTTATATCATGGTCAGCAAACCACAGCTGACCATGACCCTTTTCCACCACCACATGGCAGCCCTGTAACAGGCTGCACTACTGACCAGCATAGTCTGGGCAAGGGATATCGTAACTGCACTGTAAACTATGACACAACTTCCCTTTCAGGATAAACAGCGAAGGAGAAAAGAAAATGTCTTTCCTGATTATCTCTTCCAAAAACAAAAACAAAAAAGAAGTAAAGATACTATTTATACGTTGTGTGGAATATTAGGAATGTGGTGTTAGGCCCATATTGTCTTGACCTACAGCACACTAGGGCTGATGTGGTCAGCATCATGCTCGCTACCTTTACTTCGCAGACTTGTTCTGTTACCCAATTTGTTAGGCTATTCCTTTCAGTGATTGAAATTTGGCCTGGTCGTTTTTGCAATTTAAAAAAAAAATATCTAACATTAAGTAGCCTGCTCAGGTAAAAATGTCAAGAGATCATTTTTGCTCTGAATTTGTTTTATATATAGACTTATTGCTAATTGTTAAGATAGCTACATTTAAACCCAGTGTTTCAAAGAAAGTTATAAGAGGCAACTGAAAAATGTTCAAGTAACTCTACAGTAGAGGCCTTGTATACTGCAACAGAAGTTCTAGTGACAAATGAAACTACCAAGAGACAAGGATATTCTTCATAGACACACTGTCTACAGCACTAGGCAGCTAACAAGAATACAGACCCAGAGAAACTACGAGCAACACTATAAACTATGTCACCTGTTCATGAGACTTGTGATACAGATCATTCCATCTCATTGGAACATTCAATAAATAGGCCCACAGACTGTCAACAGGAGATGGAAAGCTACCTCAACCTGATATAGTCACAACTTATGAAAAGGCCAAGAGGTTTACCATATCTAGATAGAGGAACAAGTGGGAAGCAGAGCAGACAGGTCAACAACCAAGTGCCACATATTATCAGCTCAACATAGTTGAACAGGTAGTAATATTTAGACTTGGCACATGCCACAACAGATTGAGATACTATCCATTCAACAATAGGAAATACTGACGAATGATTCTGCAGCAAGGATAAAATGACTGCTGAACATCCACTACAAAGGTGTCCAACACTTATGAGGAGCAAAGGAAGCACATATGGCCATCACCAACACCATTCCTTGACAAGCTTCCTGCAGATACCAATAGCCTCAGACTAACCACTGCTTTCTTAAGATATATTCAAATCTGAGAGCTTGCAATAAAGAAGATGTCCAGTGTTTTAGGATACACATGGGATCAAGATGCAGAGCAGCGCATGAGCTGCAGTGGTCAGTGATCCATAGCTGACTGCTAGCGTCAGGGCCAGCCAACCAGAGCTGCCAAGACCCTTCTACACCTCCACGCGGTGATCCTGGATAACAGGCTGCAGCAGGGCAGACTGGCTAAAGAGAAGGGATCAAAGAGGGAATGCTAACCCTGTACTACAAAAATGCTTGCTGAAGTCGGATGTGTTGGAACAAAAAGTGCAAATATCACAGTCAAGCAATAAGCTATGACACAACGCATTCCGTTCTCTGGACTACATTCTGCTACTTAAGCCCTTTCAGGGCTTGGTAGCGGGAGATTGAGAACGAAAGAAGCCAAGCCAAGCCAGGATACACATACACAAAAAATATACAAACATGCACTTTTTCACATGTGCAGTTATTGTCCTCCCATAATATGATTTATATTGGTCCAGTGAACAAGTTTTCATATGCCGTATATTGACACTTATGTGAAAGTAATCTAGGGTTAGTCAAACTTGTGTTTTTAAAATTTGTATTTAAACTCAGAATACTTGGAACCCTGGTATTAACAAAGGCAGATTATGTCTACTGCAAGGTAGCCAAAACTATCCGTAGAAAGTCCTTTTCACAATTTTTACTTCCTGTGGTTTACTAGGCCTGAGGGAAGGTAGGTAGAGCATTGTGTAAGAATTTAATTACCTTTCTAAATTGTTCAAAGAACAGTAACTAACAGCCTGCTCTTTTCAATTTTTAACTGCCAAGAATTCTTTTACACAGGACCTTTGAGTTTTTCGAAAATGGTAAATAAAGATCCTTTCTAGCCATACAAGCTTTCAAAGCTATAAATACTGTTCACAATCTATATAGGCATTTCAAAGCTATGAGGAGATATCAAGACTAAAATAAGACTTTCTAAAACTATAAAGACTTTAAAAGTTATTAAAACTTTTACTATAGAGAACTTTGAAATCTACAATCTATAATGACATTTCAAGGTGCTATACAAAGCTAGAAACAGTTTTTACAATGCTATAACGACCTTTCAAATATGTATCTGTCAAGAGCTATATCAGAATTTGAAAGCTATAAAGACATCATTAAGATATAGATACCTTTCAAAACTAGGTTGAAATTTCAAAACTATAAAGCCTTTCATCACTATATAGACCTTACAAAGCTGTAAAAGCATTCCAAAAAAGTTAGAAATACCTTTCAAAGCTGTATCACATTTTCTAAGCTATATAGACTTAGCAAAGCAACAAAGACTTGTCAAGACTATATCAATCTTCCCAAATGGGAACGGCGTAGGCTAGTGGTTTAGTGACACGGCTCACAATCCGAAAGTGCTGGGTTCAATCCCCATCACAGCATTATCCAGGGCAAGAAAACCCTTAGAAAATGAAGGAGGAAGCGGACTCTTAAATAAAAATGCATGATGAAGTCGGATGCACTGGGCAGATAGGCGCAAAATAAAAAAACCAATATATTAATATTATTCTTATTTTCATTATCATTTGACCACAATTTCCTGTACAAATAATAAGGAAGTTCATCTCTGGAATGTTATTTTTTAAAATGATTTCATTTCATTCAACAAGAAATATTCAAATGTGGTTTCATACAAAAGTGAATGTGTGTGAATGTCTAGGACTACACTGGAGAAGAAGTGTTATATTGTTAAACCTAGTTTAACAATTGTTGTGTGTGTGTTTTAATTGATATGTCACAGATTCATACAATGACTTTCAATTGCAGTTGGAAATTCTGACAAGAATTGTTTCTGCAAGGCAAAATTTGGCAAACTTTTTAAAATTAATCTGGGCTAGGCTGTTGTTCACTAATTGAGAAGGTGACATATTTATTTATCATATTTTAGGAAGTTAAATCTGAATTAAGAACAAATTATTTACAAAAATATATATAGACAATGAACACTCTGACATAACTCTGTTTTGACCCATCTGTTTATAGTTAGAATAAAAACTCAGATCCAAATTGACAAACTTGGTGATTATGCTCCAAGATAAGAAGGAACAAATACATTTGTTGTGCCAGAAATATGAGAAACAGATTGAGTGTAGAAACATATGTGTGGCTAATACAGTGTCATGTACAATTATTGTCAAATCAAATGTATATTTGAAAAATTAATAATAAATATAAAATATTATAAATAATTGATTAAATTCTTAAAGGAAGAATAAATAGATAAAGCAATGGAACCATGAGTAGTGAACTGGCTGTAAAGATTAGAATACAACCTTCCAATCATCATCAAAACTTCGCCAAAGATGGATGACCGAAAGGAGCAAATATCGCAGTCAAGCTGTAAACTAGCGACACAGCACATTCTGTTCTTCGGACTACATCCTGCTACTTGCGAAGCCCTCAGGGCTTGGTAGTGGAAGGTTGAGAACAAACGCAGAAGAAGAAGATCACCAGAACCTTTCTGCTCCCTGTGGAGCATTGGTTTCAACAAATACCATATGTTTCAGCTCAGACTACAAATGTTCCGTATTTGTTTATGTCTGTCTCTATCGATCCTTATGGCTCTTTCAGGATCATATACCCATTTCACAGTGAACCTTTTTGTGTCTCAGATGGCTGTGATATTTTTAATTGTAGTTGGTATTCTAAGCTACTCATGCTGAGCTTAGTTAACTCTTGATATTTCTTTGGGTGTATGTTACAGTGGCTCTTCTCACATCATGAAGCATACTATAAGAAAAATTTCAATAGCATTGAACTTACTGGGGAACCATGCATTACACTATAGTCAGGAAGACTCTGGCTTCCCTATTCATTTCCGTACACGTTTTTGTGGCTTATAATTTCTTCTGGCGGAATTACCCAGCACCATGAAAAACTTTTCTTGGTCACTTTTGATATGTCTGGCAGACTACATTGTTACTGTTCATTGTTCTCCTTTTGTGCCTTGATAACATACAGGTGCAAACTACATTTAAAGAGGGCTGTGATTGGTGCTAAGAACCTTCTCTCTTCTCTTTTCACCTGTTCCGCAACTTAGATGGTTGTAGGGCAGGGTATCACATCTCAGGACATCACGCACATCTCTGGACATCACAAACTGTCCGTCATCATTGAACTCTATCCATTGCTTTTGTTTCTGTTTCAATCAGTGTCATGTCCGTCCACTTCGAATATCATCCGTCCAGCACATCTTAGGGGGACCTCCCTTTCTCTTGCCAGAAACTGTGCCTTGGAGTAGGAGTATCACATTGGGAGAACCATGAAAATGTATCACATGGTTGTACCAGCATAACTTTCATGATTGAGTAATTGAAATGAGGTCTGGATGTGGTCGTTAAGACTGTTGGACAATATTGCAGGTAAAATTAATTTTTACAAAAACCATAACTGGAAGAGCTCATGTAGGTGCTTTGACCCAGGCTTCCTGTGAGGCGGTCACCTTAAAGTGATAATAATGAAATTTCAAACAGGTCACTGCAGACAGAAAAATCATTTGTTCAAGATATTACAAATTTGGCACACAGACATGTGTCCATGTGTGGAGGGCAAACAAACAGTGAAGCATGGTTTCCAAGTCTGCTAGCTCCACAAGAGGAGCAGAGTGACAACATGGCCATTCCCAATACAATTGTGAGATAAACTGTACGGTGATGAGAGAAGTCTGAGAATGACTGCTGAGTTTATAATGGAAATAGCTATTATTTAACTTAACTTAACTTAACTTAACAACTTAACTTAACATTTTTTAAACTGGTTTAGAAGACCCCGCAGAGTCTGTATACAACCAGTTACATTTACATCACCTTGCTCTAAAAGCTATGTGCATCCATTTGAGAGCGATGAAGAAAACAGAAGAAGGGGATTGCACTATGCCTCACTTTAAGTCAAAGGACTGGCTTCAAATAGCTGCTCCTCTTCTACTATCGGGTGTACAGTCTTCTTTTTCTGCAATTTATATTATTTGCAGAATAGGTAGCTGCCCCCAAGCTTAACCCTCCTAAGTTGTCTCTTATGATGAGGTTACAGTGTTACTATTCTTTGCTCCTCATTCAGGCTCTGACAATACATTGGTGAGAAGGTAAAACAAGAAGAAATCAATGAGGAAATATACGAAAATGTATGCTAGGGTGAGTCGAAAGATAACCTTAATTTTATTTATATTAACCAGGATCCACAAATATGAAAGTTACTTTTTAACTCCTGGTAGATTGATATCATGCAGAGCCTTTTATCAGCTCTAGACTTGCTTCTAATTGTGACACCCAATTAAAGCAAAGCCTTTTATCAGCTCCAGGCTTGCTTCTAATTGTGACACCCAATTAACATGTTGTCTTATTGAGCATTAAGTTTTCGTGTGGACAGCATCTATTAATAGGCATTATGTAATCACAACAACCAGCAATTGTTCAGCTAAAACTGAAATAATATGTTATGCAACCACAGCAACAGCTTATAAATAAAAAAAACATCCACAATACAGCTCAACCATAAAATTGACGGACAAAATAAATAATGACTCTTAAAAGGTTGCTACTTGATCACGACTTCGCTCTAAGCACATTTAAATATTGTATTTGTATTGCAGGATACTCTCTATTTGTGCTTGTGACACATTGCCATTAAATGCAGAATTAAAATGAAAATCCAAGTAATGGAGATGAGATGCTTCAGACAGAATAATATACAAAGACTTTATCCCAAATGTTAAAATACGAAATACAATCCAACAGAATTTCAGATCATATTATACTGCTGACCACTGTAAAATCACACAAACTCAAGTCTTACGCTTGAAATGTGTTTGGATGAAATGTGATGCACAACACTAAGCTCAAATAAATTGTTTTGGTAACAAAACATAGCAGAAGTCGTAAGATGTGCTGCACAAGTTATTCAGAAATGGATAACCTTGATAGAGACATAAATACTAGATAGACAGACAAAAAGTACAAACACTCAACTCGTTATACAGTAAGATCTGGTGGCCATGTCACGTCACAGGTTACAGCAGGGAAGAAGAAAACAACCACACTGACAATATATGTCTTTCTCTCTTCTCTTAGTCACTCATCTTCTAGCCTAGTGGTGTAGAGTCTTCTACCTAGCTTACTTAGTCACTCCTCTTCTCCCCTAGGAGTGTAGAGTCTTCTACCTAGCTTACTTAGTCACTCCTCTTCTCCCCTAGGAGTGTAGAGTTGGCCTGATGTGACTTTGTATGATGGAGGGCCACCTTCTTTTGATTTTTATAATGGCCCCTTTTGGGTAGGAATTTTGTTACCTTTATAATTTTTTCCCAAACAGCAGCTAGCATCCTGCTCTTTTAAATTTTCAACTGTTCTTTTATGTGCATAGCATGTTCACAGGACCTCAGAGTTTATCATCCATCTCCGTTAGGACTAAGAAACTAGTCTAACCTTCTTTGAGACCAAGGGATGTTTGAAACTTGCGGGATTCAGACACCCTCTATTTCACACTTTTCTTTCTCGCAAACACCTAACCTCTCAGCTATAGGAACCTTCTGTATGTTTTACAAAAATAATCAAAAAATATGTATGACGTTATTTTCATCCAACATTTGTTGGACTGTTTTGTAAATTTTATTAGAGCAAAATTTCAAGGGAACCATATTTTCTGATCCCCCAGTCTTTTGAACATTTTGTGATCCATATTTTCTTACATCAAAATTAAGTAAATGTATAAGTTTGACAGAACTGCAGAAATATCTTTGATGCAAGCAAGCAAACTAGTCATGAATGGACAACCTTGATAGAGACATACATACTAGATAGACAGACAAAAGCAGAAACACTCGACTCATGGTCATGGTGAAATAATTGAAATAGTGGACAGATAAAGAAAGGGCAATGCAATGAAGAACACCAATGGTTAATAAATATATCACTAAAACAGCACAATTTTGTTCTGCTCATCTGTAATTTTTGTGTCTGTCTGGTGTTAGCACAAAAATGTTTCCCAAGAAGAGTGTTATACACACCTTGGGTAGCTAAGATATCCAATGACGATACATGAGAAGAAAACAACAGAAACAGATAAATATTAACTAGAATGCAAAGTAGACTTGTATTGTTCATTTGACACATCCTTAGAAAACTAGAAAAATCCAATGCCCAATGACAATCAGAAAGACCAGGGACAAGTATGGCAGACAAAAACAGAAAAAAAAATGATTAAGGATGGAATGAGAAACTGGATGGGAAAACATATAGAGTGTTGAGATACTCATGGAACATACGGTAGCAGAGAGAATTGATCGTCAGTGGCTTGTGGCATGACATGATGATGATGAAGAGTAAGCATATGTCATTTGCAGAAATAAGCTTCATGTTTTCTTTCTATAAATTGTTTATTTTAATTGAAAATCATTTGTTACAATCTAAATGAATGTATTTTTATCACATCTGCTAATATTATGGACAAGATTACACTACAATTTTGTCCTACAATTTATCTGTTAAAAAAAAAAGTGCACAGTCCAGTACACTTCCACTGTTTCACAAGTGACATCATCAATTGATCCATCACAGTGACATCATTGACTGATTGATCCATCACAGTGACATCATTGACTTATTTACTGCAGTATCATCATTGATTGATCCACCAGAGTGACATTATTGAACAATTAATCCCAGTGTTATCATATAATGATCCATCAGTGTCATCATTGACTAATTCACTGCAGTAACATCATTGATTGATCCATCAGAGTGACATCATTGATTGATTGATCCATCAGTGTGACATCATTGACTGATTCATTGGAGTGTCATCCTTCATTGATCCATCAGTGACATCATTGATTGATTAATCCCAGTTTTATCATATAATGAGCCATCAGTGTCATCATTGATTGATCCATCAGAGTGACATCATTGATTGATTAATCCCAGTTTTATCATATAATGAGCCATCAGTGTCATCATTGATTGATTCATCAGAGTGTCATCATTGATTGATTAATGACATTTTTATCATCAATTGATCATCACAATGTCCTAATTTAACAGGCGGTCATTGACTGAAGTCAGTGTGCCCATATCTAATGCCATTACAAACATCATCTTCACCCTTATTGTCTCGCGTGCATTGACCATCATCCAACTCTCTCACTTCACCCTCATGACCTTGGTGTTCATAGACCATCATCCAACTCTCTCACTTCACCCTCATGACCTTGGTGTTCATAGACCATCATCCAACTCTCTCACTTCACCCTCATGACCTTGGTGTTCATAGACCATCATCCAACTCTCTCACTTCACCCTCATGACCTTGGTGTTCATAGACCATCAACAAATCCTATCACTTCACCCTCATCACCTTGGTGTTCATAGACCATCAACAAATCCTATCACTTCACCCTATCACCTTGGTGTTCATAGACCATCAACAAATCCTATCACTTCACCCTATCACCTTGGTGTTCATAGACCATCAACCAATTTTCTCCAAACAAAGTCCTGCCAAATATCCATATAATTTTCATCCACTTCTTTGACATCACACCAGCAAGATGCAAGAACATGCATGCCTTTCCTGTACCACTTCGTTTACTGTTCACATAACCATTTTCCTTTGACATCTGTCAGTTGTGAGACTTTGAGGAACCCATCTTGCTCCTACCAACAAATATCCAACATCATAGAAAACTGCCATTATGTTTTCATTGCTGATTGAAGGCCGTAGGACCAATTTGTCCGCTTGTGATGAGACGATTCTCATGAATAGGATCAACGCAGTACTGTAACATGTCTGGGCGCATGGTTTTGGAACGATGACATGTGACTGCAGTCGATCATGCTGCTCCGTCTCTCCACTATCTGAAGCTTTATCTTTAGGAACCCAGTATTTGTGTTCCGAAGTGCTGTATCAGCTACACAACTTCCATACGCAACACACACACGTGTGTAAATGTTTCCTACACTTTCTTTCTCTGCCACCAAGAATTCAATTACAGCCCATTATTTTTAACCTGTGGTGCAAACAGATGCCATTTTAATGGACTACTACAGCTGCGTTCTTTTGTCAGATGATGATAAAATGACACACACACAAGTGGTGAGCATCAGCATGAGTGCTGTAACCCGCACATCTTTACTTTGATATCCTTATTCTAGGGTGAGAACAAAATATGTGGGATATTAGTTTCATCAGCATGAGTGCTGTAACCCGCACATCTTTACTTTGATATCCTTATTCTAGGGTGAGAACAAAATATGTGGGATATTAGTTTCATCAGCATGAGTGCTGTAACCCGCACATCTTTACTTTGATATCCTTATTCTAGGGTGACAACAAAATATGTGGGATATTAGTTTCATCAGCATGAGTGCTGTAACCCGCACATCTTTACTTTGATATCCTTATTCTAGGGTGACAACAAAATATGTGGGATATTAGTTTCATCAGCATGAGTGCTGTAACCCGCACATCTTTACTTTGATATCCTTATTCTAGGGTGAGAACAAAATATGTGGGATATTAGTTTCATCAGCATGAGTGCTGTAACCCGCACATCTTTACTTTGATATCCTTATTCTAGGGTGAGAACAAAATATGTGGGATATTAGTTTCATCAGCATGAGTGCTGTAACCCGCACATCTTTACTTTGATATCCTTATTCTAGGGTGACAACAAAATATGTGGGATATTAGTTTCATCAGCATGAGTGCTGTAACCCGCACATCTTTACTTTGATATCCTTATTCTAGGGTGAGAACAAAATATGTGGGATATTAGTTTCATCAGCATGAGTGCTGTAACCCGCACATCTTTACTTTGATATCCTTATTCTAGGGTGAGAACAAAATATGTGGGATATTAGTTTCATCAGCATGAGTGCTGTAACCCGCACATCTTTACTTTGATATCCTTATTCTAGGGTGACAACAAAATATGTGGGATATTAGTTTCATCAGCATGAGTGCTGTAACCCGCACATCTTTACTTTGATATCCTTATTCTAGGGTGAGAACAAAATATGTGGGATATTAGTTTCATCAGCATGAGTGCTGTAACCCGCACATCTTTACTTTGATATCCTTATTCTAGGGTGAGAACAAAATATGTGGGATATTAGTTTCATCAGCATGAGTGCTGTAACCCGCACATCTTTACTTTGATATCCTTATTCTAGGGTGACAACAAAATATGTGGGATATTAGTTTCATCAGCATGAGTGCTGTAACCCGCACATCTTTAATTTGATATCCTTATTCTAGGGTGAGAACAAAATATGTGGGATATTAGTTTCTCAGCAACCTTTTTATACTGACCAAGACCCAACCTCACCTCCTCGTACATGGACACAGGCTGTGGGGAGTGACAATGTCATCCTCATTGTAGTGAGCCTATTGAGATTCCTAACATGCAACTGTGGTTTGGAGAGCCCAAGTGCTTCTTGGCATGGATGCTTTGAGATATAAGAAGAGTCACTGTAACCTGCTACCAGAGAAACATTGCCAAGCGTGAAGAACTCAGATATAAATAGCTTAGAAGAACATTAAGAAGTGTCCACCTACTTAAGGTAAATGCATCAAGTACAGACTTTGGAAACAGTCATGTGAAACTATTCAAAAACAGAAAGTAATCACAATTAAATTGTTATAAATTACTCTTGTAAAAAGTATTTAAAAACCTTTTTTTCCCCTCATATCTGCTTAAATGAAATTACTAGCATCGTTGTATAAACTGGACAACACAAAAAACTGGATAAATATGAGCATTCAAAAACACATACACACAAAAATAAAAGCCCCCCCCCAAAAAATAAGCATAATGTTAATTTTATATTAAAAAAAAAATAAACAAGAAAATTATGAATTATATTAATATCACTGTGAATTCGCAACTACTTTTTCTGGTAAGAAAGCATTGCTTCTGCCTAAAACCTGGCCAAGTTTAGTACTCTTCCTGACCTACATTTCATGGTGTGAAGATGCTGATGAGCCACATGGTTGGTCAAACCTGCATAAGCATGGTAACAGCACAACAACACCACATCAAGACCAATCATTCATCTGTACTGGATAGGGTAAATAAAACAAGATTGTTGTACCAACCTAGTACTGATTAGGTACTGCGCAAGACCAATGCATTCCGGGGATCCTGAGATGGTCACTTTGCGGTCAGACAAACCATTCTCAGCATTGGAGATCTTGATGGTTGCTCCGGAAACTTGTCTGTGATAGAAATATGTGGATAAGTTGTGCTGCCCTAATAAATGATGAGGAAGTTCAGAAAGATAAAGAAATGTTCTGTGTAGCTGGTGGTAAGGATGATGAAAACTCCATATCAGAACAATGGAATGAAGGGTAACCTGAACATCTGAAGTGATCCATTCCCTCTCTGCTGTTGACCAAATGTTTTGACGTTATTATATCTTGACACTCTAAAAATCATTTCAGTTTCTGGATACTCAAAGAATAATTGTAGTTTCTTTACCCTTGAAAGAAGGCTCCGTGACCTAGGGATGAAGCGTCTATTTCCCAATTCCAATGCACCCGGTTCAAATTCCGCTCGTGTCCAGTTTGGCAGACATGGGTTTTTTCGATCCTACAAATACGGAAAGTAATGGCAACCTACCGTACTACACACTTGTCAAGAAAACTATAATAGTCAAATAGATTGGATGTTGTAAAAAGCCACGTTTTGCAAAGTACATGCTCCTTACTTTTTGTTTTACCCTTTAAAGGTCATTTCAGTTTCCGGACGTCTAAACGGCATAATAGTTATAAAACATTTGAATGATATACTACTGTCTTACTGCTAGGTTATTCATACCACAATCAGAGCCCAGTTTGCCAATTACTTCTTGGAATGACCCTGGCTGACTTTCATGGCTACCATAGTGACATATCATAACTCATTTAATATATATAATAAGCCCATCAACCTTTTTGTTTGTCTAGTTTCCACCTCCCGTGACATGGGTCCATGGCCATATCACTATGTTGACCACACTCGTCTATTGTTAATAAATTCAAGCATTAATAAAGAAAGATATTATTTATTGATTTTCTATACAAACACTGTATTAATATTGATAAATTAATGTAATATTTAACAATCTAAATGTTTTACATTACTCAAATTATTTTTATTACCACTGTGGGCCGTCAGATATGCTAATTAGTTTAGGGACTGCAGGTTGGATATTTTTGGCTGGCAAGTCAAATACAGCGTGCAAGTCATAGCTTGCCAACCCCTGTTCTATGATAATGTGGATGTGGAGGGTTGGACTTGAGAATTGTAACAAATTTGGCCAAAGTTCTTGGATATCCTTATTTATAGATTCTTGCTTCTAGTTGACATTATACGCTTCTTGAATAGAGAATGAAATTGTGACATCCAACCTATTACATTTTCTTGAAGTATGTCTTCAAATTAAAAAACAAAATTTCACAACCACATACTTTGTATGAGATGGTCAAATATAATAAAAATACACAAAGTGAAGATGGATATGATACACCCTCAAGATAAACTCTAACAATATAGCTAATCAATGAAAATCCTGTCTTAGATTTCTTCAAGCATAGGTCCAAAACTGCATTTAGTTTACCTTAACCAACGAGGGGAGGAAGACTAACGTCTGGTCATGCACAACATATTGGCAGAGATCCTCACCTCAGCTACCTTGTAGCCCTCACTGGAAACTGGGTGTTTTCATGGCAGCCCGGTAACATGCTGATCCCCGTAGTAATGAGCGACTCGCAGATGAAGCCAAACATAGCACAATTGCATGGAGAACCCCAGTCCACTTTCATCAGCACGCTCGGGATGTGAGGAAAGCTACTGTAACCCGCCACTTCACGTCTATTTTCAGGGCGCACAAACGAGTAAATCTACTCATTGTGCGCATTCAATAACAACAACAACAGCCCTAACCAGCTTTTAGGAAAGCATGATTCCGGTCATCTGTTGGAGAATAAGTCCAACATGACATTTAGCTCCCATAACTATCATTAGAGGGGTGCGTTAGCTCAGTTCATAGCGAGCAATTCACTATTTTCTGTGGTGACAGCGTGCCTCGGTTTGAATCGCGTCCGGAGACTAAAATAATCCCTGCATGACTTTAATCAAGGATGGCTTCTCCAGTCAACCCAGCTGTAAATGGGTACCTGATGGATGAATTAGGGAAAAAACAACAACAAGGAAGGGCACTGGCCAGCCCACCTCTCATAGGGTGTGGCTTAGTACGATGGAGTTTCAAAAACTCCATTTCCAACCAGCGGTTAATTCTGCTGAATCTCCACTTGACTTTTACTAGCTTTCATGAAAGCTTCACTCCAGTCACTCAAGATGTAAACCAGCAAGAAACGAAGAATCTATCATTGATTATGCGCTAGTCCGCAAAAGTGCGTTTTAAGTTCATGATGCTCGATTGTTTGACCTGGTGGAGTCAGAAGAAGTCCCCATATAGATTACATGAGGTCAGTGGTGACATCGGCCGTGTGTTACCTAACCAGGCTAGAAAGAGTGAGAAATAGTAGGTCTACAACCTGCTAGGCATTTTGTAAGAGCAACCAAGGAGGGATGTGCATGAAACTGGATCATCATGCAAGTCAATAACAGAGAAAAGAGGACATCTACACCCAATGATAAAAGAGGAGTGACTAGGCTAAGTCTAATCTGGTCAATTCTTGACTATCAGGTCAAGTCAAGTCTTAGCATTCAGGTCAAGTTTTGACATTTGGCCAAGTCTTGATAATGAGGTAAAGTCTTGACAGTCAAGTCGAGTCTTGACATTTAGCCAGGTCTTGATAATAAAGTAAAGTTTTGACAGTCAAGCCTTGACATTTAGCCAGGTCTTGATAATGAAGTAAAGTTTTGACAGTCAAGTCAAGCCTTGACATTTAGCCAAGTCTTGGTAATGAAGTAAAGTTTTGACAGTCAAGTCAAGCCTTGACATTTAGCCAAGTCTTGATAATGAAGTAAAGTTTTGACAGTCAAGTCAAGCCTTGACATTTAGCCAAGTCTTGATAATGAGGTAAAGTTTTGGCAGTCAAGTCAAGCAGGAAATATCAACAGAAGCCATATAAATGTGGTCCATGATAGGTATGTACATGATCTTATAAATAGCTCAGATACTGACATTATCACTGACATTCAATATAAACTGTGCTGTCAAGGTCATTAGCTACACATTCCTGTTTGAGCTGTTCCACTCATAACACTTTGTCTTGGATTATTCTTTCACTGTTTTTTTGCTAAGTGTACCTTTCACTTCCTCGTCTCTGTCTTTGTTGGTTTCATTTCAGAGCAAGCCTAGTTATATTGTTAGGATCTTTTGGAAGGTGTATGGCATTTCTCTTAAACTCCAGTTATGTTTGCCGTTATCGTGAGTTCTGCCGCAGGTTTATGTATGTTACAACGTCAGGTGATCGTGTACAAACTATGTGACATTGGTGATTAACACTTAGATGAAGCCAAGCATAGCACAACTGCCTGGAGGACCCTATCCACCTTCATCAGCACGGATGTGAAAACAGCTACTTCAACCCACCACTTGATACCCTTTTTAAGGTGCACAAAAGAGCATTCTTACTTATTATGGACATTCAACAACAACATATGACATTGGTGAAAGTCTGCAGTCTGGATGTGGTACTCTTAGATACATACTCAATTTTTTAGCCATATAGTAGTTCTGATTCTACTATTGAAAAGTTAAATCTGATTTTCCTGGATGGCGAGAACTGAACAGCAAACTATAACCAAAAGGACTGGACGGCGAGAACTGAACAGCAAACTATAACCAAAAGGACTGGACGGCGAGAACTGAACAGCAAACTATAACCAAAAGGACTGGACGGCGAGAACTGAACAGCAAACTATAACCAACAGGACTTGATGGTGAGAACTGAACAGCAAACTATAACCAACAGGACTTGATGGTGAGAACTGAACAGCAAACTATAACCAACAGGACTTGATGGTGAGAACTGAACAGCAAACTATAACCAACAGGACTTGATGGTGAGAACTGAACAGCAAACTATAACCAACAGGACTTGATGGTGAGAACTGAACAGCAAACTATAACCAACAGGACTTGATGGTGAGAACTGAACAGCAAACTATAACCAAAAGAACTGGATGGCGAGAACTTAACAGCAAACTATAACCAACAGGACTTGATGGTGAGAACTGAACAGCAAACTATAACCAAAAGAACTGGATGGCGAGAACTGAACAGCAAACTATAACCAACAGGACTGGATGGCGAGAACTGAACAGCAAACTATAACCAAAAGAACTGGATGGTGAGAACTGAACAGCAAACTATAACCAACAGGACTTGATGGTGAGAACTGAACAGCAAACTATAACCAAAAGAACTGGATGGCGAGAACTGAACAGCAAACTATAACCAACAGGACTGGATGGCGAGAACTGAACAGCAAACTATAACCAACAGGACTTGATGGTGAGAACTGAACAGCAAACTATAACCAAAAGAACTGGATGGTGAGAACTGAACAGCAAACTATAACCAAAAGGACTGGATGGAGAGAACTGAACAGCAAACTATAACCAAAAGGACTGGATGGCGAGAACTGAACAGCAAACTATAACCAAAAGAACTGGATGGTGAGAACTGAACAGCAAACTATAACCAAAAGAACTGGATGGCGAGAACTGAACAGCAAACTATAACCAAAAGAACTGGATGGCGAGAACTGAACAGCAAACTATAACCAACAGGACTTGATGGTGAGAACTGAACAGCAAACTATAACCAACAGGACTTGATGGTGAGAACTGAACAGCAAACTATAACCAAAAGAACTGGATGGTGAGAACTGAACAGCAAACTATAACCAACAGGACTGGATGGCGAGAACTGAACAGCAAACTATAACCAAAAGGACTGGATGGCGAGAACTGAACAGCAAACTATAACCAAAAGAACTGGATGGTGAGAACTGAACAGCAAACTATAACCAAAAGAACTGGATGGCGAGAACTGAACAGCAAACTATAACCAAAAGAACTGGATGGCGAGAACTGAACAGCAAACTATAACCAAAAGGACTGGATGGCGAGAACTGAACAGCAAACTATAACCAGAGGTTAGGTCACTTCAAATAATGGCCGCAGATCAAACAAAAGTGCTGCGATTTCGCTGCTGACTTTAATCATGCACTGAATGATTTGCCAGTCACTGGCCAAAGATCCAACAAGACCAGTACTGGCACAAAACATACACAACATAAAGATAGATGTACTGGCATACAACTATCGATCCAACATGATATGGGTATATCAGTATATCATATATGATTCAACTGACCACTGGCACACAACTATCGATCCAACATGATCTATAGATAAGAAATGATTTCACTGACCACTGGCATACATCTATCGATTCAACATGATCTAGAGATAAGATATGATCCCACTGACCACTAGCATACAACTATCGATCCAACATGATCTATAGATAAGATATGATTCCACTGACCTAATCTCATTGATCTTTTGACCTCCCCTACCAATGATGCAGCCAATGAGATCGTTTGGGATGTTCATTTCCTGCGCTTGTTGGCCTTGACCCGCCAGAGCTGAATGTTGGGGGTTTCCTGGCCTTGGGGCGTACTGCAGGCTAGGTCCTAAACCTGCATAACATTAAATCCTGGTATATTATCATTATCAATGGAAGTAGTATAATTGATAATGACCAACAATGAAGATAACAGCAATGAAGAGTGAATGTGTACATCTTTTTCTAACCACACAGTATATTCGACAACTACACAAATTTATTTTATGAATTCCTTCCCCTGGGACACGACTCTGCTGTTTCATGAGCTATGACCAAGCTATTTCATAGGAGACGACTCTGGTGTTTCATGCGGCACTACTCTGCTGTTTCACGGTACAGGACTCTGCTATTTCATAGGAGACGACTCTGCTGTTTCATCGGACACGACTCTTCTGTTTTATGGGACATGGCCAAGCTATTTCATGGGACATGATCAAGCTATTTCATGGGACACGACACTGCTGTTTCATGGAACATGATCTAGTTATTTAATGGAACACGAATGCTATTTCACGAGACACGACTGCTATTTCATGAACCAAAACACAAGTAAGTTGGCAGTTAGCTGTGCCACTAACCGCATTACCACATCGCCCCCCCCCCCCCCCCCAATGTAATTGAAGATAACAGCAATGAAATTAGTGACATTGTAAAAGTTGTCTAAAGTGGTGACGCTCTCTGGACAGTCTACCACTTCAATGACAGAATACAAACTATAAACCAAGAATGTAGAGACACAGATCCTTCTGTCCATATTTGGCTGTTTCCCCAAGATGTTCAGAATTAACTGGCAGGACAACGTAACATGTAGAGCAGTCGTACGCTTAAATGAAGAGCTACCAGTGGGGCGGGACATGTTGTTCGCATATCCGGCGGACACACCCAGAACATGCTGCTGGCTGGACGACGAGCTAAGAACTTAACTTAACTTAAGTTTATAATACTGTTTTAGAAGACTCTACAAAGTCTGTATACAACCAGTTTATTTCACTAAACGGGTACTGAAAATACTGTGAGCATACAATCTATTTTTGAATGCATTAACTGACTCTGCTTCTACTACATTCTGCGGTAATGCATTCCAAGAATTCACCACTCTCTGACTGGCTGTTGTGGTAGGGTTTGTGAACAGAAGAAACGTTGCAAAAACTCTTTGAAAATGGTTCTGAAAAGTTTGAAAATCAATGTCGTCTCATGTGAGACGCTTGCACAGAGCCATGCCACTTGGCGCGCGAACATCGTACACAGTTTGTTTTCTGGTCGCCAAGCATATCTTCAGCACTAAGGCTAAGAGAAAGCAAGTTGTCCGAAACATCCAACGGTCGACTCCTGACTCGGTATACCGAGTTAAGATGTGATTGATCAGTCATGTGAGATCACATCCCCAAGTCTGATGCTGTCGTCATCTTTGCTTGCGAAGGGTGCAACTATTATTGAAACACACACAATCTAAGGACAGGGTAGCTTATGAATGGGGCAAATAGTGTATCTTGTACATTGGTACTTCTCTCATGAAGCAAACTATGCGCTGTTTTTTCCTGTCCAAAATCTAATAGTTTGCATGGATTCCTCTTTAGGGCGAAGTGCTTTAGAAATAAAAAACGAACTTACACAGCCAACAAAGTATTTCTCTGCAAGGTTCCTTAACAACCGCATTAGGATTGACGTGATCAAAAAAAAAAAGGCAAGTAAACAAACAGAAATGTTGCAAACATATCTATTTTCAAAATATACAAACAATTTACACCTGGGAAACTATTTAAAAGTGTAGCCATGCCTTTCCGTGTTCACACCACAAGCAAAGAAAATCGTACAGAATGTCTGTTTAGCGGAATAATGCACATCTTTTTTTTGTAAAGTTAATTTAGCTAAAAAATACATTTTCCGTGTTTATACGAGGAAGCCAAAATATGTCACGTTTTTGCAAACATAACAAAAACCAAAAAAACCCATATGTTACATTGACACGCTAACCTGATTTTGAATTTGGATGTGCATTTTGTGATAATGATACAGTCAATATAATAGATTTAAACATGATTATAAAAAACCCATAAAAAATGGGGAGCAACGCCTTACAGGAAATGTTGTGACAATAATTATTGTGGAAGTTTTTGGGCAAACGAACATTATTTTTGTGTGGCAGAGTAAAAGGGATGAGCTGGCTGTCACATCATCCAGGTGGTAAACACGCCTTGATACAGGTAAATCAAGAATCTGAGAGATAAGTGTTTAAAACAATAAATAAAAGTAAAGGTCCCCAGCAAATAGCGTTGTGGAGGATGAAGTGTTAGTGGCTTCATTGTAGTGGGTCTCAGTTTTTTGTTGTAGAGGATGAAGTGTTAGTGGCTTCATTATAGTGGGTCTCAGTTTTCTGTTGTGGAGGATGAAGTGTTAGTGGCTTCATTGTAGTGGGTCTCAGTTTTCTGTTGTGTGATGATCAGCTTCCTTTACGCGCTGGCTTACAACCCTTAAATGCAATGCATATGTCCATTTACAACAGGGTACAGCCATATGACTAGTACCCGGGTTGTATTTGGCCACCTGACTAGTTCCCGGGTTGTATAGGGCTACCTGACTAGTAGCCGGGTTGTATTTGACCACCTGACTAGTATCCGGGTTGTATCGGGCCACCTGACTAGTAGCCGGGTTGTATCGGGCCACCTGACTAGTAGCCGGGTTGTATAGGGCTACCTGACTAGTAGCCGGGTTGTATAGGCTTACCTGACTATTACCAGGGTTGTATAGGGCTACCTAGAGCGCGTAGCGCAGTGGTTAGCGCGCTGGCTTCGCATCTGAGTGGTCCTGGGTTCATTCCCCAGTTGAGGCGGTAATATTTTTTTCAGATCACAATGGCTCCCGGGTCGACCCAGCCTTAAATGGGTACCGGTTCAGTCTGGTAAGTAAAAGCGGCGAGGAGAGGAGATGGCTACCGCCCTCATATAGCCGAACCTTTGAAATGTGAGATCGCTAACACCTCACACCCCTACGGAAGTAATGCTATGGGATACTTTACTTTACTTTTATAGGGTCACCTGACTAGTACCAGGGTTGTATAGGGCCACCAGACTAGTACCAGGGTTGTAAAGAATGGAGCCACTGTAATCTTCCAAGCATTCCATAAAAAGCGACTAAGGAGAATTGTGTATGGGTCTAGCAACATTATCCATTGCTATTGAAAACTACCACTGGAAATGCTCGCATAAGGCTTTCTCTAAGTGGGTCAGCTATAATAGTACCCTGGAACAGCTGTGGGAGATCGGCAAAGGCCTGAAATAGAGGAAAAAGAATAAGAGAAGAAGAAGAAGAAGAAGAAATTGAGGGGCAGGTCACCATACTGACGAAGACGCCACCTCCTGCCCACGTCGTGCACCCAGAAACGTGCTGCGTTACAGCAGCCTTGACCTTGAGGTGGAGATGTGATCGCCATAATTGCGATCATTATAAGAAGTCCAGCAGTGAACCACAGACGGAAGGGTTCAGACACACCTTCAGCAGCACGAGAACATATAGAGAGAGCCCCTGTAACCGGCTACTGGAGAATAGATAGTCAAGAGTGACCAACTAAGTCAGCCAGTTACTGGAGAATTGATCGTCAAGAGTGACCAACTAAGTCAGCCAGTTACTGGAGAATAGATCGTTAAGAGTGACCAACTAAGTCAGCCAGTTACTGGAGAATGGATCGTTAAGAGTGACCAACTAAGTCAGCCAGTTACTGGAGAATTGATCGTCAAGAGTGACCAACTAAGTCAGCAAGTTACTGGAGAATTGATCGTCAAGAGTGACCAACTGAGTCAGCCAGTTACTGGAGAATTGATCGTCAAGAGTGACCAACTAAGTCAGCCAGTTACTGGAGAATTGATCGTCAAGAGTGACCAACTAAGTCAGCCAGTTACTGGAGAATTGATCGTCAAGAGTGACCAACTAAGTCAGCAAGTTACTGGAGAATTGATCGTCAAGAGTGACCAACTGAGTCAGCCAGTTACTGGAGAATGGATCGTTAAGAGTGACCAACTCAGCCAAGGTTACTCTGAGACAATATCAGTGGTTCTATTCTGTAATCCTCAGTAACGGGCCGCAGAAAGCAAGAAACGTGTACTACATATCTGATATTTAATCTTATGTTTGCATATCAGGCACACGAGCATGTCCGATTAATGTTTGCATATCAGGCACATGAGCATGTCCGGTTAATGTTTGCATATCAGGCACATGAGCATGTCCGATTAATGTTTGCATATCAGGCACATGAGCATGTCCGATTAATGTTTGCATATCAGGCACATGAGCATGTCCGATTAATGTTTGCATATCAGGCACATGAGCATGTCCGATTAATGTTTGCATATCAGGCACATGAGCATGTCCGGTTAATGTTTGCATATCAGGCACATGAGCATGTCCGATTAATGTTTGCCAATTATTAACATAAAAGAAACTTACAACAGTGCGATGTCACACAGATAATAATAGCAACAAAGCAGAATCTATCTATAATATACTTTTAAAACAGCAAAACATACATGTTAGAATAATGAAGACAAATCAAAGAATGTAGAATGTCTTACAGAATAGATAAAATAACCAGACACACAAATTAATGACAAGAAATGAAGAACAAAATATAGTTGAAAGTTCAAAGTAACAGACATATTGATAAGTTTAGTCACTGCTGTCAGGGATGGAGCATTTATTGTTCTAGGTCCTAGAATTATTTCTTAAGCATGGTGATCATACCCTCTCTCGCAGCCGCCCCTTCTCTAACTTAAATCAGATATACATGCCGAAACTGGAGCGTGTCGAGGCAGGGGATTTAATCCATAGCCCTATGTAACGAATGGCCAATGTTCTAACAATGAGAGGAAGCTTGTTGTTAAATCTGTGTTTCAACATTCTATATTTCATTATCCGCTAAGGAAGTGTCTTCTATGTGTCGACTTTTACCGTTATAGTTATATTATTATTGTCTTTCCTTATCTTTCTGATATTAGCCTTTTTGTCTGCACTTATCTTTCTTCTTCTTCTTCTTCTTCTTCGTCGTTCATCCTCAGATCATGGTTCAGGTTTCTCTTACAAAGGACACCGTTGTTTGTAAGGCTGTTTCATCTCCATACAGTTTTTGTCTCATATCTATTTAACGAGGCCAGTATTGTTCTCTCTTTTCCTGCGTGAGCGTGCAGCTTTGCAGGATGTGTTCCACGGTCATGATATGCTCCCCACATGGGCACCTGTCATCTGTCCCAATCCTCATTTTGTTGTAAAGATGACCCTTGAGTCGGTTATGCCTAGTTCTCAGTCTGAAGATGATGACTTGCTCTTCTCTAGCCTTATCGTTCTGATGTTAATCTTATTTTCTACCCTTATCTTTCTGATGTTAATCTTAATTTCTACCCTTATCTTTCTGATGTTAATCTTACTTTCTACCCTTATCTTTCTGATGTTAATCTTATTTTCTACCCTTATCTTTCTGATGTTAATCTTACTTTCTACCCTTATCTTTCTGATGTTAATCTTACTTTCTACCCTTATCTTTCTGATGTTAATCTTACTTTCTACCCTTATCTTTCTGATGTTAATCTTACTTTCTACCCTTATCTGTATCATTTTAGTCTTATTGTATACTCTTATCCTTATCTTTATCACCGAAAACCTGTATCAAGCACTTGCAGTAGTGCCTCCTGTAAGGAATCAACAACTTGCATGTTGAAATTCCTAACGTCATTGACAACCCTCTTTAGTTTTATTTTACGAAATGCCTTGAACACTGGGGTGATTCTGTTCCTACCTGCAAAGGTATTACCCATGGATCAGTTATTCTTGGGATTGACTGAAAGCACCACTGCTCTCTGTTTATTTCGATGTTCTTGTTTAAAGAAATAACGCTACTGAAGTTCTCATGTCTGATTTAAGGAATGCAAGCCAGCAAGTCTTTCATGGGACAAAGACGAACTCGCCACGAACCTTGAACACTCGTTTTCATAGTATCTTAGTAGATCATTTCTGCAGTGTCCAATCTACGACCCGTGAGCTACATATTAATCTAATGTGTTTATTCCGGTGCCTTCAATTCAAATAGGAAAGATTTCCCAAGCGTGAAAAAAACCACAAAAAAACCCCCCCAAAAAAACAACAAACCACAAGAGAGATTGTGGTTAGGGAGTCGTTCACGAATGAAAATTATAATATTGTTTTTATTTTTTTTTTAAATCGTTAAAACTATTTTACCTACATAATCGTGTGAAGGAGAATTGAACCTCAATAACTTTATAAACATCCACCTCTCCCACCCCAATCCTGGCCCGAGTGTTACCTGGGCGCGAACATCGGGCAAAGAATAGTAACACTGTAACCTGCATGGATGTTGTAAGAGGCGAATAAGGAGGGTTGGCTGCCCTATTTGGTAAAAACTTGAAGGTACACAATCTTCAATAGATTTGATGATTCGACGCGAATTGAAGGACCTGTGTTACACAGGGAGCTAAAAATGTTTGGATTGAAACATTCTCTATATCTACGTCACTAAGACTATTCATTACGCAATTATATCTGCTCGGACTTGCGCCCCCCCCCCCCCCCCGACAACTTTTTTCTCTCTCTCTCTTTCTCTCCCCCGCCTCCTCCCCATCTAAAATTGTGAGCTAAGGTTCGTTGTTATGTAAAATTGTACTTTCATTCATTCAAGTTTCCTGTTTGAATCTCTCGAGATATTACGGGAAACCTAGGGTTCAACGAGAGATTGTCTAAGAAACCCTATTATGAATAATCACAATTTCCCGCCACAAACAATCATTCCAAATAGAAGAAAAACAGCTTACTGATGCATGGTGGTGAAGATGATGCATGGGGCATTGAGCCAGGCCACAGTGATGGAAGGACTGTGGGGCCTAGACCTAGGGAGAGCAGACAGAACAAACAAACAGGCTGGTTAGTCAGCAGTCCACACGAAGGGTTACATGAAGTGGGCACGATGGCATGGAATGAGTGGATACGAGATGGTTATTATTTGGGGAAGGGGAGAAGGGGTCAAGCAGTTGACATATATCATTTGGACAATGATAATTTGAACCTGTGGTCACTTCCGTGGCCTGCTCGCAGTTTAGCTCAATTAAGAGTTAAGTGTTTACCACCCCTGGTCAAGAGCTCCTATCTGGACGCAAATTATAATTTTTCATTTTTCTTCCTCTAATTGTCTTTCATCTTTTTCTTATCTTCTGTTTTGCTCTTTCTCCGTTTTCTTGATTCTTTTCCTCCTCCTCATCGTCATTATTTCCTCACCCTCCTTCCTCTTCTTTGTCATCACACGTTTAAATTCAAGCGAAAATTAAGTCACTTTTCTCAGGACTGTAGCCTAGAGCATCCGTTTCTGTCTCGTTTGCCATATCTAGCCCTCGGTTTGCCATATCTATCCCTAGGTTTGCCATATCTATCCCTAGGTTTGCCATATCTATCCCTAGGTTTGCCATATCTATCCCTAGGTTTGCCATATCTATTACTAGGTTTGCCATATCTAGCCCTAGGTTTGCCATATCTATCCCTAGGTTTGCCATATCTATCCCTAGGTTTGCCATATCTAGCCCTAGGTTTGCCATATCTAGCCCTAGGTTTGCCATATCTATTACTAGGTTTGCCACATCTAGTCCTCGGTTTGCCATATCTATCCCTAGGTTTGCCATATCTATTACTAGGTTTGCCATATCTAGCCCTAGGTTTGCCATATCTAGCCCTAGGTTTGCATATCTAGCCCTAGGTTTGCATATCTAGCCCTAGGTTTGCATATCTAGCCCTAGGTTTGCCATATCTAGCCCTAGGTTTGCATATCTAGCCCTAGGTTTGCCATATCTAGCCCTAGGTTTGCATATCTAGCCCTAGGTTTGCCCTATCTAGCCCTAGGTTTGCCATATCTAGCCCTAGGTTTGCCATATCTAGCCCTAGGTTTGCATATCTAGCCCTAGGTTTGCATATCTAGCCCTAGGTTTGCCATATCTAGCCCTAGGTTTGCCATATCTAGCCCTAGGTTTGCATATCTAGCCCTAGGATTTCCCCAATGTGCCTGCAAGGCGGCAACTTTTTGTTTCTCGTTGTCTGGCCACCTCGGTTCTACATATCCTCTTTTGGTGACCTTGTTGGTATCTAACTGCAGACGTAGCTCTTGGGGTCGCCCAAGGTCTTTTCCAACGACAAAGTGGAGATACGAGATCGGAGCATCCAGAAAGTCAACATGCAAGTGACTTCGTTAAAACATAAGAATAAGCCATATTAAACATCAGCAGCAACAACAACAACAGCAATTGAGCAGCATGGGGATCAACTGACCACAAAAGACATAAACATACTCACAAACTTGTGGATGCAAAGCAAAGTCTTAGGGAAAAAAAAATTTGGGAAGCAAGTTCAAATTCATTTATCAGATAATAATATTAGTTGGCATCAAATACAAGGGTTGAAATGAAAACACAGAGAAACGTTGCTCAGAACAAATGCAGTACAACGGAACACATCAAGTTGGATTCTTAACTGGTAAGACAAATAACAAATAATGGAAAAAAAGGGGGATATGATTAAATACAGTGTTATTTTATATGTAGACACCTTCTATACGGTGAGTAATTGATAAGGTGTCGTTACTATATTGCAATTATTATTTTACTTTTAACGTTATTGCTATGTTAAGTAGAGCCGACATCCCGACCTATCGGGCAGATTCAATACAAATCAATCAATCAATCAATAAATAAATCAATCATCGACACATTTTCTGTTCCCGGTGCAGCATTTGTACTAAATTATCATATATTGATCTGTACATATCTATTGAAACTTTTTTGTGTGTGCTTATAGTGATATTTAGAATGTAAAGAATGGAGTGAAACTGATAGTTTCCTTAGCTCTTTGCTTGTATAAACTTCAAATCCCTTTTTTCAGGCGGTCGCTCATGTGTGACCGAAGTTAGATTGAAAAACGTTCCCGTCTTTAAATTGCTGGTTCGTTGGTTGCTACGTCACAATCCAACATACAATCCGTGATTGGTTCCTGAATGTGCTACTGATCCAGGTCGAATGGCCTAAACATTGATGCCTTTGAGGCCAGGATGTCCGTCATTTAACTGATGTACGTATCAGTGTGACTAATACAGTAGATCTTATAAGCCCCGGAAGGTCCAATGATTCTTTTCCTGATATCCACTCTTGCCATAGCAAACCCTTCTATGCCTTCAGATGCAAGACTTGGGAATCAGGTACAATGTCTAACCAGATGCAAGACTTGAGAATCAGGTACAATGTCTATCCTGGGAAATGAGATGCGGGACAACTTTATCCGAGTTCATGTATGTCTCTCCCTGCTTGGCGACATCCTTACATCTGACTAACAGAAGGACATTCTTGACCTGATATAGAATTAAGAACCAGAAACTACTGATACATCTATCTACACACATATTCCAACTTCAGCACTGACACACCACACCCTGTCCCCCACCCAAACAGCAGACAAAAGCTTGGTCATTAAGTGTGGATTATATAAACACAATAAAATAAGGGAAATAATCATTTACTATACATGAATAGTAAGAAAATTAATAAATGACCATACCATATCATACTGTAATTAATAATGTCTATGGCAATACACAACAATAAATAAATTAAGAAAATTCTGCACTAAAGTAGAAAAATAAAAAAAATTATTAAATGAGCGTAGGTAATAAACAAAACCATTGCATTGCTAAACTACAAGAGTGTATCAAATACAAGGGAGCTAATTAAAAAAAAGCAGTATGAAGGGATAACGACAGGCTGTATATCAAGTTATCTGCCCCTTTGTTGACAATGAAAAATTGCCTACGATAAACCCATAAATTTAGACAATATTGAAATACAATATATAGTAACCCGACTTCAGCAGTTCATATTTAGTGGATATAAAGAAAGCAATTTCCATCGGTATAAATATGAAATCAGCCACTCACAGTAAATAATCCTGAAACGGACGTTTGGATTTTAAAAAGTTGAGTATTTACGAAGGAACCCACAAAGCGTAACAAATAGGTTATTTATAACCAAGGTTAAACGGAGCAGACACAATTATGCATAAAACCAATGCATTTCTGAACCCAATAATTGTACAATCCTTATTATACAATCAGTATGCAGTAATACATTTAGAAAAACCCCAGTTGAAGAAGGTTTACCTTTTCGCAAAAGGGTTGAAGAGGTATTCAAAATAACAACAAACCCAAGACACACCCTCTCTCCTCTAATGTTCTGTTTTGTTCGTAATAATCGACATCACTGCACTCCAGATATAACCCATTGGTGTTCAGGGAATTTTACTGTAGCTCGCTGTTTGTACATACTTCTGCTCCATGATCTTAAATGCCTTGCACCTTTAGAATCTGGCTTGATTTCACATATATGCAGTCTTTGAATTGCTGATTCGTCTATCGTTTATACAACAGGTGGACATTTGCAGACTTAACGATGTCACTTCTATCCAACAGGTGGGCACTGGAAGACTTAACGATGTCACTTCTATCCAACAGGTGGGCATTGGAAGATTTAGTGATGTCATTTCTATCCAACAGGTGGGCATTAGAAGACTTAACGATGTCATTTCTATCCAACAGGTGGGCACTGGAAGACTTAACGATGTCATTTCTATCCAACAGGTGGGCACTGGAAGACTTAACGATGTCACTTCTATCCAACAGGTGGGCATTGGAAGATTTAACGATGTTATTTCTATCCAACAGGTGGGCATTGGAAGATTTAACGATATTATTTCTATCCATATCTATAGTGTCCAAAGGAAAGAGAAATCAGTCAGGTGAAGGATACTGATCAATACCTTCACCTTACGTCCATGCAGTGCTCCTGGAAGGCCACATCACAGCAGTCTGACCAGCAAAGTGGGGATCGACAATGGGATTTCTACATAGTCAAGCTTACTGAGGAGTCTCACATTGCACTACAGTCAGGAGGACGACAGTTCACATTGTGAAGTACACTTCCTGATGTAAGAATATCCACTGTAAAATTCAACCAAAGAAAGGTGTATAAAAGCTAACTAGCTCAGCACGGGAAGATTAGAACAATGTCTGATATGCTCATAATATTTACTTGTGAAGCCATGATGTCAGCACGTTCGTTGTCCCGAACCCGAGCATGAACAGGTCAGTAGATCCACAACAGCCTTTAGAGGTTTGAAACTTCTATAGCTGCCCTAATGTAACTAAATTATTGTGTAGTTTATTGACAAGTTCTTGGCCCTGAAAATGCTTACAATGATTTTGTTCTAACTGTGAAAATGTTCCAACATTTCTACACCCTTCATATGCTCCATGAACATGTTCCAACATCACTACAACCTTCATGAACATGTTCCAACATTACTACAACCTTCATGAACATGTTCCAACATTACTACAACCTTCATGAACATGTTCCAACATTACTACAACCTTCATATCCTCCATAAACATGTTCCAACATTTCTACCCTACGTATCCCCCAATGTTCCAACATATCTACTTTACATATCCCCCAATGTTTCAACATTTCTACGCTGCATATCCCCCAATGTTCCAACATTTCTACCCTTCATATCCTCTATTTTATCAACATTTCCTGTTAATCGGACATGAAGTAGCAGGCGATCAGAGGCGCCAGCCGAGTCCTGTATCAAAGCTAGCACGTGCTCTCCTTCCATTGTTGTTTCTATTGCAACTCCTCACATGATGATGTTCCTAGATCTATGTTATTTAGTAGACTTTAGCGACATATTTGGAAGGTTTCAGTTGTTCTATTCTATCTTCCACTCTCCCAGGGTACTACTAGTTGTTCATACAAATAGTACAAAACACACACACTCACGTACACACATACACAGAATGTTACGTTGAAAACACACACAGGAAACTGTCTAGTATTCTCACTGGTACCAACTGGCCAATAGCATGCACGATCTACGATATCATATAACAAACAAAAGCCAATCAGCAAACACTTGCTTACCATTGACAGGAACGAGGCTCCCAGGAAGCACGGTCTGGGCTGAAGGAATCATGGGAATTGCCTGAGCCATATGTACAGGATGTGGAAAGCCCTTTGGAAGCTGCCATAAATAAGAAACATATATTTACATTCTGGAATCCTGTAGACACTCTAAGTTGTGGTCATGCTTGTGGAACTAAGCTATTGAACATTTGTGTCCTAGTATTTAAGGTACATCATAGATGACACAGTGATTATAGCTGAAACATGAACAACTATCCAGAACTCAATGTGGATTCCGCCGAGGTATGAGTTGCACGGACGCTTTGTTCACCTTAAGGCAATTAAGCGAAAGATCAATGGAATACAATGAACTTATATGTATTGCTTTCATTTATCAAGAAAACGCGTTTGATACGGTAGACAGGACTAAACTTTTGGAGATGCTGAAAGATTATGGTGTACAAGGCCAGCTTCTTGATAATAACTTAACTTAACGTCTTTATACTGGTTTAGAAGACCCTGCAGAGTCTGTATACAACCAGTTACATTTACATCACCTTGCTCTAAAATCTATGCGCATCCAGTTTATTCTTAAACGCATTAACTGTCCCTGCCTCCACCACCTCCCCTGGCAATGCATTCCAAGCAGACACCACTCTCTGACTAAAAAATATTTCCTAATATCTAACCTGGACCTCTCTTTAATCAGCTTGTAGCTATGCCCTCGTGTTATTGTAGGTGGCTGTATTTTAAAAAACTTGTTATAGTCTAATTTATCGATTCCTCTGATCATCTTATAAACCTGTATTAAGTCACCACGAATTCTTCTCTCTTCGAGACACTGTAGGCCTGTTTTTCTGAGTCGTTCCTCATAACTGTAATTCTGGAATCCAACTATCATCTTTGTCGCTCTTTTTTGTATTCTTTCTAGCATGTTTATGTCCCCTCTATGATAAGGACTCCACACCTGTACACAGTACTCCAATCTAGGTCTAACTAAAGCTTTATACAGTTTGACGATCACTTCCTTGCTCCTATGTTTAATATTTCTTTTTATCATACCTAACATTGCATTTGCCTTTTTCACTGCTACCTTAACTTGCTCACTCACCTTTCCTGTATGATCTATTATAACCCCTAGGTCCCTTTCCTTATCTATCTTTCTAATATTGTTTTCTCCCATTCTGTATTTATGTTCCATATTGGATCTACCCATGTGGATGACTGTACATTTATCTACATTAAACTCCATTTGCCAGCTTACAGACCATTCTCGAATTTTATCTAAATCCGACATCAATATATCCACTTCCGCTTTAGATGAGACACTACTGCATAGTTTTGTGTCATCAGCAAATTTTGCAATCATGGATCTCATATCAATGTCCAAATCATTTATATATATCAAGAACAAAATTGGTCCCAAAACCGAGCCCTGTGGCACACCACTTTTCACTTCACTCCACTCAGAGTACTCCTTATTTATGCCCACCCTCTGCCTTCTTCCCGTTAACCAATTTTCAATCCATTTGGCAACTTCGCCACCTATTCCATGTGATTTTAACTTTCGAAATAATCTTTGATGAGGTACTCTATCAAAGGCCTTTGCAAAGTCTAGATAAATAACATCCACTGGCTCCCCTTTATCTATGATTTTAGTAACCTCCTCCATGAATTCTAATAGATTTGTTAAGCATGATCTCCCTCTAGTAAACCCATGCTGACTATTTCTAATTAGATTAAATTTTTCTAAATGCATTACAATGTTTTCTTTGATTATTGACTCTAACAATTTACAGACTATGCTCGTTAAACTCACCGGTCTATAATTTGCCGGATCTGATTTTTTGCCTTTTTTGAATAAGGGGATCACTCCTGCATCTTTCCAATCCCGTGGAACAATCCCTTTTGTAAGTGATTGAGAACATAATATAGCCAATGGTTTTGCTAGTTGGTTTCTAATTTCATACAGCAATTTTGGGTGAATACCATCTTGACCTGGACATTTATTCACTTTCAACCCCTCCAATTTTTTAAAAACCATTTCCTCTGTAATACAGATTGATCTTAATCCCGCTGTATCAATGTCTCTTTGAAAAATATCTATAGGCTCTGGGATCTCGGAGCAGTCCTCCTTTGTGAAGACTGTGCCAAAGTACTGATTAAGCAGATTAGCAGCCTCCCTATTCTCACTTATTATTTTCCCTGTACTGTCTATGAGAGGGCCTACTTTGTCTTTCGTTCTTTGTTTATTTCTAACATAAGAAAAGAAGCTTTTACTGTCAGTCTTGATCCTCTGAGCAAGTTTTTTTTCAAAGTCTATTTTTGCTGTTTTATTCGCTTTCTGAGATATGTTCTGCTTGTCCAAATATTTTACATATGTTTCTTTTGATTTACCTGCCTCTATATATTTTTGCCATGCTTTATTTTTTGCTCTTCTACATTTCACTACAAATCTAGTTATCCACTTTTTACGCTTGGGGTTTACCTCCCTACATGGAACACATTCCTCTTTTAGCGTTTCTAGAACTGTTTTAAAACTTTCCCACTCCTGTTCAACATCTGTTCCTACAATAATATCTTTCCAGATTATGTGGTTCGCTGCCTCTTTCATCCTCTTAACATCTGTCTTAGAGTAGTCGTATGTTCGCGTGTTTATGTTTACTTCTTTCCCTGCAATAAGATCCCAACGGATGATTTGATGGTCACTTGAGCCAAACAGTTCCCCAACGGTAACGTTTTCAATCATATTTTCCTCTGTGGTAAAAACTAGGTCGAGTATGTTTTTGCCTCTGGTGGCTGCTTCTAATGCCAGAGGACTGTATCGTTCGAGCACAAACGTCGTCAGAACGACTGATGGTGTCACATTGGCTTTTGAAATCACTACCGGTGTGAGACAAGGGTGTGTGCTTTCTCCTCTGTTGTCTAACATCTACATGGACAAACTCGCATCAGAGACTGGTCAAATTGAGACATCTGAAGCAGAACATAACTCAATACACGAATTAATCTTTGCAGATGATCAGTGCTTACTGTACATCAAGGAAAACAAACTGCAAAACCACATAGGCGCGCTTGCGACTACCTGTGCTAAATACAATATGCGAATTAATGAGAACAAAACATAAACTTTGATGATCAGTAGAACTTCTGGGTCACTCAAGATACGTCTAAATGATGTTGCTCTTCAACAGGTCCATGAGTTCAAGTTTTAGGGCAGTATTTTTTCGGCAGACGGTAGGATCGACAGGGAAATTGAGACTAGCTGTCAGAAAGCATCTGCGGTAAATTATCAGCTGTCCCCACTGTTTAGACACCGGAGCATTAGTTTGGCAACAAAGCAACAGCTGATAAACAGTATATTAATGCCGACTGTGTGCTACCACTGTTTAACATGGCCTCTGTCCAGGCGCGTGAGAGCAGAACTTCGACTTGTGAAATGAAGTGTTTGAGGAATGTCATCGGTGTTATCAGGAGAGACAGAATGTGAAACGACGACATTCGTAGTATGGTCGGCACTACGGCTTGTGTCGAATACATTTCCAGGCAGAAAATAAATTGATTTGGTCATCTCATGAGAATACACGCTCATCAACTTCCACTGATGGCTTACAATGCTGGTAGATCTGACTACAGGGTATGGGGTGGCCGCGAGGTAGGTGGACTTAAGCTCCCCACTCCGCTTTACGGCACAAGTGAAAAGAAAACTAACTAACCCATGAACTAGACTTATAGAACATGCTTTGATGGAGCGGCTGGCCGAGTTGTTAGAATGTCAGTGTTTTAGCAACGAGAACGTGCGTTCACAACATTAGTTCAGACATAATTTTTTTTTTTCCTTACGGAGGTGAAATAAATATCGAGTCTGTACAGTGCGTAGCGACTGTATTGGCATGCGGCATTTATTTCTCGGCCTTATAAATCCAATAGTGGATAACGGTAGATTCGATGATCCAGCTTTTGGTTTCAAGTGGAGCTGGTTCCATAACTGGAAGTCTATCGCAGTGCCATTTTAAAAACAGGGTTATGTTTTAGCTGGCGAGGTTGCACAACCCTCTTTAGTCGGCTTATGTGACACGTTTGGATGGTTACATTGGTCCTATTCATTTCTTAACGCCGACACAACTTTGGTATTTACAGAAAATGGTTGACACAATAAACAAGACTAAGTGAAGTAAAAGTGGCTAGGTTTAAAAAAGCAAAAAAATTCTCGTAAAAAAATGAATAACGCAGATAACATGCGAGCTTCAGGTACAGAGGATCATATGAACACAAAAACATTCAAATTACAGAGGACCAAGATAACAGCCTACCGAAGTTGTATAACGGAAACAAAGAAGAGAATGACAAGCATTTTTGTACCAATTTCAAAGCTAAAGCAACTGCTGCATATGCAGTATCTCAGATTCTTATCAGGCAAAATACGACTACAAAGAGAACGGTCACTGTAACAGTCTCCAGGAGTGTACTCCATGTCACGTCACCCCATGCAAGGCAGGCTTCAGAAGTGTACTCCAGGCCACGTCAAGTCCCCTACAAGACAGACTCCAGGAGTGTACTCCAAGCCACGACAAGCCCCATACAAGATAGACTCCAGGAGTGTACTCCAAACCACGACAAGCCCCATACAAGACAGACTCCAGGAGTGTACTCCAGGCCACGTCAAGTCCCCTACAAGACAGACTCCAGGAGTGTACACCAAGCCACGACAAGCCCTATACAAAACCGACTCCAGGAGTGTACTCCAAGCCACGACAAGCCCCATACAAGACAGACTCAAGGAGTTTACTCCAAGCCACGACAAGCCCCATACAAGACAGACTCCAAGAGTGTACGCCAGGCCAATACAAAAGCAGACACTTCTCAAACGATTCATGAGGACGGAATGGATAGAGCAGCACAAAGAATACAAGCCAAATAATGATACCATAGACAAACTTGGCAGAGCTGGGTAGACAAAAATCTTCAAACTCAGAGCGGCACAATGCAAACGCAATGCCCACCTCCACAGAATAGGTCTTAGAGATACCGTTACATACGACTGTGGAGCCTGAAACGCACAGTCTCCTTCGTGAACCTCGCCGGGCTAGAAGCATGTCATCAGTTGATCGTGAACCTCGCCGGGCTAGAAGCATGTCATCAGTTGATCGTGAACCTCGCCGGACTAGAAGCATGTCATCAGTTGATCGTGAACCTCGCCGGACTAGAAGCATGTCATCAGTTGATCGTGAACCTCGCCGGACTAGAAGCATGTCATCAGTTGATCGTGAACCTCGCCGGGCTAGAAGCATATCATCAGTTGATCGAAGTTTAAGAAGATTTTGCTTTAGATTATTATAAGTTTTTCAATGCAATGAAAACCACTCTTGCGTTTTGTTATCTGATCCAGACATCCGTGTCTGTACATCCCAATCTGTACGCTAGATGATGGTCATGCTAAATGTATAAAGGAATGCAGTCGAACTCAATACCACTCTCTTTAGTAAGCTTATCACAATGGGGATTATAATATCGATCCCCATTTCGCTAGCCCAACCACTTCTTCTTCGGCGTTCGTCCTGAAAAGGTGTGGTAGTTTACAGCGATTTCTGCGCCTGTCGGCCCGACACATCCGATTTCAACTTAATTTTTTGAGTATCGGGTATACCTTCCAACTGCGATTCCTATCCATTGACCAGACTACACTAGTGCAGCCTGTTTCCAGGGCCGTCACCTGGAGGCATAATAGGGTCTTGTCAGCTTTGACCCAGATGCAGCCAGGCAGCTAGGAGTTGCTGTCAGCTCATTCACTTGGCCGCAGCCCGACATGTGCCACACAGCCTGAGCAGGAACAAAGGCGAGAGGTGGGGGTCTTCATTAGTATGTTTCCCCTGACCCTGACTATTCTTCTCCCACCTTGATCAGTATGTTTTACCTGACCCTGACTACTCTTAGCTCCCACCTTGATCAGTATGTTTTACCTGACCCTGACTACTCTTAGCTCCCACCTTGATCAGTATGTTTTACCTGACCCTGACCCTGACTACTCTTCGCTCCCACCTTGATCAGTATGTTTCCCCTGGCCCTAACTACTCTTCGCTCCCACCTTGATCAGTATGTTTCCCCTGGTCCTGACTACTCTTTGCTCCTTCCTCCCAGTGCGGAACCCGTACTCACACATACGGGGAAGTAGATGCATACATGGTAACATTATTTAACATAAATGTGTTTGAGATACGATGCCTTTGCCAATGAGGTAATACATGCTAATTTGAGCTTATGGACCAATCAAATGATAACAGATAATTCGCACGAATACATTACTTCTTCTTCACTGTTCGCCTTCAGATTTATCACACCAATGACTCTAGCAAAGGTAGCCGTCAGCTCAATACTCCCGATATTTCCGTAACTAGAGATCCATGCTGCTATTCCTTATTGCCAATTACTTCACGCTACGTCCAATTGTCTGTTGTATATTATTTTCAAGCGTTGAAAATATTTTTCCTTCTGTTCACAATATTTTTGTTTTAGAAAATTATTAGTGTCCTATTGTTTAACTACTTATCGTCTGCGTCACCAGTTCCGTTCAGTTGGCCATCCACTTGAGCCGACCAGCGAGGTGGGGAGGTGCGGGTGGAGTGGGCGTTCCTGAGCCGAGTGTATAATGTCTGTCGCTGAAAGCTGTGCCTTTGAAGGGTTACTCTCATGCATTCTATCCATTAAGGACTTCTTCGAGCTCTGTAGTCTGTCTGTGTCATCAAGGATTAAAACATTGTGCTACGAAAAACCGAGAAACTGTATCTGCCAGTTCTGCTATTAACTACTCTCTGGGTAAACCCATAGGTGCTGAGTCTCCATCAGCAAATAGCGATGAGTGTAGATACTGGTGGATCCAGTAGCCCACTGGTGGTACATACTCATGGTATATCCTTTTAGGTCTGATTTCCTGCTTGACGCAGGTGGGATACAAAATATTACGCAGTCTATGGATTCCCAGTCCTCTGATGCACTTTTAACATCCCACTGGGATTTTTATTGATTGTTAGCGTTCTAGAAGAGCTAATTGATTGTTAACATTCTAGAAGAGCTAATTGATTGTTAGCATTCTAGAAGAGCTAATTGATTCTTAGCATTCTAGAAGAGCTAACTGATTGTTAGCATTCTAGAAGAGCTAATTGATTGTTAGCGTTCTAGAAGAGCTAATTGATTGTTAGCATTCTATAAGAGCTAACTGATTGTTAGCGTTCTAGATGACCTTATTGATTGTTAGCATTCTAGAAAAGATAATTGATTGTTAGCATTCTAGAAGAGCTTATTGATTGTTAGCATTCTAGAAGAGCTTATTGATTGGCCCCATAATATCTACCCTATCTACAGTTCCTGATTCTGTGTGTCTTCGAGGCGAAGACATCCTCTCGTTCATCGACATGAAGCAGACCATGACCAGGACAGTAGATCCATACAACCATCCGAAGGCTTCACGCCTCTCTGTCCATTATCCACTCAGCCCTTCGATACATTTTGAATCGTGGATTGAGAGACTGAAACGATGCCTGTTCTTATTAAAAAACTCTCAGATAGACATCTCTGAGCTAAAGTCACCACCTAAATCTTCATTCTCATACTAGAGGCTGTCCACTCGGTAACGGCCTTGCCTCTCCTTCCAGCAGAGACATCCTGTCGAGATTTCTCATCACGCAGCATCATCATTATCCAGAGTATTTTCACTTATATCTGCTTTGTCTTTGCTCATTTCTCTGCAGTTACTACCAAGAGTATAATCAATAACAACAACAACAACAACAACAACAACATCGAACGACAATCTATAGCAGGATTGACACAATCAACAAGATCAATAAAATGAAAATTAAATGTGAGAAACTGAATTGAATTTACTTGAAGCCTAGCCCTGTCATATGCGAACAGGCTGCCCACCTCGTGTCCGGGGATAGCTGTCAAACCGGCAGGAACTGTGAAGCCTGGGCTACCTGAGATGTAGACTGGGGACAGCAGTGGTTTCGGTCTGTATGGTAGGTTTGCCCCCTTGGGCGGCGACTGTAGACAAGGGAGAGAAGTTTGTTAGTTTTGATATGAAGTTGTGGAACATGGTTTAAAGATGATGAAAGTCAGTAATTCCTGTTTTACATCGAGGAACATACTGGAATCAGGCTACAGAGTGAATTTATGGTGTGTGTGTGCACGCGTTTGTTTATATATATATATATATATATATATATATATATATATATATATATATATATATAATTGTATATATATAATGAATCGATTAAATTATTATGATTTTTAGTTTTGCTGTTGCTGTCTTAAGTCTTAAAAGGAAAAACAAATTTCTATCGTAACTTAATTGGATGTCTTTGTAATTGTTTTGATACCACCTGTTTTGTTCATACTAATTGATAGCCTTGATAGTTAAGATAGTGAAGAGGTAAGTCCCTTGCCGCTCAAGAAACGAAAGCGCCAAAAAAGTTGAGTTTCGATTTCCGCAAGTTTCAATCGTCCCCTAATCTCAAGGAGGGTGGGACCAGCATCTAATCATATTGGAGATGGACGATACATTTAGATATCTGGCATACATGATGTGCACGTAACTGAGACCTTTGCAGTTGAAACTCGATAAGCGCAGCTGTTAGCCACTGTCACATTGTGAATGCCATGAAAATACAGTCAGCTGTTTATGTGCACACTCGACTGATATTAATCCTCCCCCCCCCCCCAATCCTCATATCTGAATTCAACCAGGGAATTTATACGGAAGGAGGAATAATGGCCACGGTAGGTTAACATTTAACCTTAACAAAAGCCAGAACTTGACCTGGGTTTAGAATCCATGTCGTATTGTTCAGACGAATAGTGCCCAAATTGCAACACCATCACAGTTTTAATATTGACCTGTCAGTTTTTAAGTCGTCACTTTGATAAGGTGAAGTTACAGAACTCAGTCATGTCTAGGTAGTTGAATTTTTTCGTTGAATACTGTCTCAGATTTATATTTATCTAACGAAAGCAAAGCGTCAGGCTTAGATCATTGACCCCTCATTGGAACCCGTCCTTCCTAGTATGATCTCAAATTTCAATTTGTCTAAATAAATCATTGGTCAGACTGAGGTCATTGGCGTCTCTGCTTGTCCTCTTTCGTACGCTCACAAAATGGAACATATCTAAAGGAAGCAGTGGTCAGCCTGAGGTCATTGATCTCCCCATGAAGCTTGACCATCTTCGTACGTTCTCAGCTTTGAATTTATCGAAATTAAGCAGAGATCAGTCTGTAATTCATGTCTAACAGAGTGTGTCATTTATCTTTCTACACTGTCAGATGGGAATTATAATCAAAACTAGGAGTATCTAGACTCGTGCTATTGGTATCTCAGCAGCACGTGCGACGTCAGTTCATAGTTGGTTTTCTGATACTTCTTAAATAACGAGTGATTGTGTCGGGTGATGATGGTGACGTCATGATTGTACGGCACATAGAGGGCGCTACAAGTTCCAGGGCTTAGTGAAGATGTACTGTACTGGTCATACAGGTGTTTACGGCTAATTTCAAGGCTTCGATGACATCTGTTATAGTATCGTTGGATGTGGATGGAGGTGACGTTCTAAAGACGATCGATGATCACCTCTTGAGACACTGTAATTGGTGAATCGGCAATGCATGGATTACAACATTTTTGAAAGCGGTAGCCGGTCGAGAAAGGAGACACGCCAAACAGGATGAAGCAGAATGTATACAACCAACGAGCTGCTAGAACCACCGATATTCATCTTTCACCCTTTCCTGACAGAGACTAAACATCTGTTTGCTACTTGGACTGTAGACACGTTGGTGTGCCGAAAACGGATGTGTCAGACCGAAAGGTGCAAATATCGCAGTCAAACTGTAAACTAGCGACACAACGCAAATCCGTTCTCCTGACTACATCCTGCTACTTGCAAAGCCCTGTTCAGGGCTTGGTAGCGGGAGATTGAGAATGAACGCAGAAGAAGTTGGTTCGTAATAACATTATTTTCATGTATGTATATCAAATAGCTCGCTCTCTTTCTATTTCTCTCTCTCTCTCTTTCTCTCACATCATATTAACCCGTTGCAATTGCGGATGCTTGAATACAGACTCTCTGTCAAAGGGTCACCAGTAGTGGGTCTCCCATGCTTCGATTAGAGCAAAACAGATAATTATCATCCGGTAAATATATATAGTTAGTTCAAAGAGTCTCACTTGACATGCATTAAATGACGAAATGGGATCAAGATGCTGAGCAGCGCATGAGCTGCAGTGGTTAGTGACCCATAGCTGACTGCTAGCGTCAGGGCCAGCGAACCAGAGCTGCCAAGACCCTTCTACACCTCCACGCGGTGATCCTGGATAACAAACTGCAGCGGGGCAGACTGGCTAAGGAGAAGGGATTGAAAAAGGAATGCTAACCCGGTACTAAAAAAATGGTTGCTGAAGTCGGATGTGTTGAACCGAAAGGTGCAAATAACGCAGCCAAGCTGTAAACTACGACACAAAGCATTCCGTTCTCTGGACTTCATTCTGCTACTTAAGCCCTTTCAGGGTTTGGTAGTAGGAGATTGAGAACGAACGAAGAAGAAGAAGAGGAAATGATGAAATGTCTGTAGAGTAAGCATCAAAGACAGCCATTCCATTAGAATGTTTTCTCTGTAACAGATCGATATGATTGACAGGTTAATGCCGTTAGTTGATACAAAAATTGGTACACGTCAGTCATCACAAGCCCAGGTCTGTATTAATTGAAAATAATATTGGCTGCTCCAGCTTCTTATTCTATATTAACAAATATAAATGGCCAGGTAAATCCACGCGAATACTGCCGTCAGAGAGGAAGTGTTGGAGGTTACATTATACTGGGACAAGTAAAGACAACAGTCTAGCCCCTGTTCTGATTTTGACTTCAGGAATGAAATATTAAAGGCTACATCCAGAGGTCGACCTATTGCTCTGACTCTGAATTATGGAAGAGTATTAGAGGCTACATCCAAAAGTCGACCTATTGTTCTGACTCTGAATTATGGAAGAGTATTAGAGGCTACATCCAAAAGTCGACCTATTGTTCTGACTCTGAATTATGGAAGAGTATTAGAGGCTACATCCAAAAGTCGACCTATTGTTCTGACTCTGAATTATGGAAGAGTATTAGAGGCTACATCCAAAGTCGACCTATTGTTCTGACTCTGAATTATGGAAGAGTATTAGAGGCTACATCCAAAAGTCGACCTATTGTTCTGACTCTGAATTATGGAAGAGTATTAGAGGCTACATCCAAAAGTCGACCTATTGTTCTGACTCTGAATTATGGAAGAGTATTAGAGGCTACATCCAAAAGTCGACCTATTGTTCTGACTCTGAATTATGGAAGAGTATTAGAGGCTACATCCAAAAGTCGACCTATTGTTCTGACTCTGAATTATGGAAGAGTATTAGAGGCTACATCCAAAAGTCGACCTATTGCTCTGACTCTGAATTATGGAAGAGTATTAGAGGCTACATCCAAAAGTCGACCTATTGTTCTGACTCTGAATTATGGAAGAGTATTAGAGGCTACATCCAAAAGTCGACCTATTGTTCTGACTCTGAATTATGGAAGAGTATTAGAGGCTACATCCAAAAGTCGACCTATTGTTCTGACTCTGAATTATGGAAGAGTATTAGAGGCTACATCCAAAAGTCGACCTATTGTTCTGACTCTGAATTATGGAAGAGTATTAGAGGCTACATCCAAAAGTCGACCTATTGTTCTGACTCTGAATTATGGAAGAGTATTAGAGGCTACATCCAAAAGTCGACCTATTGCTCTGACTCTGAATTATGGAAGAGTATTAGAGGCTACATCCAAAAGTCGACCTATTGCTCTGACTCTGAATTATGGAAGAGTATTAGAGGCTACATCCAAAAGTCGACCTATTGTTCTGACTCTGAATTATGGAAGAGTATTAGAGGCTACATCCAAAAGTCGACCTATTGTTCTGACTCTGAATTATGGAAGAGTATTAGAGGCTACATCCAAAAGTCGACCTATTGTTCTGACTCTGAATTATGGAAGAGTATTAGAGGCTACATCCAAAAGTCGACCTATTGTTCTGACTCTGAATTATGGAAGAGTATTAGAGGCTACATCCAAAAGTCGACCTATTGTTCTGACTCTGAATTATGGAAGAGTATTAGAGGCTACATCCAAAAGTCGACCTATTGTTCTGACTCTGAATTATGGAAGAGTATTAGAGGCTACATCCAAAAGTCGACCTATTGCTCTGACTCTGAATTATGGAAGAGTATTAGAGGCTACATCCAAAAGTCGACCTATTGCTCTGACTCTGAATTATGGAAGAGTATTAGAGGCTACATCCAAAAGTCGACCTATTGTTCTGACTCTGAATTATGGAAGAGTATTAGAGGCTACATCCAAAAGTCGACCTATTGTTCTGACTCTGAATTATGGAAGAGTATTAGAGGCTACATCCAAAAGTCGACCTATTGTTCTGACTCTGAATTATGGAAGAGTATTAGAGGCTACATCCAAAAGTCGACCTATTGTTCTGACTCTGAATTATGGAAGAGTATTAGAGGCTACATCCAAAAGTCGACCTATTGTTCTGACTCTGAATTATGGAAGAGTATTAGAGGCTACATCCAAAAGTCGACCTATTGCTCTGACTCTGGCTTAGAAAAATATGTAAGTTACTTCTTATTATGTTTAGCTGTAGGATAGTTTCCTTTCTATGTGCCTGACTTTCACTAACTCAGAGCTGAGTGAGGTATACTCTTTTACAGTTGGGTAAACTGTAGAGCCCCTCGATAATGACATGCAAATGTTCTATTTACCGAGAGAAACAACAGTTCGAACAACAATACCAATAGCGCCCTCAATTTTTACTAATCTAATCTGGAAACAGAATGTCAAACAAACACCTTATTGTTAGAGATACAAAAAGACACTTTATATTTAGAGAGACAAAAGAAAGCTTATATATTTGATAAACGCTACAATGACATTTTATGTTTGGAGATGCATTAACAGACACCTTATACTTAAAAATACACTAAAAGACAACTGGCATATTTTGATAAATTGAAAGACACTATATTTAGATCTAAACTACAAAACAGTGTATGTTTATTGATAAACTTAAACAACTTTATGTACTAAGATACACTAACATCAATCCGGTTTTATGATATGTTATAAAACACTGCACATATACGTTTAGATATAATAACAGACAATTTATATGAAAAATTATCACATAAATTAATAATGCAACATTATTGAGCTAAAAATAAATATTGCACATAAAGTGACATTTAAAACTACTCTTAAACATGAAATAAATATGTATAAAGTTGGCGTAGTTGACGGCTGGGCATATTATACTAACACAATGACAAGATGACCGTCACCAATAAAGGGTTGGGTTTCTGCGATGATTGACATTTAGTGACATAATATAATTGTGACGTGAATTTGTGAAGGGTGTGAAGTGCTAGTACTGTGTTGGGCTAAATTGTGAAGCCTGGAAAAATAATTTTTGCCACCAAAAAAATAAAGTAAAAAAAACATCCTTATTCAGTTTCTGAAATGATTAGCTGTAAGAAAATAGTTTGGTCGAGATATAAGAAAAGTCTGGACAGTCTTTGAAGTAATAAACAATACAATCTGGCAGATTGGCGTTAATTGGACAAAATAGCTCGATAAAGAATATAATTTCATTGCAGAGATACACCACACCTTAGTATGTTAGTGTATTCTAGGTATACAGTGATTAGAGTGTCTTCCTTCTAACAGAGTTTGCGTGTCTTCATTCTAACAGAGTTAGCGTGTCTTCATTCTAACAGAGTTAGAGTGTCTTTCGTCTGACAGAGTTAGAATGTCTTCACACAAAAACATCCCACAAGGCTAAGATCTCACACAATGACCTCACACAATGACATTCCACAAAGCTAAGACCTCACACACATATCTCACTCAATGACCGCACACCTCAAAGAAAACACCTGATTTTGAACAGCAGTGAATGAGCTGACACCAGCCAGCCAACCATAGCTGGCTTCTTACAGCAGGGTCAGCGAACCATAGCTGGCTTCTTACAGCAGGGTCAGTGAACCATAGCTGGCTTCTTACAGCAGGGTCAGTGAACCATAGCTGGCTTCTTACATCAGGGTCAGCCAACAATAACTGGCTTCTTACAGCAGGGTCAGCCAACCATAGCTGGCTTCTAACAGCAGGGTCAGCCAACCATAGCTGGCTTCTAACACCAGGGTCAGTGAACCATAGCTGGCTTCTTACAGCAGGGTCAGCGACTGATAGCCGACCACAACTTTTTCAGTGTCTAAGTGGCGGCCCAGGAAACAGGCTGCACTAGACAATAGTGTAGTCTGGCCAAGGGACAGGAATCGCAAAGGAAAGGAAATCCCGGATCACAAACAAATCTAGATGAAATCGGGCTGAACGGCCCAGATGTCCCAGCCGGGGTTTGAAATCTACCACAACGTCGCAACGTCCTTTTCAGAACGAGAAAACGAAAAAGAAGAAGAAAACGAAGAAGAAGAAATGGCAGTATCTGTTATGGGACAACCATTAGTTTGACTGTATACGTGGCATGTTGAAATGGACGACTATGGAAGGATGTGCATGGGGCTAGCAGCATCACAATTTAAAAACTATTGCCACTGAAAATACTGTAAATTTATGAATTCAGGACTTCATAACAGCTGATTAGGGTAAATCGAATGTAGTGTTGTATTTATACTTCGCCTTCTGGTGTGACAGGAACATGATGATGATGTATTATCGCCAGAAACAAGGTTCCATAGAAATGATATGCTGCCAGGTAATTAGCAGTAAAAAAGAGCAATCGCTCGAGAGTTACCGGGTATCAAAGGAGAGAAAATAAAGGTAATACTAACCAGTAAGGCATGTGGTAAGAGACCGCTAAGGAGGGTAGGGTATGGTAGCTGGTTATCCCATCTTGTAGATGGTTGGGGTACACACCCACGCAATATCCAGGCATTTCTTGAAGACCTATGCTTCGCAGTGAGCTCAATGTTTTGATTGATATAACAAGAACAGCACATTGAATAAACACATCCACAGACCAGAACCTGACACCGTTACGGGAATCGCCGTGGGCATGGGCCCGAGAGGGAAGGAGATAGAGACGCTATATCAACTTGGTGAGGTGGGGTTGGCTAGTTCCGTCCCTGAGTCCCGTAGCATGGGCCCAGAAAGAAGGAGACAGAGAAGCTAGGTTCACTTTGTGATGTGGGGTTGGCTAGTTCCGTCCCCGAGTCCCGTGGCATGGGCCCAGAAAGAAGGAGACAGAGAAGCTAGGTCGACTTTGTGAGGAACCCAGTCGACAGAAAGTTTCAGCTTGTTGAGGTGGGGTTGGCTAGTTCAGTCCCTGCGCCCGTGAGGATTGGCCCCAGAGGGAAGGAGATATAGAAGCCGACCTAGATCACCTTGGTGAGGAGCCCAGTCGACAGAGATCTTCAACTTGTTGAGGTGGGGTTGGCTAGTTCAGTCCCTGGGTTCGTGCCTTTCCTTAACTTACGCCAAGTACAGATGGACAGTATCTTGGTAGCGTTTTGGAAGAGCGCTCGCTTCCAACAGCAAAGGAACTGGGTTGGTTCTCAGTAAACAATGCGCTCCAGTTGACCTAAATGTATATGGGTACTTGGTTTACCGTTAGTATTGAACTGGCAATATAGTTTCACGAACATTTAAGTATAATACAAGAAAATCTTAACCACTTCAATCCTGACATCCGTGTCTGCTATAGGAATACCTTACAATTATCAATTTACAGCTAGGTGTACTGGAACAATCTAATCACTCTGCTACCTAGACATAATTGGGGTGGGGTTGGGGGGGGGGGAGGTTATTAATGAAGGTAAGTGAGAGACAATTTGGGAAGGGGGAGGCAGAGGAAGGGGGACGCAGAGTAGGAGGTATAGGGGGAGATAGAATGTGGAGGCAGAGGCGGAGGTAGAGGGGGAGGTAGAAGGAATGTTACAAAAACACAAGGAGAGTATAATCAGGGGAGAAGCAAGTCTTTGTTTGTCCTGGCATGCTTACGTTACCATGGAGATAGTTAGTCATACCTACCGCGAGACAGCTGAAATGCAAAATGGCAAAGCAAATCTATTTGTGTTGCTTGTAATGATAAAACGACACTACTACATTCAGGGATGATCTATAGGTGCTAATTATGGTGTATGTTGTGGCGAGCAGTATTGGTACTGATGCTTCCTGTATCTCACTGGTTGTATACAGCTATGCTCCCTCCTCTCAGGCAGTCGTTACTGATCGAACCAGGTCTGATTTAATATTCTTGAGATCTGGTTCGTGTTACTATTCTTAGCTACTAGTGCCTGGTTAAGATAACACCCGGAGAAGTTTCTTTGGTAGCGGGTTACAGTGGCTCTTCTTCTGTCCAGAGGTGAACATGTGGTGGGGACAAGACCAGCATGTTTATTCTGACCCTGATTGCTCTTCGCGTCCACCTTGATCAGTATGTCTCACCTGACCCTTATTACTCTTCGCTCCCACCTTGATCACAATATTTCACCTGACCCTATTTAATATTAGCTCCCACCTTGATCAGTATGTTTCACCTGACTCTGTTTACTATTAGCTCCCACCTTGATCAGTATGTTTCACCTGACTCTGTTTACTATTAGCTCCCACCTTGATGAGTATGTCTCACCTGACTCTGTTTACTATTAGCTCCCACCTTGATCAGTATGTTTCACCTGACTCTGTTTACTATTAGCTCCCACATGGTTCATAGATTGCAGTATTATTATGTACTAGAAACATGAGGTAATAGGTCCCGAGTATCTGTAGACATCGTCTTTCAAACGCTCTCAGCTTTTCTGGCTTTTAATGTGGATAATTAGCATACTACAACTGTGTTTCGTTTTTGTGTTTAGTGAGGATAATTATCGTACAACTGTGTTTTGTTTTTGTGTTTAGCGAGGATAATTAGCATACTACAACTGTGTTTTGTTTTTGTGTTTAGCGAGGATAATTGGCATTACAAAAATTAGCTTGGTGCTGTTTTTGGATTGTGATAAAATGCGAGTGGTATATTACGTTAATACAAAACTAACTAATCTTTTCATGGTGTATTCTGCTCATGTAAAAATACAACGGTGACTTTTTGACTCCACCTTGTACAGGTGTATTTTATTATACTATAACACAAACAAATATATAACAGAAACAAATATATAACACAAACAAATATATAACACAAACAAATATATAACACAAACAAATATACAACAAAAACAAATATATAACACAAACAAATATATAACACAAACAAATTTATAACATAAACTCATATAAAACACAAACAAATATATAACACAAACAAATATATAACACTAACAAATATATAACACAAACAAATTTATAACAGAAACTTATATATAACACAAACAAATATATAACACAAACAAATGTATAACAGAAACAGATAACTGAACATAACTATGGTTGGTACCTGGAGAGGTAAACTCCCTTCAGGTAAGATCATAGCCACAAAAAGTGAACAGTTTTAGAATGGGGTACTTGGGCACACGGAAGAGCCCTCTACATGATAGCATTACTTGTCGAGTATGAAGCGTACAGTGATTCTATTCTCGTATTGACATTCATTCTTGTGTTTAAAAAACGATTTAAAAAACGGCAAGAAATCTAATGTCCAACTGTTCAATTAATCACAACCGTTTCAGCTGCCAGTGGAGCAAGGGTCGTCAGCAAATACATGCCATGCCCTTCTTAACTTAACGTCTTTATACTGATTTAGAAGACTCTACAGAGTCTGTATACAACCAGTTTCATTGATATTACATTGCTCTAAAAGCTATGCGCATCCAATTTATTCTTAAATACATTAATTGTCCCTGTCTCCACTACCTCCTGTGGCAATCCATTCCAAGCATTCACCACTCTCTGACTAAAAAAATATTTCCTATTATCTAATCTGGACCTTTCTTTAGTTAATTTGTAGCTTTGCTCTCTTGTTCTTGTAGGTGGTTGTATTTTGAAGAAAAAAACTTGTTATAGTCTAATTTATCCGTTCCTTTGATTATCTTATAAGCCTGTATTCTTCTCTTTTTTAGACACTGTAGGACGGTTTTTCAGATGAGACACTACTGCACAGTTTTGTGTCATCAGTGAATTTTGCAATCATGGATCCCATATCAATGTCCAAATCGTTTATATATATATTAAGAACAAAATTGGTCATAAAACTGAACATTTTGGCACTCCACTCTTTACTTCACACCACTCAGAGTACTCCTTATTTATGCCCACCCTCTGCCTTCTTCCCGTTAACCAATTTTCAATCCATTTGGCAACTTCCCTACCTATTCCATGTGATTTTAACTTTCGAAATAATCTTTGATGAGGTACTCTATCAAAGGCCCTCGCAAAATCTAGATAAATAACTTCCACTGGCTCCCCTTTATCTATCATTTTAGTAACCTCTTCCATGAATTCTAATAGATTTGTTTAGCACGATCTCCCTATAGGAAACTCATGCTGACTATTTCTGATTAGATTAAATTTGTCTAAATGCATTACGATGTTTTCTTTGATTATTGACTCTAACAATTTACAGACAATGCACGTTAAACTCACCGGTCTATAATTTGCTGGATCTGATTTTTTTGCCCTTTTTGAAAAAGGGAATCACTCCCGCATATTTCCAATCCACTGGAACAATCCCTTTTGCAAGTGATTGAGAACATAATATAGCCAATGGTTTTACTAGTTGGTCTCTAATTTCAAACAGCAATTTTGGATGAATACCATCTTGACCTGGACATTTATTCACTTTTATCCCTCCAATAAAAAAAAACCCATTCCCTGTGTAACACAGATTGATCTTAATCCCACTGTATCCATGTCTCTTAAAAATTTATATAAGCTCTGGTATTTTGCAGCAGGATTTTGTGTAGACTGTGCCAAAGCACTGATTAGATGTATCCCTATTTTCACTTATTATTTTTCATGTGCTGTCTAATAGAGGGCATACTTTGTTTTTCGTTCTTTGTTTTTTTCCAACATAAGAAAAGAAGCTTTTACTAACAGTCTTGATCCTCTGAGCAAGTTTTTTTTTAAAGTTTTTGTTTGCTGTTTTATTCACTAACTCAGCTATGTTTTGCTTGTCCAAATATTTAAAATATGTTTCTTTTGATTAACCTGCCTCTATATATTTTTTCCATGCTTTATTCTTAGCTCTTCTACATTTAACTATAAATCTAGTTATCCACTTTTTACGCTTGGGGTTTACCTCCCTATATGGAACAAATTCCTCTTTTAGCTTTTCTCGAACTGTTTTAAAACTCTCCCACTCTTGTTCAACATCTGTTCCACCGACAATATCTTTCAAGAAGTCCAGTGTATTTTTGTCTCTGGTGGCTTCTTCTACATGTTGAATTAAAAAATTGTCAGTTATGCACTTAACAAAAGGTTTTAACTCTACCAGTGCTTCTGCCATATCCCATTTTATTTCTGGAAAGTTAAAATCCCCCATTAATAATAATTTCCCTTCACTTGCCTTTTCTATGCTGCTAATCAGCTCCTCATCTTCCTCTTTTTGACTTGATGGACATCTATAGGCTACTCCAATCACTGTTTTTTCACCCCCCTCTTTCCATTTATACACAAGCACTTTACTTTCATTTTTGTTACCACATGATAAATCATCTTTGATCGTTATATTAACAGAATGTGTAGAGTATAACAAAATACCACCTCCCTTAGCCTTGTTGTTTGATGAATTGATTCTCATTATGTTTTTGATGTTTTCTGTGTATATCCCGTTTCAATTTATGTGAACTTTCATCAAGTATACTTAACAAAAACAATATCTGATGTCAGTTGTGAGAGAATGTAGCCATGTTATGAGCAAGGTCCAGTACAGCTGTCGCTATCAAATAAGCATCGCAACCCTTCTGTTCATAACAGTCGCAAATGTTCAAACGTCTGACGTCTGACAAATCGTGCTGTGTGACTTTAGTGGGGATTGCCAGTTGTCGCTTTTAGTGCACTTAAACATCTATGCTAGCTGGAGTGGCTTTGATGCGCTTCTTTTTGTTTGGATTAATGCTTTACATTTAAATTTGACTTTTTTTTATGGCAGCTTTATCTTGTCATTGTTTTTATGTGCATGGCAAATTTTATTATTTTTATTTCTTGGCTTTTTGGGACAAAGTTTGACTCGTTTTTGACTTTTTTGTCTGATGTGTTTTGCATTTCTCCAAAGTGGCAACCATGAAGCTCAAAATTTCTTTTTTTCTTGCTGGAAGAACGTAACTTTTCATTGATTCCACCTGTAACAGTGGTTCTCGTATTATTTATGATTATATAAATAGTTACTAGGGACCACAGACAAAATACATTATCAAGGGGCTACAACTCTTAGGTCTAAATGTAACTTGTCCCCCCCCCCCCCCTTCCCCCGCCCCCCTTCCCTTGCAATAGTTTTTTAAACAAAGATTGTAGTCCAAATGAAGTATTGATTAGCTTTTATAATTTGACTTCTGTACCGCTGTCATCTAAAAGACGAAGTAAAATTGCTTGGAAAGGTAGGAGAATTTACATATTTGCACACGGTTTAAGTTTAAAGTTGAAAATTAATTGCTTTTCACACAATAACTATGCTAAAGGTCAATAGCGTTTATCGTCCCCATGAGACAATGGTTGGTTAGACCAAATGATGTCGCTAGACTAAATGATGTCGCTAGACACAATGAAAGAGGACACAGTTCAGATACTGAAACAAACATTTGTCCAGCAGTGAAATGTCTAATAGAATACTAGTAGACAATTCATAATGCAGTGGTATGTGACAATTCATAATGCAGTGGTATGTGACAATTCATAATGCAGTGGTATGTGACAATTCATAATGCAGTGGTATGTTACACACCAAATGACTACTAGGTCACGTAGAAGACAAAGAAGTTCAATACAAAGTCTAACTTATGTGCGGCTCCTGGTTCACTACAAATGTTCTCATCCGGCCCTCAGGCTGGCTTCAGCTTGGAACTCTGATTTAGAATGATCTCAGCCAAATTCTTGTATAGTTACTCAAAATAGACTTTTTTTAAATAAAAAAAATGCTAACACAGGCTGTGGCGGATGTGCGCAGTGTGATCTAAAAGAATTTAGCCACACATGTCTCTCGTGATCCTCTTCATTAGAAGAAAACAAGCGCGAGGATGGCAGGAATAACTTTAAACAATACAAGTCCAACTTAACAAAACCTGATGCATGATGTGCTGGCAGTCAGGCAATAGCAATGGCAGTTTTGTTTTTTCTAATGCAAGCGTTATCATTGTTGTGGAAACTACTCACTTGCACTGAGTTAACCATTGACAAGGTTTCTGTAGTGGCAGGTTACAGTGACTTTTCTTAGTTATGAAGATGATGCTGGGGACACATAAATGTAGGAGAAGCCTTTGACAAGGAAACTCCTGCCAGAAAGCCAAACAGTGAATCCAGCAGCGATCTCTACACCTGGAAAGGATAGGCTATAACTGACACTTCCTTTTTCTTTAACGAACGGGACGTCCAGTCGTACTTGAAAAGGTGGACCAGGGTCATCCTGGCTAAAGTGCAGTGGGATGTTTTTAATGAAGCTAGTCACTATGAGGATTAGAGTGTCAATCCCCACCTCGTTGGCCAGACTGCTTTGACACAGCCTGTTTCCAGGTACCGCGATCACGACTTGAGGTAATATCCTGGTCTGTATATTTCACATGCCACTGGCATTAGTCTGGGTTTGCTACCATAGTGTAGGCATTCATTCTATACGTTCATCACTTCTTTTGAGCTTTTGAGTCGCTGTAAGCATACACGGCCTTTATTCACACTCTTCCTCTAGATAAGCTTCTTTCTTCTTTCTAATCTCAACTTCAAATAAGTAACGAAAGCAACCGTACAGACATGTCTACTATAATCATTGGGAAGTCATACACACCAGACGACAGAATATAGTGTTTAGTAATAGACTTTTCAGATTTAAACCACGCACCTTTAGGCGATGTATGTTCTAAAAGAGGCACAGGTTTGTAGACTAGGCAACATTTAGCGTTAACCAGTTATTGATAGAGACATTCCATGCCCTGATAAGAAAAGCTGACGTCATCCCTAGAACCGTCATGCTATGGACCGCAGAGGGAAGACAATGGGGGGCGGACCTAGGACAGATTGCGATGAGGAATAGAAACAAAAATAAAGATCATGATCCAGAGTTGGGACGAAGGAGTGCTGCGGATCGTGTGAGATGGAGGGATTTGTTACCCTTAAAAATGCCATCAGGTATAATGTGCATTTTGTCAGTTATCCACCAAAGATTTAATATTTATTTTCAGCTGGTTATTCTAAGCGTACTACGATTATACGGGATCTCCGATTATATCGTCCGTCATCGATAGGATAGGCTTTACAAGGCTCATATCTCTTGAAACCAAGGGTTTTGTTTCCTGATATGTGACCCCCTCAACTATCTTCTACAGGCAGCCCCCCTGGTATGTGACCCCATCAACTATGTTCTACAGGAAGCCCCCCTGGTATGTGACCCTCTCAACTTTGTTCTACAGGAAGCCCCACTGGTATGTGACCCTCTCAACTATGTTCTACAGGAAGCCCCCCTGGTATGTGACCCCCTCAACTATCTTCTACAGGAAGCCCCCCCCCTGGTATGTGACCCTCTCAACTTTGTTCTACAGGAAGCCCCACTGGTATGTGACCCTCTCAACTATGTTCTACAGGAAGCCCCCCTGGTATGTGACCCCCTCAACTATCTTCTACAGGAAGCCCCCCTGGTATGTGACCCTCTCAACTATGTTCTACAGGAAGCCCCCCTGGTATGTGACCCTCTCAACTATGTTCTACAGGAAGCCCCCCTGGTATGTGACCCCCTCAACTATCTTCTACAGGAAGCCCCCCCCCTGGTATGTGACCCTCTCAACTATGTTCTACAGGAAGCCCCCCTGGTATGTGACCCTCTCAACTATCTCCTACAGGCAGCCCCCCTGGTATGTGACCCTCTCAACCATCTCCTACAGGAAGCCCCCCTGGTATGGGACCCTCTTATCTTACCGCTCTAGCGCACAAAGCACACACAAAATGATAACAAAGCACATACAAAATGATAACAAAGCACACACAAAATGATAACAAAGCACATACAAAAGGATAACAATGCACATACAAAATGAAAACAATGCACATACAAAATGATAACAATGCACATACAAAATGATAACAAAGCACATACAAAATGATAACAAAGCACATACAAAATGATAACAATGCACATACAAAATGATAACAATGCACATACAAAATGATGACAATGCACATACAAAATGATAACAATGCACATACAAAATGATAACAATGCACATACAAAATGATAACAATGCACATACAAAATGATAACAATGCACATACAAAATGATAACAAAGCACATACAAAATGATAACAATGCACATACAAAATGATAAATAAGCACATACAACATGATAACAATGCACATACAAAATGATAACAAAGCACTTACAAAATGATAACAATGCACATACAAAATGATAACAATGCACATACAAAATGATAACAAAGCACATACAAAATAATAACAAAGTAGATACAAAATGATAACAATGCACATACAAAATGATAACAATGCACATACACAATGATAACAAAGCACATACAAAATGATAGCAATGCACATACACAATGATAACAAAGCACATACAAAATGAAAAACAATGCACATACAAAATGATAACAATGCACATACAAAATGATAACAAAGCACATACAAAATGATAACAATGCACATACAAAATGATAACAAAGCACATACAAAATAATAACAAAGTAGATACAAAATGATGACAATGCACATACAAAATGATAACAATGCACATACAAAATGATAACAATGCACATACAAAATGATAACAACGCACATACAAAATGATAACAAAGCACATACAAAATGATAACAATGCACATACAAAATGATAACAAAGCACATACAAAATGATAACAATGCACATACAAAATAATAACAAAGTAGATACAAAATGATAACAATGCACATACAAAATGATAACAATGCACATACAAAATGATAACAAAGCACATACAAAATGATAACAATGCACATACAAAATGATAACAAAGCACATACAAAATGATAACAATGCACATACAAAATGATAACAATACACATACAAAATAATAACAAAGCACATACAAAATGATAACAATGCACTTAAAAATGATAACAATGCACATACAAAATGATAACAAAGCACATACAAAATGATAACAATGCACATACAAAATGATAACAAAGAACATACAAAATGATAACAAAGAACATACAAAATGATAACAAAGCACATACAAAATGATAACAAAGCACATACAGAATGATAACAAAACACATACAGAATGATAACAAAGCACATACAAAATGATAACAAAGCACATACAAAATGATAACAAAGCACATACAAAATGATAACAAAGCACATACAAAATGATAACAAAGCACATACAAAATGATAACAATGCACATACAAAATGATAACAAAGCACATACAAAATGATAACAAAGCACATACAAAATGATAACAAAGCACATACAAAATGATAACAATGCACATACAAAATGATAACAAAGCACATACAAAATGATAACAAAGCACATACAAAATGATAACAATGCACATACAAAATGAAAACAATGCACATACAAAATGATAACAATGCACATACAAAATGATAACAATGCACATACAAAATGATAACAATGCACATACAAAATGATAACAATGCACATACAAAATTATAACAATGCACATACAAAATGATAACAAATCACATACAAAATGATAACAATGCACATACAAAATGATAACAAAGCACATACAAAATGATAACAATGCACATACAAAATGATAACAAAGCACATACAAAATGATAACAAAGCACATACAAAATGATAACAAAGCACATACAAAATGATAACAAAGCACATACAAAATGATAACAATGCACATACAAAATGATAACAATGCACATACAAAATGATAACAATGCACATACAAAATGATAACAATGCACATACAAAATGATAACAAATCACATACAAAATGATAGCAATGCACATACAAAATGATAACAAAGCACATACAAAATGATAACAAAGCACATACAAAATGATAACAAAGCACATACAAAATGATAACAATGCACATACAAAATGATAACAAAGCACATTCAAAATGATAACAAAGCACATACAAAATGATAACAAAGCACATACAAAATGATAACAAAGCACATACAAAATGATAACAAAGCACAAACAAAATGATAACAATGCACATACAAAATGATAACAATGCACATACAAAATGATAACAATGCACATACAAAATGATAACAATGCACATACAAAATGATAACAATGCACATACAAAATGATAACAATGCACATACAAAATGATAACAATGCACATACAAAATGATAACAATGCACATACAAAATGATAACAAATCACATACAAAATGATAGCAATGCACATACAAAATTATAACAAAGCACATACAAAATGATAACAAAGCACATACAAAATGATAACAAAGCACATACAAAATGATAACAATGCACATACAAAATGATAACAAAGCACATTCAAAATGATAACAAAGCACATACAAAATGATAACAAAGCACATACAAAATGATAACAAAGCACATACAAAATGATAACAAAGCACATACAAAATGATAACAATGCACATACAAAATGATAACAATGCACATACAAAATGATAACAATGCACATACAAAATGATAACAATGCACATACAAAATGATAACAATGCACATACAAAATGATAACAATGCACATACAAAATGATAACAATGCACATACAAAATGATAACAAAGCACATACAAAATGATAACAATGCACATACAAAATGATAACAATGCACATACAAAATGATAACAATGCACATACAAAATGATAACAAAGCACATACAAAATGATAACAGAGCACATACAAAATGATAACAATGCACATACAAAATGATAACAAAGCACATACAAAATGATAACAAAGCACATACAAAATGATAACAAAGCACATACAAAATGATAACAAAGCACATACAAAATGATAACAAAGCACATACAAAATGATAACAAAGCACATACAAAATGATAACAAAGCACATACAAAATGATAACAAAGCACAAACAAAATGATAACAATGCACATACAAAATGATAACAATGCACATACAAAATGATAACAATGCACATACAAAATGATAACAATGCACATACAAAATGATAACAAAGCACATACAAAATGATAACAATGCACATACAAAATGATAACAATGCACATACAAAATGATAACAATGCACATACAAAATGATAACAAAGCACATACAAAATGATAACAGAGCACATACAAAATGATAACAATGCACATACAAAATGATAACAAAGCACATACAAAATGATAACAAAGCACATACAAAATGATAACAAAGCACATACAAAATGATAACAAAGCACATACAAAATGATAACAAAGCACATACAAAATGATAACAAAGCACATACAAAATGATAACAAAGCACATACAAAATGATAACAAAGCACAAACAAAATGATAACAATGCACATACAAAATGATAACAATGCACATACAAAATGATAACAATGCACATACAAAATGATAACAATGCACATACAAAATGATAACAAATCACATACAAAATGATAGCAATGCACATACAAAATGATAACAAAGCACATACAAAATGATAACAAAGCACATACAAAATGATAACAAAGCACATACAAAATGATAACAATGCACATACAAAATGATAACAAAGCACATTCAAAATGATAACAAAGCACATACAAAATGATAACAAAGCACATACAAAATGATAACAAAGCACATACAAAATGATAACAAAGCACAAACAAAATGATAACAATGCACATACAAAATGATAACAATGCACATACAAAATGATAACAATGCACATACAAAATGATAACAATGCACATACAAAATGATAACAATGCACATACAAAATGATAACAATGCACATACAAAATGATAACAATGCACATACAAAATGATAACAATGCACATACAAAATGATAACAAATCACATACAAAATGATAGCAATGCACATACAAAATTAGAACAAAGCACATACAAAATGATAACAAAGCACATACAAAATGATAACAAAGCACATACAAAATGATAACAATGCACATACAAAATGATAACAAAGCACATTCAAAATGATAACAAAGCACATACAAAATGATAACAAAGCACATACAAAATGATAACAAAGCACATACAAAATGATAACAAAGCACATACAAAATGATAACAATGCACATACAAAATGATAACAATGCACATACAAAATGATAACAATGCACATACAAAATGATAACAATGCACATACAAAATGATAACAATGCACATACAAAATGATAACAATGCACATACAAAATGATAACAATGCACATACAAAATGATAACAAAGCACATACAAAATGATAACAATGCACATACAAAATGATAACAATGCACATACAAAATGATAACAATGCACATACAAAATGATAACAAAGCACATACAAAATGATAACAGAGCACATACAAAATGATAACAATGCACATACAAAATGATAACAAAGCACATACAAAATGATAACAAAGCACATACAAAATGATAACAAAGCACATACAAAATGATAACAAAGCACATACAAAATGATAACAAAGCACATACAAAATGATAACAAAGCACATACAAAATGATAACAATGCACATACAAAATGATAACAATGCACGTACAAAATGATAACAATGCACATACAAAATGATAACAAAGCTCATACAAAATGATAACAAAGCACATACAAAATGATAACAATGCACATACAAAATGATAACAATGCACATACAAAATGATAACAAAGCACATACAAAATGATAACAAAGCACATACAAAATGATAACAATGCACATACAAAATGATAACAAAGCACATACAAAATGATAACAAAGCACATACAAAATGATAACAAAGCACATACAAAATGATAACAAAGCACATACAAAATGATAACAATGCACATACAAAATGATAACAATGCACATACAAAATGATAACAATGCACATACAAAATGATAACAATGCACATACAAAATGATAACAATGCACATACAAAATGATAACAATGCACATACAAAATGATAACAATGCACATACAAAATGATAACAAATCACATACAAAATGATAACAATGCACATACAAAATGATAACAAAGCACACACAAAATGATAACAAAGCACATACAAAATGATAACAAAGCACATACAAAATGATAACAATGCACATACAAAATGATAACAAAGCACATTCAAAATGATAACAAAGCACATACAAAATGATAACAGAGCACATACAAAATGATAACAAAGCACATACAAAATGATAACAAAGCACATACAAAATGATAACAATTCACATACAAAATGATAACAATGCACATACAAAATGATAACAATGCACATACAAAATGATAACAAAGGACATACAAAATGATAACAAAGCACATACAAAATGATAACAAAGCACATACAAAATGATAACAAAGCACATACAAAATGATAACAAAGCACATACAAAATGATAACAAAGTACATACAAAATGATAACAAAGCACATACAAAATGATAACAAAGCACATACAAAGTGATAACAAAGTACATACAAAATGATAACAAAGCACATACAAAATGATAACAAAGCACATACAAAATGATAACAAAGCACATACAAAATGATAACAAAGCACATACAAAATGATAACAAAGCACATACAAAATGATAACAAAGCACATACAAAATGATAACAATGCGCATACAAAATGATAACAATGCACATACAAAATGATAACAAAGCACATACAAAATGATAACAAAGCACATACAAAATGATAACAAAGCACATACAAAATGATAACAAAGCACATACAGAATGATAACAAAGTACATACAAAATGATAACAAAGCACATACAAAATGATAACAAAGCACATACAAAGTGATAACAAAGTACATACAAAATGATAACAAAGCACATACAAAATGATAACAAAGCACATACAAAATGATAACAAAGCACATACAAAATGATAACAAAGCACATACAAAATGATAACAAAGCAGATACAAAATGATAACAAAGCACATACAAAATGATAACAATGCGCATACAAAATGATAACAAAGCACATACAAAATGATAACAAAGCACATACAAAATGATAACAAAGCACATACAAAATGATAACAAAGTACATACAAAATGATAACAAAGCACATACAAAATGATAACAAAGCACATACAAAATGATAACAAAGCACATACAAAATGATAACAAAGCACATACAAAATGATAACAAAGCACATACAAAATGATAACAAAGCACATACAAAATGATAACAAAGCACATACAAAATGATAACAATGCGCATACAAAATGATAACAATGCACATACAAAATGATAACAAAGCACATACAAAATGATAACAAAGCACATACAAAATGATAACAATGCACATACAAAATGATAACAATGCACATACAAAATGATAACAATGCACATATACAAACAAGAGCACAACAAAGTGCACTACATCAGTTGCCATGCATGTAAACAAATAGAATATCACCTTGTAAGTGTGTCTCCATGGACACGCCATTGCAGCCCTCAGTGATGTCTGGGATTTCGTTAGGCTTGTGATTATTCTAGATGCAAACACGGTAAATATGTTCCCAGTCTGCAAATGATTGAATCGATGCAGTTCGTACAGACTTTTGGTTTTAGCTTCGATTATAGGAAGGAATGCTGCTATTTGCAAATAAGACGCGTTTCAATTATCCGAAGGACTTTATCAAATATCAGTTTACATTCGAAACAAATCATTTATTAGAGATTCGGTTTAAAGCAACTAGCTGAAATGTTATGAAATATATTGCGCGTTATTAATACACCGTGAACATAGCGAGTTATGAGCAGAAGTCAATTAAACCACCATTTTGAATTAACCCGAGCCACGAGTATAACTGGTTTCAATCATGCAATTTACCACCAAGAAAACAACATAACAACTATCACGAGATATGCTCTGGACTGGAAAGAACAATGGCTGAGGAGAATGGGGAGTGGAGAGGTCGAAGAGTTTATGGTGAAGTATAGAAGAAAGATGAGATGCTGATGGAGTATAGGAGATGAAAGAGATATTGGTGGAGTATATGAGGTGGAAGTGTTGAGTAGAGCATAGGAGGTGGAGGAGATGCTGGTGGAGTATAGGAGGTGAAAGAGATGCTGGTGGAGTATAGGAGGTGGAAGTGTTCAGTAGAGTATAGGAGATGGAAGTGTTCAGTAGAGTATAGGAGGTGGAGGAGATGCTGGTGGAGTATAGGAGGTGAAAGAGATGCTAGTGGAGTATAGGAGGTGGAAGTGTTCAGTAGAGTATAGGAGATGGAAGTGTTCAGTAGAGTATAGGAGGTGGAGGAGATGCTGGTGGAGTATAGGAGGTGAAAGAGATGCTGGTGGAGTATAGGAGGTGGAAGTGTTCAGTAGAGTATAGGAGATGGAAGTGTTTAGTAGAGTATAGGAGGTGGAGGAGATGCTGGTGGAGTACAGGAGGTGGACGAGATATTGGTGGAGTATAGGAGGGGAAAGAGATGCTGGTGGAGTATAGGAGGTGGAAGAGATATTGGTGGAGTACAGGTGGTGGAAGAGATGCTGGTGGAGTATAGGAGGTGGTAGAGATATTGGTGGAGTACAGGCGGTGGAAGAGATGCTGGTGGAGTATAGGAGGTGAAAGAGATGCAGGTGGAGTATAGGAGGTGGAAGAGGTATTGGTGTACAGGCGGTGGAAGAGATGCCGGTGGAGTATAGCGAAAGAAACTTCGTGGATAGAACTCAGGAAGACGGCACACAATTAGTCTCGATCCTGTTCTGACGGAAGAGAAAAAGTTGCCTGTAGATCTGCTACAGTAATCATGTGTTATATACAACAGTCGTTATTACTGAATGGCGGGGAAGCATGGAAATCAACAAATAGATGGAGATGAGAATTTAAGGCTTTGAAATGTAGATACATAGAAACATGGGGACATCTTGTGGAAAGTAAATAAAACATATGAGGCGGTCTTATTGAATGTACAGGCGGAAGGAGAATTAATGAACGAAATCATTCAGAAGGTCAGAAATCCAGACATCAGTCAGAAGGTCAGAAATCCAGACATCAGTCAGAAGGTCAGGAATCCAGACATCAGTCAGAAGGTCAGGAATCCAGACATCAGTCAGAAGGTCAGGAATCCAGACATCAGTCAGGAATCCAGACATCAGTCAGGCATTCAGGAATCCAGACATCAGTCAGGAATCCAGACATCAGTCAGGCATTCAGGAATCCAGACATCAGTCAGAAGGTCAGGAATCCAGACATCAGTCAGGAATCCAGACATCAGTCAGAAGGTCAGGAATCCATACATCAGTCAGGAATCCAGACATCAGTCAGGCATTCAGGAATCCAGACATCAGTCAGGAATCCAGACATCAGTCAGGCATTCAGGAATCCAGACATCAGTCAGAAGGTCAGGAATCCAGACATCAGTCAGGAATCCAGACATCAGTCATGAATCCAGACATCAGTCAGGCATTCAGGAATCCAGACATCAGTCAGGAATCCAGACATCAGTCAGGAATCCAGACATCAGTCAGGAATCCAGACATCAGTCAGGCATTCAGGAGTCCAGACATCAGTCAGAAGGTCAGGAATCCAGACATCAGTCAGAAGGCCAGGGATCCAGACATCAGTCAGAAGGTCAGGAATCCAGACATCAGTCAGGAATCCAGACATCAGTCAGGAATCCAGACATCAGTCAGGAATCCAGACATCAGTCAGGAATCCAGACATCAGTCAGGAATCCAGACATCAGTCAGGCATTCAGGAATCCAGACATCAGTCAGGACATCAGTTAGGAGTGAATCAGTTGAACTATGTTAGTCCCACCAAGAGACAGCTATTTATAATTAGGATGTTTACTACCATTGTTGTGTTCCCGAGGAAGGATTTTAAAAGACTAGAAATAAATAACACCTGTCCCTACAGTCGCCACGCAGTGTACAGGAAAGGTTTTTATTTTACCCATATAGTAAAAACATAGCCGCACCGAGGTTTCGAACCAGCATTCTCCTGATTAGATGATCGGTGTCCAAACCATTTGGCTCTCCTCTAAATGACGTAATACCTTAATGAAAAACCTCACCGGAATGACACATTGAGAGTTAACGTGGAAGAGGTCAACTACTGCGCTGTTTGTGGGACGATAACATCGATAGATGGACAGTTTGCTCCAACAATGTCAGAGTCAGAGAACGTTGGGGATCTATTGTAGGCAACTAAACTATGGCCACCGAGTTCATCTCGCACACAACGCTAAAACAATCCTCCGTCATTGATTTGTCAATACGAAACAATAAATAATGAACATAATTTATCGTTCCGAACTAATCTCCATAAACATAGGCAGTAAATATGATTGATTAAACAGCAGACAACCACAGACATTCTACACGATTTATAACAGATAAATGTAAGAAATGTTTATTAAAAGCCAACATCGAACATGAAATAATTACAGAAATACAGGATATAAAAATGTCAGAATTGTCGATGCCTCAAGTTACCTCCCATTGGATTGGCAGAGTTAAGTGCACTTTATAATTTATGTATAAATAATTAAATAAAATTGCGACGTCATGATGTCAAACACAGACAGCAGTGATAGATACATGTTCATAATTTAGAATTGGAGTCAAAGCGTCCTGATGGACAGAACTCAAGACAGCAGTACAAAAACTAAGTTAGAAAAATGCTTCTCTTGCAAGGCCATATAAATTAGGCACTGTGTAAGCAACTACAGAGCACTTAAAAGAGATAGTGTAATCCTCAGTATATGACATTATATGGATGACAGTTCTTCTTCTGACTGATTTGCAACAGCAGCAACAACAACCACAACAACATGGAGGCTATATTCTTAATTAATAGGACCGCCAATACAGCCAAGCCCAAGACATACTTCATCTCATCTGACCAGACCACATCAGTCTACATACAACTGTCGCAGGAATCACAACCGAGGAACGAATCACAACCGAGGAAAGAATCACAACTGAGGTAGGAATCACAACTGAGTAAAAAATCACAACTGAGGAAGGAATTACAACTGAGGAAGGATTTGCAACTCTTGCAACTCCCTGAATAGCGTAGAAACAACATTGTAATAGGACCGATATAAGAAACATGTGCTACATTTCCTCGTGTGCTTGTATAGTGTTGGTTTCTGTATCTGATATGATCTTATGTATGTTATATATTATCTGATTGCTAGCTCCATACACAACCCTCTTCACTACATTCACCATATGCTTCTAACGTTACAGTTCAGTTCAGCTGCCATCTCCAAATCTCGGGTCGGCTGTAATGACTCGCCAACGTTCTCAGTCCCTTATCTTGATGGTACTTTCTGTCAATATTTGTTCCTGTCCATCTTTTGAAGCTATCCTCCCACATATAGCACTGCTTACCTCTGACACGCTTGCCTCTGGCACTACTTACCTCTGGCACTGCTTACCTCTGGCACTACTTACCTCTGGCACGCTTGCCTCTGGCACTGCTTACCTCTGGCACGCTTGCCTCTGGCACTGCTTACCTCTGGCACGCTTGCCTCTGGCACTGCTTACCTCTGACACGCTTGCCTCTGGCACTGCTTATCTCTGGCACGCTTGCCTCTGGCACTGCTTACCTCTGGCACGCTTGCCTCTGGCACTGCTTACCTCTGGCACGCTAACCCTCCACCTTTCCTTCCAATTTGTTTCCAGCGACCTGATGTGTCTGTTTATGTAACCAAAATATCTCAACTATTGGACTGATTTCGTTGATCAATTCTCCTGACACTTCGAACTGTTCCAAGACTTCCTTATATGTTTTTCTTCTTCCCACCAGATTTGCCATATTCTTCCATATGTGCATATTACATACAATTCCCTTCCCCGATCATTTATTCACTGTCCGTTTCTACGCCGTATACAATAAAGACGAGTGTAAATACAGCATTACCATTTTCATTTTAAATTTGTGAGCGACATATTTGGATGTCAATATATGACTCATGTTGGTAGATGTCAATATATGACTCATGTTGGTAGATGTCAATATATGACTCATGTTGGTAGATGTCAATATATGACTCATGTTGGTAGATGTCAATATATGACTCATGTTGGTAGATGTCAATATATGACTCATGTTGGTAGATGTCAATATATGACTCATGTTGGTAGATGTCAATATATGACTCATGATGGTAGATGTCAATATATGACTCATGTTGTTGATAACAGATTTGGCCATCCCTATTCTCTTAATGATTTTCATTTCCCATCTCCCATGTCCCATCTCCCATTTCCCATCTCCCATTTCCCATTTTCCGTTAATATATTTTCAGGACAGAAGTAGCTCGTCAACTGTTCATGTATTTGACTGTCTATTTTTATCTGTAGAAGACATGACGGGCCTGCTATGCTAATATAAATTTAGTTTTCTGAGTAACTGGTCCAACCCACACACCTGCCACCTGTAGTAACTGGTCCAACCCACACACCTGCCACCTGTAGTAACTGGTCCAACCCACACACCTGCCACCTGTAGTAGCTGGTCCAACCCACACACCTGCCACCTGTAGTAACTGGTCCAACCTACACACCTGCCACCTGTAGTAACTGGTCCAACCCACACACCTGCCACCTGTAGTAACTGGTCCAACCCACACACCTGCCACTTGTAGTAACTGGTCCAACCCACACACCTGCCCCCTGTAGTAACTGGTCCAACCCACACACCTGCCACCTGTAGTAACTGGTCCAACCCACACACCTGCCCCCTGTAGTAACTGGTCCAACCCACACACCTGCCTTTTGTTCTTAACTTGAATCACCAAGCGCAGCAAGAAAGGAAACGGTACACTACAACTCATAACATGTTGAGGAAGGTTACAGTTGTACCTATTCTCTCCTCACCCTAATCCACAACGGTAAGCGATCCACAACGGTTAGCGGCCCACATCGGTGAGCAGTCCACAACGGTGAGCGGCCCACATGGGTGAGCGGCCCACAGTGCTTGTATATCACTGTAGTGTTTCTTGTGTCAAGCCTATATGTAGTAGAGCGTTCGGCAAATGTACTGGATTCATACCAGTTAACACCCTCCAGTCGACCCTACTGTAAATGGGTACTTTGCTTACTGTTAGAAATGGAAGGACAGCAGAGATTGAAACTAGACATCCTTCCGAAAAAAAGCTGACGCCTAGAGATATAGTGCTGTTTCTAACACTCTATCCCCGACAGCAGAGTCTGATAAAGGATGGCCTAGAACTTGCCCTTTCTAGAGAAATTATGTCTCTCTAGGGTAGAATACTTTCCTACACATTAGGTTTGCACACACTGTCACTCACACGCGCTGAAAACTGTCGAGTGTCGATTATCCATCTGGGTTTTAAAGAAAGCTGTAAACATAACACAACCCTAACTTGAGGAAATTTAGACACAACACAACCAAACTTGAGGAAATTTAGACACAACACAATCAAACTTGAGGAAATTCAGACACAACACACCAAAACTTGAGGAAATTTAGACACAACACAACAAAACTTGAGAAAATTTAGACACAACACAACCAAACGTGAAGGAAATTTAGACATAGTACCATCAGACTTGACGGTATTTAGACATAGTACAACCAGATTTGACGGTATTTAGAAATAGTACAATCAGACTTGACGCTATTTAGACACAGTAAACCAGAATTGACGATACTTAGGCATAGTACAACCAGACTTGACGGTATTTAGACAGTACAACCAGACTTGACGGTATTTAGACATAGTACAACCAGACTTGACGGTGTTTAGAAATAGTACAATCAGACTTGACGCTATTTAGACATAGTACAACCAGACTTGACGCTATCTAGACAGTACAACCAGACTTGACGGTATTTAGACATAGTACAACCAGACTTGACGTTATCTACAATGAATGACACCGACGAGAAGTATTTGAGAACAAACCCAATATTTAGGATTTGAAGATGAAAAAGGTTAACATTGTTTGTTGTTTTGTTTCACAATAAAGGTGTTAGATACAATAGTTTGGCTTTTAGTGGCTCTATACATGTCCAATCTGGCAAAATATTGACACAGGAAACTACCAAATGTTTTATAACGTTCGTCTGCTACTCCTTACACAGTGACACGATCATGTGACGATTTCCGACTGGGAACAGGGCACTGCCATGGCCCACTGGTACTGCCGACTCAGACACCATCTGCTCAACATATTAAAACTCGAATGCGCAGACATATGCCCATATCTGGAGAACGGCAGAATGTGTACTCCAATCTTGCTGGCTCCATAGGAGTGGCAGAGTGACAGCACGGCCCTCTTCAACCCAGTTGACGGATAAGTGGCGTGGCGAGAACAGCAACATGAGACGGACCGTCATGTTTATGAGAAACCTGGATGTGTTTAATTTAGAGAGATGTGGTTATTTGAAGGAAATACTTGTAGATGTGGTTATTTGAAGGAAATACTTGTAGATGTGGTTATTTGAAGGAAATACTTGTAGATGTGGTTATTTGAAGGAAATATTTGTAGATGTGGTTATTTGAAGGAAATATTTGTAGATGTGGTTATTTGAAGGAAATATTTGTAGATGTGGTTATTTGAAGGAAATATTTGTAGATGTGGTTATTTGAAGGAAATACTTGTAGATGTGGTTATTTGAAGGAAGTATTTGTAGATGTGGTTATTTGAAGGAAATATTTGTAGATGTGGTTATTTGAAGGAAATATTTGTAGATGTGGTTATTTGAAGGAAATATTTGTAGATATGGTTATTTGAAGGACATATTTGTAGATGTGGTTATTTGAAGGAAATATTTGTAGATGTGGTTATTTGGAGGAAATACTTGTAGATGTGGTTATTTGAAGGATACATTTGTAGATGTGGTTATTTGAAGGAAATATTTGTAGATGGGGTTCTTTGAAGGAAATACTTGTAGATGTGGTTATTTGAAGGAAATACTTGTAGATGTGGTTATTTGAAGGAGATATTTGTAGATGTGGTTATTTGAAGGAAATACTTGTAGATGTAGTTATTTGAAGAAGATAGTCTTGGTTATTTGAAGGAAATAGATATGGTTATTTGATAGGGGATGAAGAAGACCAAGAAGCCATCCATCCCAATAAGACGATGTTCTGATCTACGTGTACTGTGACGACGCATTATTTTCATGTGGTCGACAAGTTAACAAGACGATACCCACTCTATATTGGCGAGTCTAGTTAATCTCTGTCTCATGTTACTCTATATTGGCGAGTCTAGTTAATCTCTGTCTCACGTTACTCTATATTGGCGAGTCTAGTTAAACTCTGTCTCATGTTACTCTATATTGGCGAGTCTAGTTAATCTCTGTCTCATGTTACTCTATATTGGCGAGTCTAGTTAATCTCTGTCTCATGTTACTCTATATTGGCGAGTCTAGTTAATCTCTGTCTCATGTTACTCTATATTGGCGAGTGTAGTTAATCTTCTGTCTCATGTTATTTTTTATAAAGCCCAGAACTTTCTGACGGTGTTGGTTTCCTCACAAGATGACCACGCTAAAGGAGTCCATATGGTGATTTACGTAACATGTTATGCACTATGGCGACGTTTCTAGCTATCTCATACTTCCTATGTTCTTGTTCAATGACTGACTAAGCACAACGGTTACGTCCCATGGTAAGGGAGCAACAACATTGTATACTTGACTCGGTCCGTGGCCGTCTGGCGCAGCGACGATGGTCGATGATCTTAGCATAGACACAACCATCTTTAAATGTGAATTTCTTATAGAGTGTATTTGATAGAAATCTCTAGTGTTAATTATTTGCAATATAGGTTTGGTAAAAAGCTCTAGTTTATATTACATCGAATGTGGGTTTAACACACATCTCTAGTGTTGATTACTTCTAGTTTAGGTTTAAGATAAATATCTAATGTTAATTACTTCTAGTTTAGGTTTGAGATACATCTCTGGTGTTAATTACTTCTAGTTTAGGTCACAAAGATATCTCTAATGTTAATTACTTCTAGTTTAAGTATGATATAAATCTCTGGTGTTAATTACTTATAGTTTAGGTCACAAAGATATCTCTAATGTTAATTATTTATAGTTTAAGTATGATATAAATCTCCAATGTTAATTACTTATAGTTTAAGTATGACATAAATCTCTGGTGTTAATTACTTCTAGTTTATGTATGATAAATCTCTGGTGTTAATTACTTCTAGTTTATGTATGATATAAATCTCTAATGTGAATTACTTCTAGTTTAGGTTTTAGATAAATGTCTAATGTTAATTACTTCTAGTTTATGTTTTAGATAAATCTCTAATGTTAATTACTTCTAGTTTAGGTTTTAGATAAATCTCGAATGTTAATTACTTCTAGTTTATGTTTTAGATAAATCTCTAATGTTAATTACTTCTAGTTTAGGTTTTAGATAAATCTCTAATGTTAATTACTTCTAGTTTAGGTTTAGATAAATCTCTAATGTTAATTACTTCTAGTTTAGGTTTAAGATAAATCTCTAATGTTAATTACTTCTAGTTTAGGTTTAAGATACATCTCTAATGTTAATTACTTCTAGTTTAGGTTTAAGATAAATCTCTAATGTTAATTACTTCTAGTCTAAATTTGAAAGGAATCTCCAGAAAATATAGCCCACATACCGTACTGAGATTAACAAAAGTGAAGAGCGCGTGTTGTCTCGGTGATCAGAAGGAGAATTGTCGATGATAGTACACATTCAAGATGGTAGTACACATTCAAGATGGCAGTACACATTCAAGATGACAGTACACATTCAAGATGGCACTACACATTCAAGATGGCAGTACACATTCAAGATGGCAGTACACATTCAAGATGGCAGTACACATTCAAGATGGTAGTACACATTCAAGATGACAATGATTCTATTCTTTGCTATCTGAAGATCCAAAAGGGTAAATAACTACAATAAAGTGGGATATATTTTATAAATAAAACGTAAAAGTAGTCGTATGGCAGACATTGTTGTCAGAGATTAAGTGTTAGAAACTTCATTGTAGTGTGCCTAGACATTTTATGAGGTGGGATGGAAATTTCTCGTCCTGACTTCCTTATCTTTCCTAACAGTCAGACACATAACAATTTAGCGCTAGGTTGACGTGTGCGTGTCAATAACGGTGACACAACTGGGTAGCATGGTTAGAGAAGATAGCCTCTATTACTCGTATCCAAATAACCCATCTCACACTAACTTACGGTACTTGAAATCAAGAAGCCAATATAAGTAATTAGAAAGATCTACTTATTCAATTCAGCAATGAAATACTAGAAATTAAAACAACGCATTATATCACACGTCCAGTCACTGAAATGGCAAATGGCAAAACACACACTAACGGATTTCCTAGATCCACGGTCGCTATACTCTTCAGAAGTGAACAGTCTCCCGAAGCAAAGCAATAAACATTCCACCTATACGTAAAGATCAATGGGCGATATAATCAGAGAAAGTGGACCAAAAAATCCAATTCGCTTCCTTCAATACACAATATACACTCAAAAAAGTGTCTGTTACGAAACGAACTGCAAGTCAAACACCCTCTTTTGTAAAGTGTTGAACTTCCCAATGTTTATTTAACGAGACGAGAGTATGGTGCACAAATGTTACCAGTAACGCAGAATTCTTTAAGCCAAAAACCTATCTTCAAAACGGCATCCATTGTGCCCTTTGGCAATCTCCATATCTTGGCCTGCCACTCCCCGGGTTATCTGGCATGTACGAACAAGATTCTCTGTGTCCTTTTTTTTTGCTTTCCCCTCAAATATATATTTTTCACTTTCTTCTTCTGTGCCTGTTAGTTGCCCGAGGAGATGTCTGCTTGGCTTTATTTAGATCCAGCAGGAGAATAACGGGCAGGCAAGCATGTCGAGTATAAACTGTGAGGCTGTGGTTTCTGTAAAAAATGGAGGAAGTCAGCAGGCAGATATAAGAGAATGAATACATATTCTGGAAGAGGAAACAGAAGAAAAATGGAGGAAGTCAGCAGGCAGATATAAGAGAATGAATACATATTCTGGAAGAGGAAACAGAAGAAAAATGGAGGAAGTCAGCAGGCAGATATAAGAGAATGAATACATATTCTGGAAGAGGAAACAGAAGAAAAATGGAGGAAGTCAGCAGGCAGATATAAGAGAATGAATACATATTCTGGAAGAGGAAACAGAAGAAAAATGGAGGAAGTCAGCAGGCAGATATAAGAGAATGAATACATATTCTGGAAGAGGAAACAGAAGAAAAATGGAGGAAGTCAGCAGGCAGATATAAGAGAATGAATACATATTCTGGAAGAGGAAACAGAAGAAAAATGGAGGAAGTCAGCAGGCAGATATAAGAGAATGAATACATATTCTGGAAGAGGAAACAGAAGAAAAATGGAGGAAGTCAGCAGGCAGATATAAGAGAATGAATACATATTCTGGAAGAGGAAACAGAAGAAAAATGGAGGAAGTCAGCAGGCAGATATAAGAGAATGAATACATATTCTGGAAGAGGAAACAGAAGAAAAATGGAGGAAGTCAGCAGGCAGATATAAGAGAATGAATACATATTCTGGAAGAGGAAACAGAAGAAAAATGGAGGAAGTCAGCAGGCAGATATAAGAGAATGAATACATATTCTGGAAGAGGAAACAGAAGAAAAATGGAGGAAGTCAGCAGGCAGATATAAGAGAATGAATACATATTCTGGAAGAGGAAACAGAAGAAAAATGGAGGAAGTCAGCAGGCAGATATAAGAGAATGAATACATATTCTGGAAGAGGAAACAGAAGAAAAATGGAGGAAGTCAGCAGGCAGATATAAGAGAATGAATACATATTCTGGAAGAGGAAACAGAAGAAAAATGGAGGAAGTCAGCAGGCAGATATAAGAGAATGAATACATATTCTGGAAGAGGAAACAGAAGAAAAATGGAGGAAGTCAGCAGGCAGATATAAGAGAATGAATACATATTCTGGAAGAGGAAACAGAAGAAAAATGGAGGAAGTCAGCAGGCAGATATAAGAGAATGAATACATATTCTGGAAGAGGAAACAGAAGAAAAATGGAGGAAGTCAGCAGGCAGATATAAGAGAATGAATACATATTCTGGAAGAGGAAACAGAAGAAAAATGGAGGAAGTCAGCAGGCAGATATAAGAGAATGAATACATATTCTGGAAGAGGAAACAGAAGAAAAATGGAGGAAGTCAGCAGGCAGATATAAGAGAATGAATACATATTCTGGAAGAGGAAACAGAAGAAAAATGGAGGAAGTCAGCAGGCAGATATAAGAGAATGAATACATATTCTGGAAGAGGAAACAGAAGAAAAATGGAGGAAGTCAGCAGGCAGATATAAGAGAATGAATACATATTCTGGAAGAGGAAACAGAAGAAAAATGGAGGAAGTCAGCAGGCAGATATAAGAGAATGAATACATATTCTGGAAGAGGAAACAGAAGAAAAATGGAGGAAGTCAGCAGGCAGATATAAGAGAATGAATACATATTCTGGAAGAGGAAACAGAAGAAAAATGGAGGAAGTCAGCAGGCAGATATAAGAGAATGAATACATATTCTGGAAGAGGAAACAGAAGAAAAATGGAGGAAGTCAGCAGGCAGATATAAGAGAATGAATACATATTCTGGAAGAGGAAACAGAAGAAAAATGGAGGAAGTCAGCAGGCAGATATAAGAGAATGAATACATATTCTGGAAGAGGAAACAGAAGAAAAATGGAGGAAGTCAGCAGGCAGATATAAGAGAATGAATACATATTCTGGAAGAGGAAACAGAAGAAAAATGGAGGAAGTCAGCAGGCAGATATAAGAGAATGAATACATATTCTGGAAGAGGAAACAGAAGAAAAATGGAGGAAGTCAGCAGGCAGATATAAGAGAATGAATACATATTCTGGAAGAGGAAACAGAAGAAAAATGGAGGAAGTCAGCAGGCAGATATAAGAGAATGAATGCATATTCTGGAAGAGGAAACAGAAGAAAAATGGAGGAAGTCAGCAGGCAGATATAAGAGAATGAATGCATATTCTGGAAGAGGAAACAGAAGAAAAATGGAGGAAGTCAGCAGGCAGATATAAGAGAATGAATACATATTCTGGAAGAGGAAACAGAAGAAAAATGGAGGAAGTCAGCAGGCAGATATAAGAGAATGAATACATATTCTGGAAGAGGAAACAGAAGAAAAATGGAGGAAGTCAGCAGGCAGATATAAGAGAATGAATACATATTCTGGAAGAGGAAACAGAAGAAAAATGGAGGAAGTCAGCAGGCAGATATAAGAGAATGAATACATATTCTGGAAGAGGAAACAGAAGAAAAATGGAGGAAGTCAGCAGGCAGATATAAGAGAATGAATACATATTCTGGAAGAGGAAACAGAAGAAAAATGGACGAAGTCAGCAGGCAGATATAAGAGAATGAATACATATTCTGGAAGAGGAAACAGAAGAAAAATGGAGGAAGTCAGCAGGCAGATATAAGAGAATGAATACATATTCTGGAAGAGGAAACAGAAGAAAAATGGAGGAAGTCAGCAGGCAGATATAAGAGAATGAATACATATTCTGGAAGAGGAAACAGAAGAAAAATGGAGGAAGTCAGCAGGCAGATATAAGAGAATGAATGCATATTCTGGAAGAGGAAACAGAAGAAAAATGGAGGAAGTCAGCAGGCAGATATAAGAGAATGAATGCATATTCTGGAAGAGGAAACAGAAGAAAAATGGAGGAAGTCAGCAGGCAGATATAAGAGAATGAATACATATTCTGGAAGAGGAAACAGAAGAAAAATGGAGGAAGTCAGCAGGCAGATATAAGAGAATGAATACATATTCTGGAAGAGGAAACAGAAGAAAAATGGAGGAAAGGAAAGTAGTGACAGAATAAACATATGAAGGGAATACAGCACAGAACAATGACAAGTTAAGATTCTAGCATAGTGGTGGTCCATGTGTGCCCGGCTGGTGCCATCATCGTCAACATCATCATCATCACTATTATCCTAATATATCATCATCATGGTAATTATCATCATCAACCTAATTATCATCATTATGGTAATTATCATCATCAACCTAATTATCATCATCAACATCTTCTTCCTTATCACAATCATTATCATCATGCTATTCGTCCTCATCATCATGTTAATTTCATGGCCCGACACCAGTCTCACGCTGGATAAACCCATCCCATCTTTGTCTCTGTTATCAACTGACTTCCGGCAAGACATGTCTTGTTAGTTACGAATTAAGATTGACTTATCCCCCCTGTCAGACAATCCATGAGCAGCTCAGTTACATTTCAAATTAATATTTAATTAATTGTATATATTCATATGAGTGTGTGTGTGGATGTGTGTGTGTGGCTGTATGTGTGGCTGTGTGTGTGTGTGTGGATGTGTGTGTGTGTGGCTGTGTATGTGTGGCTGTGTGTGTGTGGCTGTGTGTGTGTGTACATGTGTGTGTGTGGCTGTATGTGTGGCTGTGTGTGTGTGTGGATGTGTGTGTGTGGCTGTGTGTGTGTGGCTGTGTGTGTAGCTGGGTGTGTGGCTATGTGTGTGTGTGTGGATGTGGCTGTATGTGTGTGTGGCTGTGTGTGTGTGGCTGTGTGTATGTGTGGCTGTGTGTGTGTGGCTGTGTAGATGTGTGTGTGTGGCTGTATGTGTGGCTGTGTGTGTGTGTGTGGATGTGTGTGTGTGGCTGTGTGTGTAGCTGTGTGTGTGGCTATGTGTGTGTGTGTGGATGTGGCTGTATGTGTGTGTGTGTGTGGTTGTATGTGTGTGGCTGTGTGTGATTGTGTGTGTGTGTGTGCTTGTGTGTGTGTTGCTGTGTGTGTGTGGCTGTGTGTGTGTGGCTGTGTGTGTGTGAATGTGTGTGTGTGGCTGTGTGTGTGTATGGATGTGTGTGGCTGTGTGTGTGGATGTGTGTGTGTGGCAGTGTGTGTGGCTGTATGTGTGGATGTGTGTGTGTCTGTGTGTGTGTGTGTGGCTGTGCGTGTGTGTGTGGCTGTGTGTGTGTGGCTGTGTGTGTAGCTGTGTGTGTGTGGCTGTATGTGTGGATGTGTGTGTATCTGTGTGTGTGTGGATGTATGTGTGGATGTGTGTGTGTGTCTGTGTGTGTGGATGTGTGTCTGTGTAGCTATGTGTGTGTGTGTGTGGTTGTATGTGTGTGGCTGTGTGTGATTGTGTGTGTGTGTGATTGTGTGTGTGTTGCTGTGTGTGTGTGTGGCTGTGTGTGTGTGGCTGTGTGTGTGTGAATGTGTGTGTGTGGCTGTGTGTGTGTATGGATGTGTGTGGCTGTGTGTGTGGATGTGTGTGTGTGGCAGTGTGTGTGGCTGTATGTGTGGATGTGTGTGTGTCTGTGTGTGTGTGGCTGTGCGTGTGTGTGTGGCTGTGTGTGTGTGGCTGTGTGTGTAGCTGTGTGTGTGTGGCTGTATGTGTGGATGTGTGTGTATCTGTGTGTGTGTGGATGTATGTGTGGATGTGTGTGTGTGCCTGTGTGTGTGGATGTGTGTGTGTCTGTGTGTGTGTGCCTGTGCGTGTGTGTGTGGCTGTGTGTGTATATGGATGTGTGTGGCTGTGTGTGTGTGGCTGTGTGTGTGTGGCTGTGTGTGTGTGGCTGTGTGTGTGTGTGGCTGTGTGTGTGTGGCTGTGTGTGTGGGGCTGTGTGTGTGGCTGCGTCTGTTATACACGACTTTCTACATGTGGAGTAATGGCAAGATCTCCTTTGAAACAAAAATCCACATCAACCAGTTCTGTGTGGTTCCAGCCCTGTTTTACTGCACCGAAACATGGACATTGCTGAAACATGACATGTCGAGACTGAATTCCTTCCACATGCGCTACAAGCGGCGTATCCTGGCCATCCGATGGCATGACTACATCCGCAACGTGGAGGTCGCCTCCAAAACAGGCCTCCTTCCAATACCAGAAACACGTGATCGGCGCCGAGTTTCTTTGTTCGGTCATGTTGTACGACTGGACCAGGAAACACTTGACCGGGACCGAGTTTCTTTGTTCGGTCATGTTGTACGACTGGACCAGGAAACACTTGACCGGGACCGAGTTTCTTTGTTCGGTCATGTTGTACGACTGGACCAGGAAACACTTGACCGGGACCGAGTTTCTTTGTTCGGTCATGTTGTACGACTGGACCAGGAAACACTTGACCGGGACCGAGTTTCTTTGTTTTGGTCATGTTGTACGACTGGACCAGGAAACACTTGAACGGGACCGAGTTTCTTTGTTCAGTCATGTTGTACGACTGGACCAGGAAACACTTGACCGGGACCGAGTTTCTTTGTTTTGGTCATGTTGTACGACTGGACCAGGAAACACTTGACCGGGACCGAGTTTCTTTGTTCGGTCATGTTGTACGACTGGACCAGGAAACACTTGACCGGGACCGAGTTTCTTTGTTTTGGTCATGTTGTACGACTGGACCAGGAAACACTTGACCGGGACCGAGTTTCTTTGTTCGGTCATGTTGTACGACTGGACCAGGAAACACTTGACCGGGACCGAGTTTCTTTGTTTTGGTCATGTTGTACGACTGGACCAGGAAACACTTGACCGGGACCGAGTTTCTTTGTTCGGTCATGTTGTACGACTGGACCAGGAAACACTTGACCGGGACCGAGTTTCTTTGTTTTGGTCATGTTGTACGACTGGACCAGGAAACACTTGACCGGGACCGAGTTTCTTTGTTCGGTCCTGTTGTACGACTGGACCAGGAAACACTTGACCAGGACCGAGTTTCTTTGTTCGGTCATGTTGTACGACTGGACCGGGAAACACTTTACCGGGACCGAGTTTCTTTGTTCGGTCATGTTGTACGACTGGACAGGGAAACACTTGACCGGGACCGAGTTTCTTTGTTCGATCATGTTGTACGACTGAACCAGGAAACCCCTGCCCACAAGATACTACACAAGTCGTTCCTCGGCGCCAAAAGTCTTCCCCCGATCAGCTGGAAGCGCAGAAGACGCCATCCCAGCACAGTATGGCTCCATCAGATATCAACCTCCACCTCCGGCCTGGACGAAGCCACGCCGCAGCAGTGGGTCATGGATGTTGCCGACCGACGCACCGGGTCTCAGACCCCTGAGCTAACATGATTTATTACGTGTGTGTAAGTGTGCAAAGAGACAAAAAAGGGAGGGAGAGGGGAGGGGACACTGGAGCACATTGGAACTACAGGCAAGATAGTAGGACACGATGCTGGACAGTTTAACATTATGGTAGGGCAATAGGTTAACTTCGGAACTGGTAAATAATACAAGAGATAGAGAGTTATGAAATTAGTCATCGCCTACGCCAATGGGTGTGGCCCTTCAATGACAAAAAACTCACATGCACGTACATACACACACACACACACACACACAAAACTAACACGTGTATTTGTGTGTTATTTTTTTGTTGCGTTCGTCTTATTTCTCTATTCCACAAGGCGGTGTGCGTTGCACTGTGGTTTTTATTTTGCACCTGTCGGCCCAGTGCATCAGACTTCAGCATGCATTTTATGTAAGTGTGTGCTTCCTCCTGTATTTTCTAAGGGTTTGTTTCCCCGAGATAACGGCCGGTGCTGTGAGGGGGATCGAACCAAGCACCTTCGTGGTTGTGAGCCGTGTCACTTAACCACTAGCCCACGCCGTCCCCTCAAGAAGTAAGGTGCTCGTTTCTCAAGAAACTAACGAAAGCAGACCATCGCAGGGGTCTGAAATTGGCAAGTTCTATTCGACCAATGATCGTAAGCCCAGCGAAATCGAGTGTCCAGTCATGTCGGAGACGACGATAAACTCCGAGGTCCCGTGTACTTGCTGTGTATATAAATGAACCCCTGGATAATGAAAAACGACAAAAAAATGCAATCGAAGAAATGTAGGCTGTTAGCTGCTGTCCGGGGAGAAACAATTTCCTAATCAATACGTCACCAGCCTTCCTTTAGGAACAATAACCATCAGAAAGTAAGAATCGTCAACAAAACATGTCCCAGGTACCCGTCGCATGCCTGGTACCTGGTATACACATTCATGTCTGTTTGTTTACCAGGATTTTGAATAATCCAATGACAATAAATGTCAGACCAAAGGACAGAAATGACGGTACATATCTACCAGAAGATGAGGTAACCACGCGATGTCATGTCAGCTTGTACATTTATTTCGGACGACTTGACCTAGTTGGCCTGCTCTAACAAGACGTGCCACTGCTTCCCCCCCTCCCCCCTCTTCCAAGACGTGCCGCTCCCACCACACTCCCATCCCCTCTACCAAGACGTGCCACTGCCCCCTCCCCTCCCATAACCCTCTACCAAGACGTGCCACTGCCTCCCACCCTTCCCTTCCCTCTACCAAGACGCATCGCTGCCTCCTCTCTTTTACAATGAGAAAGAGTATTCGTCAGTATATTTCACCTGCCTTGACGTGAGGTAGAGTCTTGGTCAGTATGTTTCACCTGGCGTGGATGTGAGGTAGAGCCTTGATCAATATGTTTCACCTGGCGTGGATGTGAGGTGGAGCCTTGGTCAGTATGTTTCACCTGGCGTGGAGGTGAGGTAGAGCCTTGGTCAGTATATTTCACCTGGCGTGGATGTGAGGTAGAGCCTTTGTCAGTATGTTTCACCTGGCGTGGAGGTGAGGTAGAGCCTTGGTCAGTATATTTCACCTGGCGTGGATGTGAGGTAGAGCCTTGATCAGTATGTTTCACCTGGCGTGGATGTGAGGTAGAGCCTTGGCCAGTACGTTTAACCAGAGCATGAGTCGAGTGGTTTTACCAATATGAAATGAAGCAGTCTCCTTTCAATTCCCTACAAACTTAGTTTCTACAAAATGGGGTGAACGGCCCTATGTCCAACATAGCGGCCACTTGCGACGTGCCAGCTAGACTACAGGATTTACTATTCTTGACTCCTTTGCCAGTTCCGGTAAGACACGTGTCAACATCTGTTTCTAGAAGAACTAAATCATCAAGAAACGCCACGCCCACATGTATAATTATATCAACCTCGTGAAATATGAGAAATGTGGGTGATCGAACTTTCTAAATGAAACGCACAAACAGGCCTCGCGCTTTGATGAGACAGCTGAATGGATTAAGACAAGGGCAAACATACAGTTCATAATGACCTTAGACGTAATATATAAACAATCCCCTAGGTTTTGGAAAATAATAACAATAATAATAAAAATAATAATACGAAATAGCTACACATTCACAGACGGCATTGGGCAGATTAAACGAATGACAGATTTGTTTTGATGGACGTAGTTCTCAATTCAAAGGCGGCCCTAGAATGGGGTCATTTGTTACAGTTATTTTGTCTGAAGTAGTTATTCGTTAAAGGGCGGTGTGAATGACATATTTGAAGAACTGAGTTAGTTTTGAGACCTCGTGGTCCAGAAATATTAATTATGATGAATCTTAAGTTGTGCTGGACGGAATAGGGGAACTAATAGGGAGCATAGGAGCGAAGACTACCGCCAGAGTAGGACGGAACATGCTCACCAAGACCGTTCTTCACGTCAAGCTAGGTGAAACACACTGACCAAGACCGTATCTCAGACTGATCCAGGTGAAACGCTAACGGAAACCGTACCTCACGCCCGACCAGGTGAAACTTACTGATCAAAGAACCCCCCACCTAACCTAGGCCAGGTGAAACCTTCTGACTATCGTCCACGTCTTGGTCCTGTGACAGGCTGTGTTACAGCAGCTTGGCCACCCAGTTGAAAATCAACACTGACAAACGATGAGCCTGATGAGATGTTTTGCATTGCACTACAGCAGGGATAATCCGGGTCCACCTTTTACTGCACGTCTCGGGATACACGAAGAGTCACTTCAAATCGCTACCAGAGAACATTGAAGAACAAATAACTGTGTGAGTACATACAGGAAGAACATGAATTCGAACACATCATATGTAACTTGAGTATCACACCCAGACTGTAGACCGTCACGAACAAATGTCTCCATCACATGCAACCAAGAATATCACACACAGACTGTAGACATTCACGAATAAATGTCTCCATCATATGCAACCAAGAATATCACACACAGACTGTAGACATTCTCGAACAAATGTCTCCATCACATGCAACCAAGAATATCACACACAGACTGTAGACATTAACGAACAAATGTCTCCATCACATGCAAACAAGAATATCACACCCAGACTGTAGACCGTCACGAACAAATGTCTCCATTACATGCAACAAAGAATATCACATACAGACTGTAGACCGTCACGAACAAATGTCTCCATCACATGCAACCAAGAATATCACACACAGACTGTAGACATTCACTAACAAATGTCTCCATCACATGCAACCAGGAATATCACACCCAGACTGTAGACCTTCACTAACAAATGTCTCCATCACATGCAACCAAGAATATCACACCCAGACTGTAGACCGTCATGAACAGAAGTCTCCATCACATGCATCCAAGAATATCACACCCATTCTGTAGACCTTCACTAACAAATGTCTCCATCTCAAGCGACAAAAACCGTCGCGTCAACCCTTCATGATAAGTGGCTGAGTCTCAGGCGACAAGAACCGTCGCGTCAACCCTTCATGATAAGTGGCTGAGTCTCAGGCGACAAAAACCGTCGCGTCAACCTTTCATGAGCACGATGAGTGGCTGAGTCTAAGGCTATGTACAATGAGGGTGATATCTTTTCGATTTGATCTAACCAGGAGGTGGTTGGACGGCCACGTGGGAGAAAGGGGAGGACCATGTTGGAGAAAGTCGTTTTCCGTCCTTAAAATCCATGTCCTGCTTTAAGAGTTAGTGGGTGCGGACGTCCTCGGAAAAACGAGCTACAGTATCAATTACCAAACGGCGACGGTCTAGTTTAATGAGTGTGCTTTTTAGGCCTGTCCGCCGAACGACCTCGTAGTTTGAGACCCGGTATTATTATGTCGAGGTTTGGGGATTTTCTTATCCAGGTTAACGTACGAGTTCACGTTGCCGACGATATATGCTGACCACGCAAGGTGTTCTGGTGATGTTGTCATCTTCCGGCCCAGCGTCAGAGACGCCGAACAAGACCTACTGAGCTCAACAGAGCAAGCAATGCAGCTGGCCCAGATAATAGAAAGAAACCCAAATATATGCCCATCCCTTTCTGCCCCCTACAGTTAGGAAATTATCCCGTTGACTCGAACGAAATCTATTTTACGACCAAAAAAACAAACCAAACACAAATAAAAATGATGAATAATTCATACGATAAACCATGAATATCTTGGTAGATATCTGAACGGAATGACAAGATGGATTAGGGCAGTGGCTGCAGCTATGAGACGTATCTAACGGGACTATCTAATAAGAATGCAATCTGGTACACTATCATTGCACACATGTAACACGCTAAGATCAGGCTACAAGACACGAGGAAGGCCATGTACCAGGCGGATAGATGACACAGCAGAAATCATACAACTACACAGTCTTATAATAATAGCTGTCCATCGTTGTCGATGAGGACCGCCGACATCATCCTTGTCACAGATTTCTCTGTTGGACGCATGTGGCTGAACAGACCAATGCGGGCACGAAAACATCTGCTACATATCGGGCACACGAGGTTTGTAGAAGGTGATGGTGTTCCCGCTTTTCTGGATTTCTGAGTCTCGCGTCTGTTCTGGGCTTTCACAACACGGTCGTCTTCGTCGGCAGCTACACCCGATTTGACTGCGCTTCTCCAGTCAGATCTGTCTTGCGCAAGACATTCCCAGGTGTCGATGTCTATCTGGCAACTTTTCAGTGAGTCCTTCAGACCGTCTTTAAAATGTTTCTTTGGGCGCCCTCTCTCTCGCCATCCCTCTCTCAGCTGGCCGTAGAGAAGCTTCTTTGGGAGCCGCTCGTCTGACATGTGGACGAGGTGTCCGGCCCATCCTAGTGGTGCTTTTTCTAGCAGTGCATGGATGCTGCGCATGTTAGCCCTCGAGAGAACCTCGATGTCAGTGACACGATCTTGCCATCGGATGTGGAATATTCGCCTCAGGCAACCTGTGTGGAAGTGGTTTAATCTCCTTGCATGTCCAGAGTATACAGTCCAGCTTTCGCAAGCGTATAGTAAGGTTGGAATGATGGTTGCACGGTAGACTTTGAGTTTGGTCTTGACGCTGATGCCACGACGTGCCCACATCATCGAGCGCATTCTACCAAAGACTGTGCTGGCCTTTGCTATTCTGCTTGCCACCTCATCGTCTAGGCTGACAGATCTCGACAGCGTGCTGCCCAGATATGTGAATTTGTCTACGACATTCAGCGTCTGCCCGCCGACTGTAGTCTCTGGTTTTGTGTACGGCATGCCTGGTGCTGGTTGGTACATGACCTCTGTTTTCTTGGCATTTATGGTAAGGCCAAAACGTAGGGATCGAGCGGATGCTATGGTAACGAAGAGCATGTGTGGTGCAGAATGTTGGACAGACCATCGACTTATCATTGCCAAGCTAAACTTCAAGAAACAGTCCAAAATGCGCCCCCAGGGAATGAAACCACCCAGGAGGCTAAATGTCTCTCAGCTGAAATACGAGCCCACAAGAGGCGGCTTCCAGGTAGAGCTTGTGGGCAGACTATCTGAGCTTCGTTTTGAAAAGAACGACATCGAAGAGAACTGGGCATCACTGAGAAACACACTCTACGATTCAGCTGTTAAACACATTGACCTACTCACGCGCAAGCATAATGACTGGTTTGATGAGAAATACACAGTCTTAGAATTAAATTAACAGCACACTTGACTCAATACAAGAAAAATTAGCTTCCTCCGGCGTTACACGGCATGAGTAGAACGGTGGCAACAAGTAGGCGGGCGGAATACGTAGACGGGCGGCACAAGTAGGCTGGCGGCACAAGTAGACGGGCGGCACAAGTAGTCGGGCGGCACAAGTAGGCTAGCGGCACAAGTAGACGGGTGGCATAAGTAGATGGGCGGCACAAGTAGATGGGCGGCACAAGTAGACGGGCGGCACAAGTAGGCTGGCGGCACAAGTAGACAGACGGGCGGCACAAATAGACGGGCGGCACAAGTAGACGGGCTGCACAAGTAGACGGGCGGCACACGTAGACGGGCGGCACAAGTAGACGGGCGGCACACATAGCCGAACGATCTCAGTAGAGATGCTATACACACAACAGGCACGACCCCGCTGACAGGGGATGTAACTAAGGAAACACATTACGACCTGAACAATTGTTCACACGTTTTCACGTGTGATCATCTAATATAAATGACTTCATTTCACACAAAAACAGTATCCACACATCCATTATTCATTCTTCCACAACTCACGACATATGTGTGTACTCAACGATTTTCAGCTCCGATTTGTATCCAAGCCGACATTTCTGAGTCCACGAGAGGAACGTTTGTTTGTCTCTAATTAGAAATGGGGACGATGTGGGCTAGTGGTTAAGTGACGCGGCTCACAACCAGAAGTTGCTGGGTTTGATACTAACACAGCACCGGGCGTTATCCCGTGAAGCAAACCCTTAGAAAATGCAGGAGGAAGGAGACCCTTACATAAAATTCACGCTGAAGTCGGATGTACTGGGCAAAAGAAGAAATAATACGGATGGGAACACTCAACAGAACGGCTATCATTAGTGCCTGCACGTGGCATTGATTGACAGCTTATGTATATCCAGACAAGATCCACAGCTATGCCAGATATCAATCCATTTCTTCAGGTTCTGGAGTTTTGGCACATGTTCCCAATCCTGAAAAAGCAAACGTCCCGTTAAATAAACGGCGACAGATAAACTAACTTGACTGCGGGAGGGACATCTGTGAAGGTACATCTGAGGAGAGACATCTGGTGAGGGACATCTGAGGAGGGACATCTGAGGAGAGACATCTGAGGAGGGACATCTGAGGAGGGACATCTGAGGAGAGACATCTGAGGAGGGACATCTGGTGAGGGACATCTGAGGAGAGACATCTGAGGAGAGACATCTGAGGAGAGACATCTGGTGAGGGACATCTGAGGAGAGACATCTGAGGAGAGACATCTGGTGAGGGACATCTGAGGAGAGACATCTGAGGAGGGACATCTGGTGAGGGGCATCTGAGGAGAGACATCTGGTGAGGGACATCTGGGGAGAGACATATGGGGAGAGACATCTGGGGAGGGACATCTGGGGAGAGACATCTGAGGAGGGACATCTGAGGAGAGACATCTGGGGAGGGACATCTGAGGAGGGACATCTGGTGGCTTGCACCACTGTCACTAGTGAAAGGTGGTAGGGACATCTGGAGTGAAAAAGCTTGCACGACTGTTACTGGCGAAAGGCAGGAGAGACATCCGGAGTACAAAGCTTGCACGACTATCTCTGGCGAAAGGCAGGAGAGACATCCGGAGTACAAAGCTTGCACGACTATCACTGGCGAAAGGCGGAAGGAAGACACAAGCATGGGCAATCAGGAATCAGAAAGGAGCACTGTTTGATGGATAGCCGCAGACCTGGTGCAGTGAAGGGAGTTCCTTGCTGTGCACTAATAGACGCCATTGACCACGATGATCATTGATCAAGGATCTAAGATAACACAACAGCGCACACTCATCTCTCGGTGAGTTTGTAAATGGATGAAGTAGTATGTAAATGATGCGTTTTATCATTCCGAGAGGAGGCGAGGTTTAAATTATCCCTAGAACCTTCCAAGCATGTTGGAAAGTGGACTAATGAGGGTTGGGCATGTGGCTAGTAAATTGACAATGCACAATTAGTCATATGAAACCACCACTGAAAAAGTTGGGATACAGTCCTTCTGTAGGAGGGTAGCTGTAAATGCCTATGCTTCATTCGAAAAGGTTACCCATTATCCTGATCGTATCTTATATGTTTTTTCCCCTGACTTGGCACCACAACTTACTTCCCCTGACCGACGCACCACAACTTACTCCCCCTGATCGAGGCACCACAACTTACTCCCCCTGACAGAGGCACCACAACTTACTTCTCCTGACCGAAGCACCACAACTTACTTCCCCTGACCGATGCACCACAACTTACTCCCCCTGACCGATGCACAACAACTTACTTTCCCTGATCGAGGCACCACAACTTACTTCCTCTGACCGACGCACCACAACTTACTCCCCCTGATCGAGGCACCACAACTTACTCCCCCTGACCGAGGCACCACAACTTACTTCTCCTGACCGAAGAACCACAACTTACTTCCCCTGACCGATGCACCACAACTTACTCCCCCTGACCGATGCACAACAACTTACTTTCCCTGATCGAGGCACCACAACTTACTTCCTCTGACCGATGCACCACAACTTACTCCCCCTGATATGTCCACCGCATCAGACATGTTTCGACTGTTCGGCTACGTGGATTGTCTTGTCATTCCCCCCCAACATGTTATCTATATTGCATGTTTACAAAAGGTTTGGGCAGATCATCAGGTCTGGGTCTTGTGTTGCTCCACAGCACCATGTTTCATAATTCTTTATCCCTATCTCTTTGAGTTCTTCGTCCATCATGATACACCAGCTCGAGCCCTATTTAGTGATTTCCACGTTATATAAAATAAGTTGTGTTCTGTTCGAGGTTCTTCCCGTCTGTTCGCTGGTGGAGGTTCTTCTCGCCCTCAGAACAATCCAGTGGACCATCGGCTGTTCGTTGGTGGAGGTTCTTCTCGCCCCCAGAACAATCCAGAGGACCATCGTCTGTTCACTGGTGGAGGTTCTTCTCAACCCCAGAACAATCCAGAGGACCATCGTCTGGTCGGCGCAGCTTTCACTCGGCGTTTTCCAGGACTAGTCTGTAGTGGATGTGTTGATTATAAGAAACATCCTCAAGGTATCTGTTTTGTGCACTGCGACTGGTGTAAAAACATAGGGTGCATGAGTCGTTTATCTGTTTCTCGCTTTTGACTCCAGAAGAGACACTACTTCGTGTCTAATGTAGTGCTACGCCAATTATTTGATATACTGTCTTCAGTTTGAGTAGGTTTTAGCCAACAGGTGTCAATAATTTTGATATAGACCAACATGTGTCCAAACTGGCCTGGGGTACTGAGCTACGTAGAAACACAAAGCGAATGATGATGTTTGGACAGCTGGTTATCGTCCCCATGTTGTGTCTGTCAATTGTCGGATGAGAGCATCTCTTGTATTTGTTCCATATCACAAACAAATCTTTGCTGCGAGTCTATTTATTTATGAATATATTTCCTAATAATACAAATAAATGTTGTGTGACCCGAGAGAATTTTCATTCCAATATTGTCGCCCTCAGAAATTAGTTTGAGAATCACTGCTGTCGATCATTCCACTATTCTGGAGCCCATTTTCGGAGTCCATAAAAAAACGTAATGATTCAAACATGGAAAACCTAATCCAATCTGGCGTCCTTTCAACGGGTAGGCGGGAAATGTAAATGGCAGGATGGCTTTCGGACGGCTAAAAAATACCACTTACCGTGAAAGCAACCAAATACGTGTTTTTTAATTCTGCATCGATGCAATCTGGCAGATTTGCGTCTAAAAGGAAAATAGGCTTTTACAATCTGGAACCGAAAGGATGGAAGGCTGAATGAATAGAGATGACTTAGAATAGAAAGAAGTAATAGAAAGTTATTTGACGTCATAAAAATATCTAAATTATGATTGGTTTCTTGCAGGAACTAAATTGGCTTTTTCAAGGTGGCAAAGCAAGAGGACTAAGTGAATTGGCAGAATATGGACAGAAAACAAAACGGAGCTGATCGACATACAGTCCCGCGGGCCATATGTGTATCATCGTCTCCTCTCGTATGTCCACTTATGTCGTTAGATGCCAAGTAGGAGGGGGGAGGGTGGGGCTGGTGGTGGTGGGGGTATGGGCGTGGCATTTTGTTTGTAAGTTATCTATGTCGTGATTGTTATTCTCAGGAATATCATTGTCGTGTTTCTTTCACCTTTATACATCACTATCTTAGTCCTGCACTTATTCCTTGCTGTCTACTGGTATAGGTTCAGATTTCGGTGAGTTTTGGAGACACTTGTGCTGCTTTATATCCGAGCGATTTCATTTATGGTATGTCTACATGTCCCACAAATGGAGAAGTTTTCTATTTTCGTTTAGAATTTCTTTAAAAAAATTGTGTTTGTTCAAATGTCTCCGTCTCTCTGCTGCTTTTTTTAATTGAAGAGGGGGAGGGGGGAGGGGTGGGGTGGGGGGGGGGTGGAGTGGGTGTTTTGCTAGTACAATAATAATAGTCTGTATAGAAGAGTAATCAGGGTAAGGTGAAACATACTGATCAAGGTGGGAGCGAAGTGTAATCAGGTTCAGGTGAAACATACTGATCAATGTGGGAGAGAAGTAATCAGGGTCAGGTGAAACATACTGATCAATGTGGGAGAGAAGTAATCAGGTTCAGGTGAAACATACTGATCAATGTGGGAGAGAAGTAATCAGGTTCAGGTGAAACATACTGATCAATGTGGGAGAGAAGTAATCAGGTTCAGGTGAAACATACTGATCAATGTGGGAGAGAAGTAATCAGGTTCAGGTGAAACATACTGATCAATGTGGGAGAGAAGTAATCAGGTTCAGGTGAAACATACTGATCAATGTGGGAGAGAAGTAATCAGGTTCAGGTGAAACATACTGATCAATGTGGGAGAGAAGTAATCAGGTTCAGGTGAAACATACTGATCTAGACGCAAACCTCGCGTACGACTTCGTGCTCTTAGATATGTGCCACAGCAGTCTGACCAAATAGGAAGGGATCCGCATTGTAATCCCCATAGAGGTTATCTTACTGAATAGCCTCTTATTATACTAGAGCCCGAATAAACCCTGTCCACTCTTCCAATTACGCATCTGGATGTAAAAGGAGCCTTTGTAAACCGTTACAAAATAAAGCTGTTAAGAGTTAACTGAACTCAGCACAAGTAGCTCCAACAACAGCAGCACCAGCACCATCGACAGTAACAGCAGCAGCAACACCAACAACAACCGTGTGTGATAATATATACAACATACAAGTTTGTTGATAGAGTTCAATAGAAAAGCTACTAATATCGCAGACTAAAACAGCCACAAAATAAATATATAACATCAAGGTTGTGTTAACTAATATTGCTGATGTCTATCAATGAATGAATCAATCACTCAAATAATCAAAGCCTATTGGTCCTCTCCACGCATAGGCCACTGATCACATCCCGCCATCCTAAGCTACTTTTAACGCCACTGTCCAGGTCTAACCATTTAAACGTAGTTGTCTCTCATACTGTTTTCTCCGTGTATTTTTGTATCTTCCTCTCTTTCTATTCCTTTGAGGATTTCCCATGAACGCCTTTCTAACATTGTTGGACGGTGCCTTCCTCAGAGTGTGTTGCACATATCCAGCCTCCTTTTCTTCTGTTAGTCTCTAATCTTATTTATTACGTACTGTCATATATGGCTTCTCGGCCTCTGCCCACTGAGGTTCAGGGCTTCTCGGCCTCTACCCACTGATATTCAGGGCTTCTCGGCCTCTGCCCACTGATGTTCAGGGCTTCTCGGCCATCAAATCATTGGTTGGGATCTTATTGCAGGGAAATAAGTAAACATAAACATGCAAACATACGACTATTCTAAGGCAGATGTTAAGAAGATGAAAGAGGCAGCAAGTCACATAATCTGGAAAGATATTGTCATAGGAACAGATGTTTTAACAAGAGTAGGAGAGCTAATCTACTCAACCAGTACTTTGGCACAGTCTGCACAAAAGAGGATTGCTCCGAGATCCCAGAGCCTATAGATATTTTTTCAAAGAGACATGGATACAGCGGGATTAAGATCAATCTGTATTACAGAGGAAATGGTTTTTTTTTTTTAATGGAGGGGTTGAAAGTGGATAAATGTCCAGGTCAAGATGGTATTCATCCAAAATTGCTGAAATGAGAACCCAACTAGCAAAACCATTGGCTATAATATATTCTCAATGTTTGCAAAAAGGATTGTTCCAGGGAGTTAGAAAGATGCAATAGTTATCCCCTTATTCAAGAAGGGCAAACAGTCAGATCCAGCAAATTATAGACCGGTGAGTTTAACGAGCATTGTCTGTAAATTTTTAGAGTCAATAATCAAGGACAACATTGTAATGCATTTAGACAAGTTTAATCTAATCAGAAACAGCAAGCCTTGGTTTACTAGAGGGAGATCATGCTTAATAAACTATTAAAATTCATGGAGGAGGTTACTAAAAGGATAGATAAAGGGGAGCTAGTGGATGTTATTTATCTAGATTTTGCAAATAGCTTTGATAGAGTACCTCATCAAAGATTATTTAGAAAGTTAAAATCACTTAGAATAGGTGGGGAACGTGCCAAATGGATTGAAAATTGGTTAACGGGAAGAAAGCAGAGGGTGGGCATAAATAAGGTTTGGTGCCACAGGGCTCAGTTTTTGGACCAATTTTGTTCTTGATATATATAAACGATTTGGACATTGATATGGAATTCATGATTGCAAAATTCGCTGATGACAACAAAACTATGTAGTAGTGTCATCTAAAGCGGAAGTGGATTAATATAAATTTCGAGAATTCTGCAAGCTAGCAAATGGAGTTTAATGTAGATAAATATACAATCACGCACATGGGTAGATCCATTATGGAACATTATTACAGAATTGGCGAGAACAATATTAAAAAAGATAGAAAATGAAAAGGACCTAGGGGTTATTAAAGATCATAGAGGTAAGGTGAGTGAGCAAGTTCAGGTAGAAGTGAAAAAAGCAAATCCAATGTTAGGTTTGATAAAAAGAAATATTGAATATAGGAGCAAGGAAGTGATAGTCAAACTGTATAACAAATTAGTTAGACCTAGATTGGAGCACTGTGTACAGGTGTGGAGTCCTAATCATAGAGGGGCTATAAACATGCTGGAAAGGGTACACAAAAATAGCGACAAAGCTGATAGTGGGATTCCAGAATTACAGTTATGAAGAAAGACTCAGAAAAACCGTCCTACGGTGTCTAGAAAAGAGAAGAATTCGAGGTGACTTAATACAGGTTTATAAGATAATCAAAGGAACGGATATATTAGACTATAACAAGTTTTTTTTCAAAATACAACCACGCATAAAAACAGGGCATAGCTACAAATTAACTAAAGAAAGGTCCAGAATAGATATTATGAAATATTTTTTTAGCCAGAGAGTGGTGAATGCGTGGAATGCACTGCCACAGGGAGTAGTGAGGCCGACAATTAATGCATTTAAAAATAGATTGGATGCGCATATCTTTTTAGAGCAAGGTAATGCAAATGAAACTGGTTGTATACAGACTGCAGTCTTCTAAATCACTATAACGATTTTTAGTTAAGTTAAATAGGGCTCCTTCATCTCTTCCATGTATTGACATACAGGGCAGGTCGGCCTCTGCCCCAACTGCAAGCAGTTTAAAGAAAGACTTCTGTCATTTATACGACATTTGGCGGAAGCTCTATATAATTGTAATATTCCACCATGAAACATGGTTTGAGAATCTCTGGAGTAAACTGTATACAATGATACGAAACAAAAACAGAAGTACGCCACTTTACACACATTCGCCAGTTTATTTATATTTACGTAAATACCTGCCAGGTTTATTGGATTCATCAAAGGAACCCGGAGCACGTTGTTGTTGTCACGTTAACGGATAGCTCGCCCTCTCCGCGAGACAGCATCCACATACCCGTTCAGATGGTTCGTTGTTTACAGAACAATAGAACATTCAAAGACGAATTTAATTCAATTTGCACCCCGCGTGTGCAGACACCGCGAACGTCAGAGCTGTCAGTTTGTGGTTTCACAAAAACGAAAACGCGGAGATTGTTCTCAAAGAAATATCATCATCAAGTGTCGTGCCCAGTGCTGATGACGATCACCAATTTATTCCACAATCACCTTTCATTTGAGCAATTCAGCATTACCGATGCTCTCCCTTTTCCCTGCCAGTTTCTTTTAGCAGCCCATATATTTTTATTCACTGTCCTCCTCTGCCTCTTTTATCGTCGATAGTTTCTGTTGTCACAAAACGTATCAGACCCATATGATTGTGTTAATTTATCCAATGAACTCGTTTACAGGGTATGATATCCATGTGAAATATCTGGATGGGTCTATATATGTTTTCTGATTCATGTGGCGAAAACCGTTCAAATGATGAAGCGAAGACTAAAGCTATTAAAAACAGCAGATTTTGAACCAACGGACGACGAAATGATGTTGATGGAAACTGATTTTTAGTGACCCCAAGCCGGTTCTGGAACACACCCCATTCAATAAAAGTGAGATATTGTTGGCGGGTAGGGCAATCAACAACATTATCACTGTCCACGGGATTAATGTCACATTATAATAGATCCCTGGACATTGTGGGCTGTCAGGAAATGAGATGGCTGACAGATTGGAACATACAGGAGCCTCCAAACAACAATTGAATATACCACACAGTAAAACGAATTATGAAGAACAATAGCAGGGAAATTTAGATGAACAGGTGACCGACGGGAACAACAGGCCGCAGTGTGTTTAGCGAAATGTCACAGCCAAAAGTAAGGATGGCATAAATAAAATACATAGAAGAGATCAAAGTTTCATCTTTTAGTTTCAAACAGGACATACCAGAGTCAATAACCGATTAAACCGCATCAATCCCCAGTACCTGTCTCTGTGCAGACATTGCTCTCATCCTGATGAAACAGTTCGACACCTACTCATCGAGTGCAAGGCGCTTGCGGACATGAGGAAGAGAGTATTACAAGCACTGCCGCCAATTTCCAACACATTGTACGGAGCAGTGACACAACTGAAGAGGACCTGTATCTATATAAGAATGGCATTAGGCTGTCAAGAGCAGACTTGCTGTGCAGCTATGGGATAACAACACAAGAACAACATAAAATGAACATTGCTTATTTCCTGTTAATTTTAGTTAGCTGTTTTCGTTTGAATGTTTTTTTCTGATAATTTAGAATGTTGCATGTTGTTTGAAGTTACGAGTGCTGGGTTAACTTATGTCGATGTTTCTTTAATTGTGGGTTACGGTGGCTCTTCTTGCCTACCGATTCAGTAGTGCAATGTGATGCTCCTCAGATAGCTCACTACTATTGGGGATTACAGTGTCGATGTCCATGTCATTGGTCAGACTGATGAGGCACTGTCTGCTTCCGGGAGCACGAGCGAGGACGTGAGGTGGAGTCTCTATCTGTGTGTGTTTTACCTGGACCTGGTTACTCTTCGATCACATCTCGATCAGTGTGTTTTACCTGGACCTGGTTACTCTTCGATCACATCTCGATCAGTGTGCTATACCTGAACCTGGTTACTCTTCGATCACATCTCGATCAGTGTGCTATACCTGAACCTGGTTACTCTTCGATCACATCTCGATCAGTGTGCGATACCTGGACCTGGTTACTCTTCGATCACATCTCGATCAGTGTGCTATACCTGGACCTGGTTACTCTTCGATCACATCTCGATCAGTAGGCTATACCTGGACCTGGTTACTCTTCGATCACATCTCGATGAGTGTGCTATACCTGAACCTGGTTACTCTTCGATCACATCTAGATCAGTGTGTTTTACCTGGACCTGGTTACTCTTCGATCACATCTCGATCAGTGTGCTATACCTGAACCTGGTTACTCCTCGCTCTAACCTCGGCCAGTGTGCTATACCTGAACCTGGTTACTCCTCGCTCTAACCTCGGCCAATGTGCTATACCTGAACCTGGTTACTCCTCGCTCTAACCTCGGCCAGTGTGCTATACCCGACCCTGGTTACTCCTCGCTCCCACCTCGGCCAGTGTGCTATACCCGACCCTGGTTACTCCTCGCTCTCACCTCGGGCAGTGTGCTATACCCGACCCTGATTACTCCTCGCTCACACATAGGCCAGTGTGCTATACCCGACCCTGATTACTCCTCGCTCCCACCTCGGCCAGTGTGCTATACCCGACCTTTATTACTCTTCGCTCCCACCTCGGCCAGTGTGCTATACCCGACCCTGATTACTCTTCGCTCCTAAAAAGACAAACATACACGAGAAATAAATACCATTCCAAATGTTAACCTGGTTGCAAGCTATCATACTTCTGCTCAGGTCAATTCTTCTTTTTCTTTCGATCTCTAGGAAAACAAGTTATTAACTTTATTATTACTGCATCACTAGAGTTCTGTTAAAAAAGTTCCAGTGCGATGTTATAGTAACTTTCAGTCAATGGCGCTGCCAAGTGATGGCTTTCTTCTGTTACCGACTGTTTCTGGCATTTTTCTTTTGCAGTTGTTTATCGTCATGTAGCCAGTTGTTTATCGTCATGTAGCCAGTTGTTTATCGTCATGTAGCCAGTTGTTTATCGTTATGTAGCCAGTTGTTTATCGTCATGTAGCCAGTTGTTTACGTGCGTGTGGGTTGTATTTTGTATTTCTCAGGTTGTCTGAATTTAATGAGCAGCGAATCAACATCAAGTTATGCTTCAGGCAGAGAGGAGAAGGAGTATGAATGTGTACGATCAGCGAGCTACGGGAACCATCAATATATACACGTGTCGCTATTTACTTAGAGGGCATGAGCGCATATGGGCCTACATGAAGTGCAATTATGTTGCGTTTTAACAGTCGAAGACAGAAGAAGAACGGTAGTTTCGCTTTCTCTAGGGTAGGGAAATGCAGATAAAGAGCTACAAAGGTAAAGGAACCATTATAATTAAATACACCAGAAAATTATGAACACAATCAAGAGATTTACAGCCAACTACAATATCAAACTAGCAAATACACAGAACGATAATCAAACAAACACAGACAATACAAGAACTGCAAAGCAAGAGTTGTCTGCCCTCTACACCTGCATCTACACAATCTAACACCCAGTGCTCAAACGTGCAAGCAGGCGGACATTTTGTTAAGCAAACAAACCCAGCCCTGCTTTGATTATGATGTATTCTATCTCTCCATCTTGCTCAGGTACCACAGAGGACATTGACATTCTAACGTTCCAGGCAATCTCAGAGCACACATGGGAATCTTGGCGAATCAAGAGTCGCTTCCCTGGAAGCGTTATAGTCAACATGGCATCCTGCTACGAACTCTGACCTTTGAAAAAGTGCATAAATTCTGGCTCTGACTGACACTGCACTAAGTCTGACTAGGTCAACGGTTCCCCTGTTATTCCCCAAGCCTATGGTTCTGCTCGAAGTGCAGTGATGTCTGTTCTGTATAATGTTAGCGTGTATTTATTTTTCTATTCACTGTTTTATTCAGTTCAGTTCAGGTGACATCTCTCCTTCAGCGGTGGGCTGGTCAGTTCAGGTAGCATCTCTCCTTACACGGTGGGCTGGTCAGTTCAGGTGACATCTCTCCTTCCACGGTGGGCTGGTCAGTTCAGGTGACATCTCTCCTTCCGCGGTGGGCTGGTCAGTTCAGGTAGCATCTCTCCTTCCACGGTGGGCTGGTCAGTTCAGGTAGCATCTCTCCTTCCACGGTGGGCTGGTCAGTTCAGGTGACATCTCCCATTACGGTGGGCTTGTCAGTTCAGGTGGCATCTCATCCTCCACGGTGGGCTGGTCAGTTCAGGTGACATTTCCCATCACGGTGGGTTGGTCAGTTCAGGTGGCATCTCACCCTCCACGGTGGGCTGGTCAGTTCAGGTGGCATCTCTCCTTCCACGGTGGGCTGGTCAGTTCCGGTGGCATCTCTCCCTCCACGGTGGGCTGATCAGTTCAGGTGACATATCTCCCTCCTCGGTGGGCTGGTCAGTTCAGGTGGCATCTCTCCCTATACAGCAGGCTGGTCAGTTCAGGTGGCATTTCCACATTCAGGTGTCATCTCCACATTGATGATCGGCTGGTAAGTTCAGGTGTCATCTCCACATCCAGGTGTCATCTCCACATTGATGATCTGCTGGTCAGTTTAGGTGTCATCTCCACATTGATGATCGACTGATCAGTTCAGGTGTCATCTAAACATTGATGATCGGCTGGTCAGTTCAGGTGTCATCTCCACATTGATGATCTGCTGGTCAGTTCAGGTGTCATCTCCACATCCAGGTGTCATCTCCACATTGATGATTTGCTGGTCAGTTCAGGTGTCATCTCCACATTCAGGTGTCATCTCCACATTGATGATCGGCTGGTAAGTTCAGGTGTCATCTCCACATCCAGGTGTCATCTCCACATTGATGATCTGCTGGTCAGTTTAGGTGTCATCTCCACATTGATGATCGACTGATCAGTTCAGGTGTCATCTAAACATTGATGATCGGCTGGTCAGTTCAGGTGTCATCTCCACATTGATGATCTGCTGGTCAGTTCAGGTGTCATCTCCACATCCAGGTGTCATCTCCACATTGATGATCTGCTGGTCAGTTCAGGTGTCATCTCCACATTCAGGTGTCATCTCCACATTGATGATCGACTGATCAGTTCAGGTGTCATCTCCACATCCAGGTGTCATCTCCACATTGATGATCGGCTGGTCAGTTCAGGTGTCATCTCCACATTGATGATCGGCTGCAATGATCTCCGTCCTGTCTCTGACCTTGATGGTACAATCTGCCAGACGTTTTCCTTTCACTGACATTGTTGGTTACAACTTTCCTCTCCAGTATTGTTGGTTACAACTTTCCTCTCCAGTATTGTTGGTTACAACTTTACTCTCCAGTATTGTTGGTTACAACTTTCCTCTCCAGTATTGTTGGCTACAACTTTCCTCTCCAGTATTGTTGGTTACAACTTTCCTCTCCAGTATTGTTGGTTACAACTTTCCTCTCTAGTATTGTTGGTTACAACTTTCCTCTCCGGTATTGTTGGTTACAACTTTCCTCTCCAGTATTGTTGGTTACAACTTTCCTCTCCGGTATTGTTGGTTACAACTTTCCTCTCCAGTATTGTTGGTTACAACTTTCCTCTCCAGTATTGTTGGTTACAACTTTCCTCTCCAGTATTGTTTTCAGCAAGCTTTTATTATCTTTTAATGTGACCAAAATATCTGAACTTCTAAGACTAACTTCTCTAGAACTTCTTTATCTATTTTCTTTCATCAATTCTCTTAGCAATACTAACTTCTTTAGAACTGAACTTATTTATGTGTTCTTTTCTTTACAGGAGTTGTTCCCCAATGTTCTATATATCCATATTTGTAGCGCATCAATTCTCTTTTTCAATTGTCTGCCCATTGTCCATGTTTCTACACTATACAGTAAATATGGGTATACAAAATACCTGATCATTTTCATGTTAAATGTTTGACTGAGTTCCTTGGATGTCATTGTGAGACTCATGTTGGTGAGAACAGACTTGGCCATACCCATTGTCTTCCCGAATTCCATTTCTCATCTCCCATTTTCCATGATTATATTACCAAGATATGAGAAATCCTTGACCTGTTCCAGTATTTGACCAATAATTTGTATCTGTAAAGTAGATACCAAGTCTACTTTGTTAATTATAACTTTGTTAAATTTCTCAGTGTTAATGTCCAATCCATACACTTGGCTTTTGTTTCTTAATTGAATCAGCAATTCATGTTTTTCTTGTCCGCTTCCAACCAGCAGAACTGGGTCATCATTGGCGTTGCTTTCTGTTTTGCATCACACTTTGTTGCTAGCGTTACCCGGCTAGGACACACTTGTAACCTAGGCTAGGCCTAATGTGGTTTGTGTGGAAAGGTATGCAAAGCTTTGAATATTCTATTCCTGAAAGGAGGGGGAGGGGGTGCTAGCACTATTAGTTGTCCCTGCCTTACTGCATACTCTCAGTGTGGAAGTGGTGCTGTTCACGTTTCTTGTCTCACACTAAACCTTCTCCAATTCAGGGTGTTAAATCGGCCGGTTACTTGTCGCTTTCAGCATAATTGGTGCACATAGCAAAGTATCATGGCGACATAATCAGGACAGAGAGACTGTGTGAGATTCACCCACGGTCTTACACTGCGACTTGCGCTTTCATGAGATTTGTTAGGTAGATATGTGCTTTCATGAGATTTGTTTGGTAGATCTGTGCTTTCATGAGATTTGTTGGGTAGTTCTATGCTTCCATGAGATTTGTTGGGTAGATCTGTGCTTCCATGAGATTTGTTGGGTAGTTCTATGCTTCCATGAGATTTGCACTCTCTCGTCTTAGGCTACTTGATCCAGTGGCAGAGCGCTTTAGTTGAGACGGCTGGCGACATCAGAGGATGCACATCTGTTCTAGGTTCACTCCCGAAATATTTCAGCAGTAGCGCAGGTGTGTACCAGAGCCGGGACGACTGCTGTTTGCATGGGTTCCAAACCCCTTTATCTACAAAAATGAGCAATCGAATGTAAAGAAAAAGTGGGTCATCCAACATTTTTGTGATATCCGCTTCACAGCGACATAAATGCTATCATATATCCAGCCCGCCATGGCTTGCTTCGCAATCACTGCATGCTCTCAGTGTGGCAGTCACCCAATTTTCGTCTCTATCTCACACTCAGTGCTACTAAACATCACTCTGGGGATTACTTGAAATTGTGAAGCAACGACAAACTAAGGGAAATAACCGGACAATTTCTAGGGTACAAGAGTTGCGGGTAGTTCCTTGTAATCAAACAGGACCAGGTGTAGCAAATGACGATATCTCGCCTTTGATGTACAGCTTGGGGTGTTCGGCCATTGAACGAACGATTAGAAAACATCATTGAAGTTGTGTCCATTTGGATATAAAGAAGAATGTGGCGAATCTCGTGGACAAAGATAAAACAATAAAAAGTTAGTGTAACTTTTTTTTAAAGCGCGGGGGGGGGGGGGGGGGGGGGGGGAGGGGGAGGATTTGAAGAACACAATCAGAACTAAGCAGTGGGGCTGAAAGTGCAGAACAGTGACTGGTGAATTGACAGCCACCAACGTTTCAGCTTGCTGCTTCATCATGCTCAGCTTACCAGAGATGAAATATAACCTATTCTCAAGCGGTGACCCTGGAAACAGGCTGCACTAGTGTAGTCTGGCTAGGAGATCTGGAGGTAAACTTGCTGCACATTAAATAAACAGCAGAAACCAAATGTGTCGGGCCGAATGGTGCAGATATCGCATATGTGCTACGTCAATTACGACCCAACATTCTTTTCAGGACGAACGTCGAAGCAGATGAACCACGCCGTCACCATTCAGAAGAACCATACAGTCAACATTCAGATGAACCATACAGTCAACATTCAGAAGAATCATACAATCAACATTCAGATAAACCATACAGTCAACATTCAGATGAACCATACAGTCAACATTCAGAAGAACCATACAGTCAACATTCAGAAGAACCATACAGTCAACATTCAGATGAACCATACAGTCAACATTCAGATGAACCATACAGTCAACATTCAGATAAACCATACAGTCAACATTCAGATGAACCATACAGTCAACATTCAGATGAACCATACAGTCAACATTCAGATGAACCATACAGTCAACATTCAGATGAACCGTACAGTCAACATTCAGATGAACCAGACAGTCAACATTCTTAGGAAAAAAATAACTAAAATCCTATGTCCATTTTTAGGCTAAAACCATTTTCCCTATCTCGTCTGAAAGTTTTTTTTATCCTTTCCTTAATTAAAAGTCAAAAGTCCTTTGTCTATGTGAGTGTAAAGAATTCTTTGGTCTGGGGTCAGGTTTTTTAAAACAAAGATACAGAAACAATTTCCTGATTAGGTAAATCAACAATCTATAACTGCATTGTTCAAGCAAACATCAGCGAAACTCATGGCATTCAAGAAGACTCCACTGAGAGACCACACACTCAATTGTGATTTTAAACAATAATTGATAATTGTGTTTTGCATTTTATATTTCAATATATTATGGGCATCACTGTCGATCCCTTTACTAGTCATCTCGGGGGAGACCAACGGAGAGGTCGGTACAACACGAATGGACATAACCTTACCAAATCAGACAGTATCAATCTATAATATGTACTGCCCGTCAATAGGAAATTATGGCTTTAACTAGTACGGACATGGCAACCATAGTGGTATGATATTTTAACAACCAGTCTGAAAGGTTAGATTAAACAAAGATCAACGCAAAGTGACACGAACTAGAGAAATGGGAGTTTGGAAGCAACCTCTACCTGATCAACCTCCCAGACGACACTCCCACGATCTGTTCAAGGCGATGGTCATCAAGATCCACTCGGGACCTAAGCCAACAATCCAAAGAACATTGCTCGCACCTCTAGCAGAAAGTGACTACAGACCCATCAAACTTCATTCAATCAGACCACTAGCCATTGCCCAGATGGAACTATAAGAAAGGAGACCCGCAGAAGTTTGCCACAAGTACAGATCGCTACTGCCAGTACACCACAGGAAAGTAGGTAAAATGGTAGAACAAGTTCAACCAGTGCCTCTGTAACAGTTCCAGGCTGTGGGATCTGCTACACTTCCTAGATGCTCTCTCTCTCTCTTTCTCTCTCTCTCTCTCTCTCTCTCTCTCTCTCGCCTTCTATCACCTAGAGGTGCATAGGCTATCAACCAACATTCGCCAAGCAGCTCTGTCCTGTGTAATTTTTTCCACTTCCTTCCAGCTTTTTCCAGCTGGACCCCTAAGGACAGCAATGGGAAACATTCCACGAAAAGCCAAAAGAAATTACAAACTGTATTGCAACATATGGAACTTCAACTAACAGAGCCAAGAGAAAGAGTGGAAAACAGCACACATTCAAGAAATGAAATATCACTCTCATGGCAGCTGCGAGAAGATATATGAAAACAATTAACCAATCATGCCGGAAAAGCTGGCACGATCATACAGAAACTCTCAACTTTATTAGATAAATTCTGGAAGCTAGCATAAGTCTTAATGGGCGAAAACAGCTACAAGACAACTTACTTCATTAAAATATGAAGGAAAGGTACTACCCTGGAAATAAGCAGCAGATGTTCTCATCTAAAATGATACAAAAACAAATAGAAGCAAAATCCCCGCAGGCATGCAAGATATATTGAGAAAGAAATAAACCCCATTGACACTCGATAGGAGTATGTGAGAACATCTGGTGAACATCACCAAGACAGATCTAGAATCAGCCATTGTAAACTCAAGAAGAGAAAAGTCTAAGTAAAGGACATTATCGCTAATCAAATGCCCCCTTAACATGGGATACTGCTACACATCTTTAACACAAGCTGGAAACAAGGAACTGTCCCCACAGTGTGGAAGGAGCCAAGGACTATCCCCATCCTTAAACATGGGAAGGACAACATGAAGTCAGGCAGTTACAGACCTATTAGTCTACTCAGCTGTGTGGGGGAAACTAATGGAGCGAATCATTAAAACTAGAACAGCCTGGCATATGGAATCAAGAAATTTACTTATCCCCCAGCAAGCAGGCTGTCGTAGAAACAGATCAAGCGAAGATCAGGTGACATACATTTCTCAGGAGATTGAAGATGCATTTCCAGAAAAAAAAGAAAACACTGGCAGTCTAGACAAATCTAGAAAAAGGGTTTAGTAGGTTATGAAGGAGAGGACTACCTCAAATGGGTGTAACCAACATCCTGTGCAAATGGATCAGTGGTTTCGTGGATAACACGACATCAATAGTACAAGTACAAGGACACACAAGCACAAAGATGAAAATGGAACAGAGTTCCGCAAAGGGGAATTCTCTGAGCCATGCTGTTCCTTACATATATCAATGTTACTTACATATATCAATGTTCCTTACATATATCAATGTTCCTTACATATATCAATGTTCCTTACATATATCAATGTTCCTTACATATATCAATGTTCAGATGGAGATTAAAAAGAACCTACTTCATATAAAATAGTAAAGGATCTTGCAAGAGCAGACTCAGTCATAAGTCGGGTGGTAGCTAGAAATAAATGTGACGTCACATAGTGACAAAAATGGCGGTGCCTTTTGTGTTCTCCGCAAAAGACGGTTGAAAATCAATTCTTTATGTTTTAGTGGTCTGTTACTACAATTGATTGCATGTAGTCTGTTGAAACAGTTGAAAGCATGTATTATGTTACTACAATTGATTGCATGTAGTCTGTTACTACAATTGAAATCATGTATTCTGTTACTACAATTGATTGCATGTAGTCTGTTACTACAATTGAATGAATTTGTCAATTAGTATCCATTATTTATTCTTAAGAGTACACATATTAGTGACTGTTCTTATTTCTGTCATATTGTAGGGTTTTGGTTGCAGGTAGATGTTCTGCCCAGGTTAGATAGTTAACAAATAAATGATATATACACTAGGTTACTTAGAATACATGTAAAATGGGGGTAATGTCGACTTCTTTGTCAATTAGGGTGGGGTGGCGTAGGGGTTGGATAGGGTGGGGAGGTGTGGCGTGGGATTGAGAGAGGACAGGGTCAGTAAGGAGTAACGACTGGGAACCATGTGAATTATTAGGCTTCACGAGATCCGCGACCCGGAAGAGTTGTAAGCCACAGATCTGCACACAGGCAGTGTTAAAGGCAATGTCTGGAAAAGGCATCATTATAGAACATTAAGAGACAACACTTCAAGGACGTAGGCTCCCAGGACGTCCTAAAGTACGTTGGGAACATACGAAGGTCCCTACGTGATAGAGGGCTGAATTGGAAGGAGGTCAGGAGAAAGACGGCGGATAGAGCAGGGTGGTGTACTCTCTGGATAACCTCTACACCTCACGGTAGAAGAGGAGCGACTAAGTAAGTAAGAGACAACACGACTTAATTTCTTCTTTGTCTTCTTTTTCATCTTCTTCTTTTTTCTTCTTCTTCTTCTTTTTGTTTATCTTCATCTTCTTTTTCTTCTTCTTTTTTCTTCTTCTTCTTCTTTTTGTTCTTCTTGTTCATCTTCTTCTTATTTTTCTTCTTCTTATTTTTCTGCCTCTTCTTCTTCTTCTTCTTATTCCTCTTTTTCTTCTTCTTCTTATTTTTCTTCTTCTTATTTTTCGTCATCCATTTTTTTCTGTAATCATTGGTCAATGCAGAAAAAGTAGTCAGTGACACGTACTCCTAGTGGCATCTTTAAGTAGTCAGTGACACGTACTCCTAGTGGCATCTTTAAGTAGTCAGTGACACGTACTCCTAGTGGCATCTTTAAGTAGTCAGTGACACGTACTCCTAGTGGCATCTTTAAGTAGTCAGTGACACGTACTCCTAGTGGCATCTTTAAGTAGTCAGTGACACGTACTCCTAGTGGCATCTTTAAGTAGTCAGTGACACGTACTCCTAGTGGCATCTTTAAGGTCAGACACAAACTCCCTCCACTTCACCAGGTGAGCACCCATCCTTCTAATGTTTTCTGAGTGCGCCTTAATAATATAACCGAGGGGACTGTGTCAAAATTAAAAGGCTCGCGCCACATATCAGTGGATAAATCTTGTTTTAGAAATGTGTCTTACCAACTCTAAAACGCTGGGAAAAGAAAATGATTAATTCAATTTCCCACATGTGTGGGTGGGATTCCACCGCATGTGTGGGTGGGATTTAACCGCATGTGTAGGTGGGATTTCCCACATGCGTGGATGGGATTTCACCGCATGTGTGGATGGGATTTTACCGTACGTATGGACAGAAGTGACTAGCTGTAATAAGTTTCTGAGGAAGCTACCTGGCACATTCTTGTTCACAAGAAACCCTTCAAGATGTTCAAGGATCTCGCAATTCCAATCCAATATTCTCTTTTTGGCTCAGAGTGACATAAAAACCTGCCTCGTCCTATCCGCAGGGCAGAAACCTGCCAGTTTTCTCACGTAACAAAGGCCAGCTTTGAAGCGTTGATAGGATGTCTTCTAGCCCATTCTACATCAAAGTCACACACATCTTTCACCTTCCTGTGTTAATAACATTTTATTACGCCGGAATTTTGTTGTTTGTGCGTTATTCTTTATCGCTAGCTTACAAATCTTGTTCTGTATTACTCTGCTTCCTTGATCTCTTTCTAGGTTTCTTCCAGTACACAGAGACCTCTGTCAGTGGTGCAATTACACAAGTGTCGGTGAAGATCCCATTCACACGTAGTGTGTCGTATTTGGTATATTGTGCCGGGTCCATATTTACTTGACCAACGGCACACTAGGGTGACGTGGGCAGCGTTATTTCCGTGGCCTTTATTTCCCAGACTGCTCTGTTACCGAATTTCTGAGGCTGGGTAGACCACGGGTCGTTTATAATAATAATTCGCTACAGCGACATAGGCCCGTCTCGTCGATCGTCTGTGACCATGATTGGTGGCCGAGGTCCATGAGGCCTGTAGTGCTGATGAGGTGCGGTCAATTTGCCGCAGCCAGGTGTTGCGCGGCCGACCTTGGAAAGCCACCTTGTGGGACAAGGTCTTTTTCCATCGTTGATTTCGACAGCCAGGTGTGGGATCTGGCGACCGGGACATCTAGATGGAGGTTGGTCACATAGCCAAAGATAGAGATGTGGCGACGGTCCATCATAGAAACAAAACTCCCGAGGTCTGTTTGTTGGACAACCTACGGGTTGGTAATCAGGTTATTCGAGAGGATTCAAAGAATCCGACCCTGACCCTGCGTGCGGAGGGCTTTAAGACTCTTCTGACTCTCTTTGCAAGACTGTCCAAGTTTTAAAGCCATACATAAGGACTCAAATGACGTAGTGACTACATGGGCACGCAGTCTATTCTAGTCAGTCATATAAATCAGCCCATAAGGCGGAGGGAACTTTCATGCATTGCAGAACTTACGGAAAGAAACAGATAATTACGTCCAACACAAAAATTAAAATATTAAACTTTAATTTGAATCCGTTCTCTGAAACACGGAGAAGAACAAAACACATAAACCAAACTGGTACAGGCTTTCATAAATTATACGCTTTCCTGAATAGAGAGATTGAAATGGTATGATAGGATCACTAATGTGGAACTGTTGGACAGAACCAGAGATCAGTGGAGTGTGACGCGAAGAAAGCGCTGACGTTGGAAAGAAAAGACACCAAGGAAACCAGCTAATATAATTACAAGACAGTCTCTGTTCTGGAAACCTCAAGGCAAGAGAAGTAGACACAGATGAAGACATTAACGGAGAGGAGAGGAGGATGTGCACGGAGCTCGAACGAATGGACGAGGATAGGAATACTTGATGTATTTTGTTGAGGACCTCTGCTCCACAGGGAACTGACACATTTTGATTGACTGATTTAACTTATCAAGGTCAGACCACAAAAATAGAATAAAATAGTTTTAGAAACAATTTATAAACTCGCTTTTTGGGTAATATTCCGAAAAGACCAGCTCTGTACCAGCCATACACACACACTCCCTCTTTCTCTCTCTCTATTTCTCTCTCTCTCTCTCTCTCTCTTTCTCTCTCTCTATTTCTCTCTCTCTTTCTCTCTCTCTATTTCTCTCTCTCTTTCTCTCTCTCTATTTCTCTCCCTCTTTCTCTCTCTCTTTCTCTCTCTCTATTTCTCTCTCTCTTTCTCTCTCTCTATTTCTCTCTCTCTATTTCTCTCTCTCTCTTTCTCTCCCTCTTTCTCTCTCTCTTTCTCTCTCTCTATTTCTCTCCCTCTTTCTCTCTCTCTTTCTCTCTCTCTCTCTCTTTCTCTCTCTCTTTCTCTCTCTCTATTTCTCTCTCTCTTTCTCTCCCTCTTTCTCTCTCTCTTTCTCTCTTTCTCTCATTCACTTGCCCTCATCCAAGTATACATCTGTTAAGCTTGTGTAACTTTCCTATCTCAAACGCGGATAAATCAGTTATGCGATGTTTTTGTGTGTATAACAAAATAATCTGGTTTGGGATATTGTTTGACAATGGAAACGAATTCATAACATGGATTGCAGGCCACACAACACGCCTTTAAGCTTCATATCCACACATCTCTTAAGATAAATACAGATTGACCAGTAATGTGATGTGTATGACTGACAACAGACGGACATGACAAGTAACCCTACAATCTGACCTGTCCATCAATGAGATGGAGAGATGGCCTGCGTAAAGGCATTGGTCCAACAAGGTACCAGACCCAGGACATACCACTACGGTACCACATTAAGGACATACCCCCAAGGTACCACATCCAGGACATACCACTACGGTACCACATTAAGGACATACCCCCAAGGTACCACATCCAGGTCAGACCACCAAGGTACCACATCCAGGTCAGACCACCAAGGTACCACATCCAGGTCAGACCACCAAGGTACCACACCCAGGACAGACCACCAAAGTATCACATCCAGGTCAGACCACCAAAGTACCACATCCAGGTCAGAACACTAAAGTACCACATCCAGGTCAGAACACCAAGGTATCACAACCAGGTCAGACCACCAAAGTACCACATCCAGGTCAGACCACCAAAGTACCACATCCAGGTCAGACCACCAAAGTACCACATCCAGGTCAGACCACCAAAGTACCACATCCAGGTCAGACCACCAAAGTACCACATCCAGGTCAGAACACTAAAGTACCACATCCAGGTCAGACCACCAAAGTACCACATCCAGGTCAGACCACCAAAGTACCACATCCAGGTCAGACCACCAAAGTACCACATCCAGGTCAGAACACCAAGGTATCACATCCAGGACAGACCACCAAAGTACCACATCCAGGACAGAAGACAGTAAAGTGTTTGAGCAATATTTGGACACCTGGGATCTCCCACGTGATGTGCCTGATTGAATACCAAGATTACAGACAGAAGAGGAGGATCACTCACTCCCCCACACAAAGCCACTCACTCCCCCACCCACCCACACAAACCCACCCACACAAACCCACTCACTACCCCACCCACCCACACAAACCCACTCACTCCCCCAAACACTCACTCACTCAACCAAGTTTTACAAATAAAGGATTATATGTTCCTCAAACACACACATCCACTCTCTCGCTCCCACACACCCACTCTATCTCCCCCCCTTCCACACCCCACCCCCACTCTCTATTCTCTCCCACACACCAACTGTCTCCCGCACACCCACTGTATCCCACACACACACACATCCACTCCCCCCACTCACTCACTCACTCTCCACCCCCCATACATACCCATTCTCTCCCACACACCCACTCTCTCTCCCTCCCATACAGACACCCACCCTCTCTCTCCCGCACACCCACTGTCTCCCACTCCCCCCTCCCACACCCACTCTCGCACATCGACAGTCTCTCACACACCACTCAACCCGGTCATGTCAGATCTACCTACCCAGCCTGTATCTCTGAGGTTACAACCACCAAACACACTCCCCCTCAACCATTCTGACGTGTCCTATTTCTAGGAGAACACTCGTGCTCTTATATGCAGGAACAAACAAATAAAAAGATGGAACTTACTCCAAAAAGAACTTTCAAAAACAAAAGATGAATGGGTCTGCCAAATGTTACCACAGACACCATTTATCGTCAACACTGTACGTGAATACCAGCAAATTCTGAAATTGTGAACGTCCCCTAACTCTCCGACATTATTTCACAGTCCTCAAAACGAAGACCTTTGTGCCAACATCCCAACCAATCAAAGAAGCAGACCTCGTTATTTATTCCTGCACGTGAAAGTCGTGAGTTATTTGCTGGGTTATTGAACCGGAAGAGAGTGTGCATTTCTTTTCGTTTTCTTCCCGCTGAGGTGAATCATGTTTTTGTTTCTTTAATAATGATTCAGTTGGGACAGGAGATGAGTATGTTGGTATCAACGATGGTTAAGGGCCGAATAGGTGGAGAAGAAGAGAAGATGAAGAGGAAGTGAAAGAGTGGGAAGATAAATAAAAGTATAGAATATCATGGCAGGGTACGGGGTCTTTATGCATATTTCATAATCTTATGTTACTTTGGAATTAGGTGAAAGGGTCTTCTCAGTTCTAAAGGTCCCTATATAATTAGGTGAAAGTGTCTTCTCAGTTCTAAAGGTCCCTATAGAACTAGGTGTCCTCTCAGTTCTAAAGGTCCATATAGAATCAGGTGAAAGTGTCCTCTCAGTAGTCTAGGTCCCTCTAGAATCAGGTGAAAGTGTCCTATCAGTAGTCTAGGTCCCTCTAGAATCAGGTGAAAGTGTCCTCTCAGTAGTCTAGGTCCCTCTAGAATCAGGTGAAAGTGTCCTATCAGTAGTCTAGGTCCCTCTAGAATCAGGTGAAAGTGTCCTCTCAGTAGTCTAGGTCCCTCTAGAATCAGGTGAAAGTGTCCTATCAGTAGTCTAGGTCCCTCTAGAATCAGGTGAAAGTGTCTTCTCAGTTCTCTAGGTCCCTCTAGAATCAGGTGAAAGTGTCTTCTCAGTTCTAAAGGTCCCTATAGAACTAGGTGTCCTCTCAGTTCTAAAGGCCCATATAGAATCAGGTGAAAGTGTCCTCTCAGTAGTCTAGGTCCCTCTAGAATTAGGTGAAAGTGTCCAATAAGTAGTCTAGGTCCCTCTAGAATCAGGTGAAAGTGTCCTCTCAGTTCTCTAAGTCCCTCTAGAATCAGGTGAAAGTGTCCTCTCAGTTCTCTAGGTCCCTCTAGAATCAGGTGAAAGTGTCCTCTCAGTTCTCTAGGTCCCTCTAGGATCAGGTGAAAGTGTCTTATCAGTTCTCTAGGTCCCTCTAGAATCAGGTGAAAGTGTCTTATCAGTTCTTATGTTACTAGCAGATATGCGACAATGTGGACATTTCTTCTGTACTGTGTCGGCTGAAGCTCCGCCTCCATCTTTCTTGTGGAGAATAAAGATTATAAGCATCACCTGCTGCCCTCGCTGCACTGAGATGGCAGTTTTTAAGGTTACATTCCTCGCGCAGGCGTTCCAGCCATAGTGCAAGCGCGCGGAAACATCATGCACCTGGTCTGGTGGGAAAGTTTTGATGGGCGGATAATGACGTCAGTAGGATATATTTTTCTCGTTTTCTACACTTGTTTTCGGGGACATAAGTCAGTGATTCTTAACGTTAAAACAGTTCCTGGCCGAAACCACCTCTCTTACCATTCCTCCCTTTACATGCCGCGTGCCTCTTTGATGCTTAAGTAGCGCAAGGAACGGACTTAAGATTCACACCTAACTCAGAACAACAGCCACTGGAACAACACATTAAGAGAACGCGCTGGATAGGACATACGACGAAGAGAGCATCGTTCAAAATAGGTAGGCAGGCTATAATATGGAGTCCGCATGGAAAGAGGAAGACGGGTAAAGGTAAAAATACATGGATAAGAAAATGTGAGAGGGATCTGCGATGAAATGGTTACACATGCAGAGAGAAATGCTGGTTTATGTGGTCGATCGTATATACATTGAGAGGTGCGATTGACTTTGATTGATTGATTGATTGCTTTGATGGAAGGCGATTGTGAGAGGACGGAATAGCAGTGTGTGCCATCTGTCAGCTACATGAACCATTAAGTTGTATATCCGACGCCATTTGCTGAAATATTATGAACATCTTAAAATCTGCCTAGAGTGCAGTGATGTCCAATCTGTATGACATCTAACATCACCACATTTGACTAAAACATTGAATGTTTCTACCTATTAATTATCTTAATATGACTAAAGTGGCTGTGAAGTCACTTATTGGACGGCCAGGGAATACGTGTTGGACGATAGTGGACTACTTGTTGGAAGGTCGTGGACCACTTGTTGGAAGGTTGTGGACCACTTGTTGGAAGGTTGTGAACTACTTGTTGGAAGGTCGTGGACCACTTGTTGGAAGGTCGTGGACTACTTGTTGGAAGGTCGTGGACTACTTGTTGGAAGGTCGTGGACTACTTGTTGGAAGGTCGTGGACTACTTGTTGGAAGGTCGTGGACTACTTGTTGGAAGGTCGTGGACCACTTGTTGGAAGGTCGTAGACTACTTGTTGGAAGGTCGTGGACTACTTGTTGGAAGGTCGTGGACCACTTGTTGGAAGGTCGTTGACCACTTGTTGGAAGGTCGTGTACTACTTGTTGGAAGGTCGTGGACCACTTGATGGAAGGTCGTGGACCACTTGTTGGAAGGTCGTGGACTACTTGTTGGAAGATTGTGAACTACTTGTTGGAAGGTCGTGGACTACTTGTTGGAAGGTCGTGGACCACTTGTTGGAAGGTCGTGGACCACTTGTTGGAAGGTCATGGACTACTTGTTGGAAGGTTGTGAACTACTTGTTGGAAGGTCGTGGACTACTTGTTGGAAGGTCGTGGACCACTTGTTGGAAGGTCGTGGACTACTTGTTGGAAGGTCGTGGACCACTTGTTGGAAGGTCGTGGACCACTTGTTGTACAGTGACTAGCCATTAGGGTCAGACGGCCACATTTTGGGAAAAACTGCCTCACCGGATACCAGGTATGATGTTAGCTACTCGCGCTTTTTACCTGAAGAATGTTAGGAAGCCGGAACAAGAGAGAGAGAGAGAGAGAGAGAGAGAGAGAGAGAGAGTGAGAGAGAGAGAGTGAGAGAGAGAGAGTGAGAGAGAGAGAGAGAGAGTGAGAGAGAGAGAGAGAGAGTGAGAGAGATAGACAAAAAAAAGGATGTGAGGAATTGCTTTAATAAAATGATGATTGATTGATTTGTCTTATCTACAAGTGAAGTGTAGGCTCACAACTGCCCTCATTGCAGGAAGCCTGTATCTCAAGATTTGCAGTGATTGTTTCAACAGAACAATGTGTGGCAGGCAAAGACAATGATACAGAGAAGGCAAAAGAACACAGACAAGCACACAAACACGATCCGGACTGACATACGCACATGAGCAGCGCAGACATACACATACGAGCCACGCCCAAATAGACATACACGTACCCGCACTTAACACACACAAGTACGCGCACACACACCCAAGCGCCCGGGCACACACACACTCACGAGCGCGCACACTTACGTCAGCACGCTTTAAACAGCACAGGTCTGCCCAATATGCAAGTCTACCTGACCTGGACAGTCTAAAGTTAACCTCAGCAGATCCCCAGGAACGTAATTGGGGAGGTACGAAAAGGGCAACTGAAACTCCATGCATGCCGTATAAGGTGACTAAACAAAGGTATGCACAAGGCTAGCAACCTCATCATGTAAAACAAAATACTACAGAAACCACCACTATAAAAGCAAGGAAACAGTTTTGGTGCTGGCTTGGTGGTTCCCCGATACTCTAGATAAAATGGGAGACGAAGAAGAAGAAATTGAACCATATATCTACCATTAATAACAATCAAGGCTATACTCGAGTGGTGCTCCGCTAACCGAGTGAAGTGGAGGTAGTTTATTGCTACCATAAAAGACGCATCAGGCGGTTGTTCATTGACTGATTTGTCACTCATCGGGCAAATAATTGGTAGTACTACCATGATGGACATGGCTGGCTAGCTACATGCACACACTCACGCACGCATACACACGTTACTCTCATACATACATGGCCTCGCTTTATTTTAATCTCATACATACACACACACACTGACACAGACATACACGCACGCACGCAAGCAGGCCCACACACACACACATATACGCAAGCACACACAAACATACACGAACCACACGCACACATCAATCTCATTCATACACATACACGCACGCACACACACACACACAGACACGCACGCACACACGCATACACGCACGCACGCACACACACACACATACACGCACACACACACGAACCACACGCACACATCAATCTCATACACACACACACACACACACACGAACCACGCGCATACATCAATGTCATACATACACATACACGCACGCACATACAAACACACGCACACACACACGAACCACACGCACACATCAATCTCATACACACACCCACACACACACACACACCCACACACACACACACACACACACACACACGACCCATACGCAAGCATCAATCTCACACACACACACACACACGAACCACACGCACACATCAATCTCACACACACACACGAACCACGCGCACACACACGAACCACACGCACACATCAATCTCACACACACACGAACCACACGCACACATCAATCTCACACACACGCACACATCAATCTCACACAAACACGAACCACACGCACACATCAATCTCACACACACACACACATCAATCTCACACAAACACGAACCACGCGCACACATCAATCTCACACACACACACATGCGAATTGAACCAACACATTTTGCTTCGACCAGGGAAACGGAAGAGAATGACAGATCGAGGAAGATGAGCGATAGGAAAACAAAGAAAACAAGGATCAGAGAGAAGGTGAGAGAAATAGAGGGAAATGATAAAGAAAGACAGTGAAGGAGAGATGTGAGAAGACAGAGGGATTGAAGGAACATGAGAATGAGAGAGAAAGAGAGGGAGAGAGAAAAGTGGACCACATTCTTAGTGAAAATGATCTAGAAAAACAAAACAAGACTTGGGGGTCGCGGCAACAAGAAACATCAAAGACAGATGTAGCACACAAAGACAAGACAGAACGTTCTAGAAACAGATAACCACACAGCCCAGCAAACCGACACGCGTCTGGACCAGTATGCTGGCAAAGCAACAGTTTGAACCAGACACCATCACCAAACTCTGCTCTGCTAAGACAGGAATCCTCGTTCTGTACTTCTCACAAGCACAAAGGTATTACGTCTACCTCAACAAATTGGCGAAATGTGTGGATACTGATGATGCTGACCACGGCGATCAACTAACACCCAACTAACTATAGGGTCAGTCCAAGACAAATAGCAAAATCATAAATACTGGATACACACTCAAACCTGATTATACGTCTTTAAACTCACGACACATTTCAACGCGACACACCCTGCTATGTCACACTTAGGCACGAGTTCCATCGTCAAGTGTCACATCCAGACATCTCACACACGTCACACTCTCATATGTCACACACGACGCATCAAGACATGTCACACACCCTCCACCCAGACATGTCACACACCCTCCACCCAGACACGACACACTCCTACATGTTACACCTCGACACATCAAACACTACTCATCCAGAAAAGACACATCCAAACACGACACCACCGACAAGTTACAGCCATACATGTCACACCACGACACGACACACCCTGACAAGTTACAACCATACATGTCACACCCAGACACGACAGACCCTGACAAGTTACAGCCATACATGTCACACCCAGACACGACACACCCTGACAAGTTACAGCCATACATGTCACACCCAGACACGACACACCCTGACAAGTTACAGCCATACATGTCACACCCAGACACGACAGACCCTGACAAGTTACATCCATACATGTCACACCCAGACACGACCCACCCTGACAAGTTACAGCCATACATGTCACACCCAGACACGACACACCCTGACAAGTTACAGCCATACATGTCCCACCCAGACACGACACACCCTGACAAGTTACAGCCATACATGTCCCACCCAGACACGACACACCCTGACAAGTTACAGCCATACATGTCACACCCAGACACGACACACCCTGACAAGTTACAGCCATACATGTCACACCCAGACACGACACATCCTGACAAGTTACAGCCATACATGTCCCACCCAGACACGACACACCCTGACAAGTTACAGCCATACATGTCACACCCAGACACGACACACATTAACAAGTTACAGCCATACATGTCACACTCAGACACGACACACCCGAATAAGTTACAGCCATACATGTCACACCCAGACACGACACACCCTAACAACTTACAGCCATACATGTCACACTCAGACACGACACACCCTGACAAGTTACAGCCATACATGTCACACCCAGACACGACACACCCTAACAAGTTACAGCCATACATGTCACACTCAGACACGACACACCCTGACAAGTTACAGCCATACATGTCACACCCAGACACGACATACCCTAACAAGTTACAGCCATACATGTCACACCCAGACACGACACACCCTGACAAGTTACAGCCATACATGGCACACTCAGGCACGACACATTCCGATATGTCACACCCCAACACGACAAAAACACGACACACCTAGAGACGACACACCGAGGAACGACACGTCCCGACATGTCACATCCACAGGTCCCGCTCCGTCATGTCGCAAACGACACACCCAGACTCGAACTACTCATACACGAGACGCCCATACACGAGACACCCAGACACGAGACACCCAGACACGACACATCCAGACTCGAACTACTCATACATGAGACACCCAGACACGAGACATTCCAACATGTTGCAGCCCGATACGCCACACACTGACACGAGACATCCAGACACGAGATACCCGGACACGAGACATCCAGACACGAAACACCCAGACACGAGACACCCAGACACAAGACACCCAGACACGATACATCCAGACACGAGACACCCAGACACGAGACACCCCGACACGAAACACCCAGACACGAGACATCCAGACACGAGACATCCAGACACGAGACTTCCAGACACGAGACACGACCACATAGACACGAGACACCTAGACACGACCACCTTGACACGAGACACCCAGACACGACCACCTAGACACGAGACACTCAGACACGACTCTTACCTCCAGCATTATCCCGCAGACATATTTGATGCACTGGGTAATCGCTTCGGCAGTTCCAGAAACAGTCACTGCTCGCTCTGTTGAGTTTGGAAGCATTTCACTGGCTACTTGGATTGACGCACCTGTAGACTGCAAGCGAGAAAGTCAAGATGCAATGTGGATACTAAAACTTCAATCATCTTTAATGAATAGATCCGAGAAGAGCATTCAGTATTATTTAGACATGTCAAGGGACACACACTTGACACTCGAGGAGGAGTGAATAGGTTGACTGTTACCTTCAAACATGCTGTACAATACGGCTAAATAAGGTTATGCTTAGGGGCTAGTATGCTCATAGTTTTAAGTTAATTGATTCTGACGCCAACATATGTTTCGCTGCAGGCTTGTTACAAATAGGGAGGTTTGTGTGTAGTTGTCGCCCTATGCTTTGTATGGTGCCACAAATGAGGCAATAAGGCGAATATGAAGATGAGGAAGAACATAGAACAAGTGCAAGTTACAATCTTTTATAATTGAACCCCATATGTTACAATCTTTTATAATTGAAACCTGTATGTTACAATCTTTTATAATTGAAACCTGTATGTTACGATCTTTTATCATTATATCTTATAATCTGTCATTGAAACCTATATGTTACAATATTTTATCATTGAAACCTGTATGTTACAATATTTTATCATTGAAACCTGTATGTTACGATCTTTTATCCTTGAAATATATGTATTCAAGTTTTATTTACAAATTAAATGTGTACGTTAAAATCTGTTATCCATTAAATGTTTATTATAAAATCTGTATTAGCTAAATGTAAATGTTGAAGTTCTCTTTCAAGGAAATATATTAGCTAAAATATGTTATAAGTAATATTTATTTTGATATTTTGTATCAATTAAATGTATACATTAAATACTTTAGTCAATAAATTTGATATGTGAACATCTTGTATAAAAGCAATTTATATGCTAACATATCTGATTTAAAAATGTATTATACAATCTTTTATCAAAGAAATGTTTATGTTAAAAGTAATTTGTATAGAGGAGATGTAAGTTTGTTTGATATCTGTTATCAAGCAAATGTATGTTAAGATATTCTATAAATAAATGTATCTTAAAATCTTATATCAAGAAAATGTATGTTAATTAGTATAGATACACATACAGACAGTCGAAAACTGATCCACACGGCTACATACACTCTCACACCAACACTTACACCGATACACACTCCCACACACACACGCTTAACTTAACTTAACTTAATGTCTTTATACTGGTTTAGAAGATTCTGCAGTCTGTATACAACCAGTTTCATTTACATTACCTTGCTCTAAAAGCTATGCGCACCCATTCTATTCTTAAATGCATTAATTGTCCCTGCTTCCGCTACTTCCTGTGACAATGCATTCCACGCATTCACCACTTTCTGACTAAAAAAATATTTCCTTATATCTAATCTGGACCTTTCTTTCGTTAATTTTATATACAAACTAGAGGAAGAGAGACACAAATAAAGACACACACACAGAACAAGTATGCACGAATAAAAACGGGCGGACAGATACTGATGAACATGAATCAGTCAGATTGGGGTAACCTAACATTCCAAGACATAATAACAAGAATGTCGGTAACCTAACACTCGAAGACATAATAACAATAATGTCGGTAACCTAACACTCGAAGACATAATAACAAGAATGTCAAACAACATGTACAGAAGAAAGACAAACACATAGAAAAGAAGAGACGAGAGTGAAGGTGGAGATAATTGACAGAGTAATCAAACACTGGCTATCATAAATTGACATTTGCGGAGCAAGTAGATCATAACAAAAACAGGTTTTGTGTAGCACAAATATAATAAGAGAAAGATTTGAAGAAAAAGAGGTATAAGAGAAAGGGGGAAATAGAAAGAGAGAAAGAGAAAGAGAGGAATGTACAGGCGAGTGCGTAAAGGGAAGGAATTCAAATCCTGGGAAGGTAAATGTCATTCTAGAACAACAGTGCTGATACAGATCAGGACAATATCCATCTCCATTACAACAATCAGGCCAGGATCTGGGTGGGTGTATGTTTCTCACATGCCGTTACCTGCTCCATCCACTGACATCATTATTTATTTATTTGAATTCTATTAAATAATTTCTCGCCCGTCTTATTCACTGCAGGGTTTTGATAACTTATCTCAAGCTGTCCAGGTGTTGAATGTCTCCGACAGAGGTTCTCAAACCATTACGTGTTCGACACTCGTGTGGTGCGAGAGAGCATCCCCAGCTGTACTGAATTTGGCGGACATGGCCCCACAAGCTGTACTGCAACACTAGGCTTCTCAGTAAGTTCACCACTATGGGGATAGCAGTTTCGATTCCCACCTCGTTGATCAGGCTGCGGTAATACAACGTGTTTATATGTGTACAACGTAAACAGGTGGGATCTTGGTCAATACGTTTCGCCTGACTCCAAAGAAAGTCTTGGAGCTCAGGTAAGATATGAGAAGTTTCCGTACAGAAACATCTAGACATTGAAGGACTACGCCGGACCGACGTTTCAGTAGTGAATGAGCTGACAGCAGCCAGCGACTCATAGCCTGCTACCTGCCCCATAGACGGCTGACCACGACCTTATTTCGCATCCAAGTGGTGGCACTCGAAGCAGGCTGCACTCGTGTAGTCTGGCTACGAGGTTGTAGATTACAGAGAAAGTCAACCAGGCAAACAAAATGCAGTGATGAAACCGGATGTTTCGGGCGGAATGCGCAGATATTGTAGCCTCGCTGTAGACTAAGAAAGAACGTCACAACGTCCTTTCCAGGACGAACGCTTGAAAAGAGGAAGAAAAAAAATATTAGAGAATACTTCTTGGTTTTTGTGTATATCCAGCGAAAAACTGTCCATGAACATGCCCAAGGCTGTCCATGAACATATCCAAGGCTGTCCGTGAACATATCCAAGGCTGTCCATGAACATGTCCAAGGCTGTCCATGAACATATCCAAGGATGTCCATGAACATATCCATGGCTGTCCATGAACATATTCAAGGATGTCCATGAGCATATCCTAGGCTGTCCATGAACATATCCAAGGAGAAGCAGTGCCCATGAACATATCCAAGACAACTACTCATTCTTCGTGGTGGTCAAGGATGTCCCACTCGGACAGATATCAAAGACCACAATAAAGAACAACTTCTTCTTCAGGCTTATGGTGTATGTCTCATATCGGACCTCATACCAGATAAATAAGTCTAGTACAACTAAGAAAGACCTAATGTAATTAAAATACGCGCAAATATAAATCAATATAAAACCTCACACAAATAAATATAAGATATAGTGACATATTGCAGTGAATCATGGATAATCAGTAAGCTAGTGCTTAGATCTTTGGAAGCAACGGAGATGTGGACCACAGAAGAATACTGCTGATCCCATAGACTGCAAGGAAGACTAATGATACAGTACTCGAAGAGGCACAGACACGGAGACGACTTATAAAATGGATCAGAACAAGGCAGTCATCCTTTTTAGGGCATGTTATGAGAAGAGGCGGCTTGTGGCACGTCGTGACAATGGGAAAGATAGCAGGAACTAGAGAGACAGAGGAAGGCAGAGAGAGAGAGAAGATGTTGAAAAGCCTGAGAGAATAGTTTACAGAGTTGGTAAACGACATATGCGATAGAAGTGGCTGGAGGTCCAACGCCAAACGGCAGGGCACCTGATGATGATAAGACCTAATATAAATCAATATAAGACCCAACATAAATCAGATTAGCTTTTCACAGCAAGCTTACACATCTCAAATATTAATTGATTGTTTAAAGATCTTCTCGCTCCAAGTGAAGCATAGGGTCACTACTGTAGCTGGCTACTTTACAGGAAGCCTGTGTCTGATCATTTGAGCTGCTAGTTTAAATAGCAATGGGTTAATTGACGTAGCTGCCTATATACTTATATACAACAGTCTTCAGCCCCATTTAACAACATGCTTGCAAGGTTACAGTGGCCGTATTCTTGCCAAACCGGGCACCACTCAGATGTAACACCTCTCCTTGAATGTGCACATTTTGTGAATGGATCACGCGTGCCCTGTAGAAGTGCAATGTTCACTTTCCTGATGCTTCGTGTTCGTTGTTATAAATTAGATCGGGGCCGCTATAGCTAATCTGCTAGCCTCTAGAGAAACGTTAGCGTGGGCCGCTATAGCTAAGCTGCTAGGCTCTACAGAAACGTTAGCGTGGGCCGCTATAGCTAAGCTGCTAGACTCTACAGAAACGTTAGCGTGGGCCGCTATAGCTAAGCTGCTAGACTCTACAGAAACGAAATAACATAAGCATGAATAGCGGGTGTGTTTGAATCTTGCATTTTACAAGCGTTATCAATTTTGCCAGGCCTATTTAGCCAGGTCTATCTCACTTGGTACGGTCACATATCGAGATCAAATGGTTTTGCAAATACAATCCTCAGCGGAAAGGTGCAAGGCAGACGACGAAGAGGCCGGCCCAAAAAGAGGTGGGAGGACAACATAAAAGAATGGACCAATCTCCGACCAGAAGAGGCACAGGCAGCGGCCGCTGAAAGATAAGGGTGGCGTGGTATTGTGAGGATGTTTTCATGTGTGCCCTAACGACCTCACCGTTTACGGGATGACCTGACCTGATCTGATCTAGTCTCAACGGCAGGTAAGACCTAGTGCTTAGTCCTGCTGCAGATAGATAATGACTCGAAAAAAACAAACAGTTGGCAGTTGGAAATTGCAAAGAGCAGGATGTTAGCCGATATCCTGGCAAATTTGAAATTCAATAAATGATGAAATTCTCGACCAATACATCATATAGCCAGCCCTATTTAGCCAAGCCTATTTAGCTAGGCAAATTTTGCCAGGCCTATTTAGCCAGGTCTATTTAGCCAGGCAGTAAACTGGACATAAATATATCTACATTGCCAGCTCCCTTCAATCGTATCGACTAACCATGTATTGTCACTGGGCCAAGGCAGCCCAGGACCAGAGAGTGCGGTTCAAGATAGCGCAACACTCGCTCACTTGTCGGTTGCTATAGGCAACTGATTAACACAATGATAACAGCAAATGTGTGTTGTTGTTGGAGGTATGTAACAAATATAATGACGTCATTTATTGTTATTTCTTGGATCCGTCCGATGGGACTGAGGAATATAGGCCACTAAGCCCTGTAGACGATACACAATATGCAGGCTGTGTTTGTATATACCCGATAGGGATCAGGATGATGAGCGGTGTATGAGCTGCAGTGGTCATAGCTGACTGCTAGCGTCAGGACCAGCGAACCAGAGCTGCCAAGACCCTTCTACACCTCCAGGCGGTGATCCTGGATAACAGGCTGCAGCTGGGCAGACTGGCTAAGGAGAAGGGATCGAAGAGGGAATGCTAACCCGGTACTAAAAAAATGCTTGCTGAAGTCGGATGTGTTGAACCGAAAGGTGCAAATATCGCACTCAAGCTATAAACTACGACACAACGCATTCCGTTCTCTGGACTACATTCCGCTACTTAATCACTTTCAGGGTTTGGTAGCGGGAGATTGAAAACGAACGAACGAAGCCAAGCCAAGCCAAACCAAGCGAAGCCAAGCCAAGCCAAGCCAGACCAAGCCAAGCCATATACCCCGATAGAAAAATAGTCTTGATCTTACTGAGGTTGTGAATCGGAGGCGAGGTCGAAGATACAGCACAGTGAACAGGAGCTGACAGCAGCCAATGACTCATAAATGGCCACTTACATCAGGACCAGCTAACTTGTGATGACCAAGACCATATTTGGGCACTACGCGTCGACCATGGAAACAAGTTATACTTGTGTAGTCTGTTTAAGACAAAAGGGATCGTACTGGGAAGGCAGACATGGCAACAAGTTACACTTGTGTAGTCTGTCTAAGACAAAAGGGATCGTACTGGGAAGGCAGACATTGCAACAAGTTACACTTGTGTAGTCTGTCTAAGACAAAAGGGATCACACTGGGAAGGCAGACATGGCAACAAACAAACAAAACAGCCAGCTGAAAACGGATGTGTCGGACCGAAGTATGTAGCTATTGCAGCCTCAGGACGAACGCCACAGAAGAAGTGGGAGAACTGGTGTCTGTTCGGCTAAGAGATTCTAACAACTCAGCCACCGGCACCTCGAACTTCTCATCCTCTTTTAATGATTTTCCTGTGTTAGTAAAATATCGACACTTCGCTAGCAAATGTTTGATTCCAAAAGTGTGGTAGAAAAGAGCTTGAGAACCATCGCGCTAACTTCAGGTTGGGATATAAAAAGCGCAGTAGGAGATGTGTTGTGAAGGCACGTTGGAGATTAGAACTGCTCAATACAATTATGAGAAACAACGCTAGAACGCGCAGATTGGAGGTAGGTTAGATGAAGACAAAGAAGAGAAAACAGTGAAGTTTATATTGAATGAATGACCGACTCAATGAATCAATTGAATACTTTCTCCCTCCCTAAATCATTAACTGATTTCTTCAGTGTGTCACACGGACAATCACTGACCTACTAAATAACATAATCATTCCTTCATTCACACACACTAACTCACAAGTCGTTCATCAGTCAGTATCAAGATCTGAGTGCCGCTATGGCTGACTGTGCATCAGTCAGTATCAAGATCTGAGTGCCATTATGGCTGACTGTGCATCAGTTAGTATTAAGATTATTACATGTCTATTTCTTCTGTGTCATAGAGCTGCAGTCTTAAGAGCTTCAATTTCTGCCCTAAGATGTTTGAGAGCTTGTCTGTGGCTATAGACTTGGTTACCTTTTCGCCATTCATTTGTCTAATCATCACTCCATCTCCTTCTCCGCCCCGGGTAACATTTGTAGCTGTGCCATCTGTTGAGATACGTTTTTACCTGTCTGCTAGATGCTTGTCGTCGAGGTACTCTTCTGCCTTGTCTCAAATTCTGTATTCTCTTTCTTTCTCCATCTATTTTGTCTTTCATTTCTGGGAGTGTGTATACCCAGTGGAGACTAATTTTAACTGGCTGTATGGTACTGGGTCCTTGAGTGTCAGTTCTTTTGAGATAGATGCGAAGTTACTTTTCTTGTCTACTTTATGTTTTGCTGTTCATTCTTCAATGCATTGCGTGGTTTAGGGGTATCTTGTATTTCTCTGCCTACTGTATTACTGTTATGTCCCGTCTGTCTCCTGGAGGTATGTCCCGTCTGTCTCCTGGAGGTATGTCCCGTCTGTCTCCTGGAGGTATGTCCCGTCTGTCTCCTGGAGGTATGTCCCGTCTGTCTCCTGGAGGTATGTCCCGTCTGTCTCCTGGAGGTATGTCCCATCTGTCTCCTGGAGGTATGTCCCGTCTGTCTCCCGGAGGTATGTCCCGTCAGCCTCCTGGAGGTATGTCCCGTCTGTCTTCTAGAGGTATGTCCCGTCTGTCTCCTGGAGGTATGTCCCGTCTGTCTTCTGGATGTATGTCCCGTCTGTCTTCTGGAGGTATGTCCCGTCAGTCTCCTGAAGGTATGTCCCGTCTGTCTTCTGGAGGTATGTCCCGTCTGTCTTCTGGAGGTATGTCCCGTCTGTCTTCTGGAGGTATGTCCCGTCTGTCTTCTGGAGGTATTTCCCGTCTGTCTTCTGGAGGTATGTACCGTCTGTCTTCTGGAGGTATGTCCCGTCTGTCTTCTAGGGGTATGTCCCGTCTGTCTTCTGGAGGTATGTTCCGTCTGTCTTCTGGAGGTATGTCCCGTATGTCTTCTGGAGGTATGTCCCGTCTGTCTTCTGGAGGTATGTCCCGTCAGTCTTCTGGAGGTATGTCCCGTCAGTCTTCTGGAGGTATGCCTTTGTGTCTAGTGCCTCTTTGGGTGTGGAATCCCTGATCCTAGTGATGATGCCTGTGACTCGGTACTGGACACCAATGTATGTTCTCATTGCAGTGATCCAAGTCGTGATGCCATACCCCAGTACTGGCCTGACTCTTTCTGTGCAGTGGTCCAAGCCATGATGCCATACCCCAGTACTGGCCTGACTCTTTCTGTGCAGTGGTCCAAGCCATGATGCCATACCCCAGTACTGGCCTGACTCTTTCTGTGCAGTGGTCCAAGCCATGATGCCATACACCAGTACTGGCCTGACTCTTTCTGTGCAGTGGTCCAAGCCATGATGCCATACCCCAGTACTGGCCTGACTCTTTCTGTGCAGTGGTCCAAGCCATGATGCCATACCCCAGTACTGGCCTGACTCTTTCTGTGCAGTGGTCCAAGCCATGATGCCATACCCCAGTACTGGCCTGACTCATTCTGTGCAGTGGTCCAAGCCATGATGCCATACACCAGTACTGGCCTGACTCTTTCTGTGCAGTGGTCCAAGCCATGATGCCATACACCAGTACTGGCCTGACTCTTTCTGTGCAGTGGTCCAAGCCATGATGCCATACACCAGTACTGGCCTGACTCTTTCTGTGCAGTGGTCCAAGCCATGATGCCATACACCAGTACTGGCCTGACTCTTTCTGTGCAGTGGTCCAAGCCATGATGCCATACACCAGTACTGGCCTGACTCTTTCTGTGCAGTGGTCCAAGCCATGATGCCATACACCAGTACTGGCCTGACTCTTTCTGTGCAGTGGTCCAAGCCATGATGCCATACACCAGTACTGGCCTGACTCTTTCTGTGCAGTGGTCCAAGCCATGATGCCATACCCCAGTACTGGCCTGACTCTTTCTGTGCAGTGGTCCAAGCCATGATGCCATACCCCAGTACTGGCCTGACTCTTTCTGTGCAGTGGTCCAAGCCATGATGCCATACCCCAGTACTGGCCTGACTCTTTCTGTGCAGTGGTCCAAGCCATGATGCCATACCCCAGTACTGGCCTGACTCTTTCTGTGCAGTGGTCCAAGCCATGATGTCATACCTCAGTACTGGCCTGACTCTTTCTGTGCAGTGGTCCAAGCCATGATGCCATATCCCAGTACTGGCCTGACTCTTTCTGTGCAGTGGTCCAAGCCATGATGTCATACCTCAGTACTGGCCTGACTCTTTCTGTGCAGTGGTCCAAGCCATGATGCCATACCCCAGTACTGGCCTGACTCTTTCTGTGCAGTGGTCCAAGCCATAATGCCATACCCCAGTACTGGCCTGACTCTTCCTGTGTCTAGTCTTTCCAGGATGTGTTCTCTGCAACCCATTTCGTGTCTGCAAGTTTTTTCATTTTGCCCATTCGACGCCTGGCTCTTTTTTCCCGCCTGTTCCATCTGCTTAGTCCATATCATTGTCCCATTCATGGCGACTCTGACGGGTGTCCCATTCATGGCGACTCTGACGGGTGTCCCATTCATGGAGACTCTGACGGGTGTCCCATTCATGGAGACTCTGACGGGTGTCCCATTCATGGCAACTGACGGCTGTACGTAGTCGTTTATTGTGAGAGTCGCCATCTGTTTCCTGCTACATAGACTGGGTGTGTGGTGGACTTCTCCTTGATGGTCAGCAACGACAATTGTGTCCGGTTCTCTAGTTCCCCATGATGGTGTCCGGTTCTCTAGTTCCCCATGATTGTGTCCGGTTCTCTAGTTCCCCATGATTGTGTCCAGTTTTCTAGTTCCTCATGATTGTGTCCGGCTCTCTAGTTCCTCATGATTGTGTCCGGTTCTCTAGTTCCACATGATTGTGTCCGGTTCTCTAGTTGATTGTGTCCAGTTCTCTAGTTCCTCATGATTGTGTCCAGTTCTCTAGTTCCCTATGATTGTGCCAAGTTCTCTAGTTCCCCATGATTGTGTCCAGTTCTCTAGTTCCCCATGAATGTGTCCAGTTCTCTAGTTTCCCATGATTGCGCCCAGTTCTCTAGTTCCTCATGAATGTGTCCAGTTCTCTAGTTCCACATGATTGCGCCCAGTTCTCCAGTTCCAGTTTGTGTATCCATCCTTGCCTGGTGACATCTTGTTTGTGTATCCATCCTTGCCTGGTGACATCTTGTTTGTGTATCCATCCTTGCCTGGTGACATCTTGTTTGTGTATCTATCCTTGCCTGGTGACATCTTGAGTTTGAGTCCCTGAAGTGCGTCTGCTAGTTCTATCAGTGTGAAACGGAATGACATATGCTGTTCTACTTCTACGGTATTATTTATTAGTCCTTAGATCTCTTTTCTGACATCATGCCGTCTGGTCTTTGGTATTTTCACCTAACTAGTACTTGCTTATTTTTCCCCAAAGATATTTGTACTGTTTTGCCTGTGTCATGTCTCGTTTGTGCTTTATCATTATTGATGGTCGGCTGCTGTTTTTATAGTTCTGTTTTAGCCAGTTTTCAGAGCTTATTTCTGTGCCCAGATTTATAGACTTCCTCCTTGACCGTTGGTCGCCGGATGTTTGTTGAGTCTTTCGAGTCTTCTTTTTCCCTGTGGGTTCCAATCCAGCGCTTGTTTGGTTTCTAGTTACACTGTACGGCTTGTATTTGAGTGTGTCTCCCATCCATCCCCACTTTCTCTCCCCAATGTCCTGCTCTACTGGTTGCCCTGTCCCTTCCCAACATCTGCGTTTGTCGTCATCTTTTGTCATCCAACATGAAGTACACGGTCCGACCCTTACTAACGAAGGTCTGCAGTCTAGATGTTACACTCTTAGCCATATGTCATGTCTCCGCGCCTCATAGCGAGACCAACTTTGCGCTCGTGATGAGAAGTCTACTTACCAGGGAGCTTGCGGCCGAGTTCCGGGTGAAGAGAGTTGGCAGCAAACCTGTTGATCCTGGCGCTAATATCTTGGCTTGTTCCTCCATCTTTATCAATCTTTGTTCCTCCATCTTTATCAATCTTTGTTCCTCCATCTTTATCAATCTTTGTTCCTCCATCTTTATCAATCTTTGTTCCTCTATCTTTATCAATCTTTGTTCCTCCATCTTTATCAATCTTTGTTCCTCCATCTTTATCTATGTTAGTTCCTTCATCTTTATCAATGTTAGTTCCTCCATCTTTATCAATCTTTGTTCCTCCATCTTTATCAATGTTAGTTCCTCCATCTTTATCACAATTAGTTCCTCCATCTTTATCAATCTTTGTTCCTCCATCTTTATCAATGTTAGTTCCTCCATCTTTATCAATGTTAGTTCCTCCATCTTTATCAATCTTTGTTCCTCCATCTTTATCAATGTTAGTTCCTCCATCTTTATCAATCTATGTTCCTCCATCTTTATCAATGTTAGTTCCTCCATCTTTATCAATTAGTTCCTCCATCTTTATCAATGTTAGTTCCTCCATCTTTATCAATTTTAGTTCCTCCATCTTTATCAATGTTAGTTCCTCCATTTTTGTCAATGTTAGTTCCTCCATCTTTATTAATGTTAGTTCCTCCATCTTTATCAATGTTAGTTCCTCCATTTTTGTCAATGTTAGTTCCTCCATCTTTATCAATGTTTGTTCCTCCATCTTTATCAATGTTAGTTCCTCCATTTTTGTCAATGTTAGTTTCTCAATCTTTATCAATCTTTGTTCCTCCATCTTTATCAATGTTAGTTCCTCCGTCTTTATCAATGTTAGTTCCTCCATTTTTGTCAATGTTAGTTCCTCCATCTTTATCAATGTTAGTTCCTCCATCTTTATCAATGGTAGTTCCTCCATTTTTGTCAATGTTAGTTCCTCCATCTTTATCAATGTTTGTTCCTCCATCTTTATCAATGTTAGTTCCTCCATTTTTGTCAATGTTAGTTCCTCCATCTTTATCAATGTTTGTTCCTCCATCTTTATCAATGTTAGTTCCTCCATTTTTGTCAATGTTAGTTTCTCAATCTTTATCAATCTTTGTTCCTCCATCGTTATCAATGTTAGTTCCCAGAATGCCCTACGACTTATGTGACATCATGTAAATACCATCTACAACAACTATATCTTCCAGCTGCTTATTAAATGTATATTGTATTTAAGTTTTTATATCCTCTTGTTTGTCTCTTTCCCAGTCTGTGACCATAAGAAAGAGTGTTGGAGATAGTACGCATCCCTGTCTGACTCCAGTTTGAACTTTAAATGGGTCTGACAATTTGTGTTTTGTGGACTATCCTACATGTAGTCTCCGCACAACAATCTTGTATAATTTCTACAATTGTATTTTGTATTCTTCTATCCAATTTTTGCCCATAATCAATTTATAATCGCTGTTGTCTGTTCAATTTTGATCTCCACTGATTGTCCTTGTACCACTCAGCGGAGCTTTGTTCAGAGTTACTTGGAACAGAGATTTTCTCGTTTTATGATTTCACCTGTGTTGTTTGCTGGCTGGGTGTTGTTTGTTGGCTCGTAGAACTGTTTAATTGTTGTTTTGTTTCCTTTTGAGTCAAATCTTGTTGTTATTTGTCCGAGTGAAATCCTGTTGTTATTTCTCTGAGTCAAATCTTGTTGTTATTTCTCCGAGTCAAATCTTGTTGTTATTTCTCTGAGTGAAATCTTGTTGTTATTTCTCTGAGTCAAATCTTGTTGTTATTTCTCTGAGTCAAATCTTGTTGTTATTTCTCTGAGTCAAATCTTGTTGTTATTTCTCTGAGTCAAATCTTGTTGTTATTTCTCTGAGTGAAATCTTGTTGTTATTTCTCCGAGTCAAATCTTGTTGTTATTTGTCCGAGTCAAATCTTGTTGTTATTTCTCTGAGTCAAATCTTGTTGTTATTTCTCTGAGTCAAATCTTGTTGTTATTTCTCTGAGTGAAATCTTGTTGTTATTTCTCTGAGTCAAATCTTGTTGTTATTTCTCCGAGTCAAATCTTGTTGTTATTTCTCTGAGTCAAATCTTGTTGTTATTTCTCTGAGTGAAATCTTGTTGTTATTTCTCTGAGTCAAATCTTGTTGTTATTTCTCCGAGTCAAATCTTGTTGTTATTTCTCTGAGTCAAATCTTGTTGTTATTTCTCTGAGTCAAATCTTGTTGTTATTTCTCTGAGTGAAATCTTGTTGTTATTTCTCCGAGTGATATCTTGTTGTTATTTCTCCGAGTGATATCTTGTTGTTATTTCTCTGAGTCAAATCTTGTTGTTATTTCTCTGAGTCAAATCTTGTTGTTATTTCTCCGAGTCAAATCTTGTTGTTATTTGTCCGAGTGAAATCTTGTTGTTATTTCTCTGAGTCAAATCTTGTTGTTATTTCTCTGAGTCAAATCTTGTTGTTATTTCTCCGAGTCAAATCTTGTTGTTATTTCTCTGAGTCAAATCTTGTTGTTATTTCTCTGAGTCAAATCTTGTTGTTATTTCTCTGAGTGAAATCTTGTTGTTATTTCTCCGAGTGATATCTTGTTGTTATTTCTCTGAGTCAAATCTTGTTGTTATTTCTCTGAGTCAAATCTTGTTGTTATTTCTCTGAGTGAAATCTTGTTGTTATTTCTCCGAGTGATATCTTGTTGTTATTTCTCCGAGTGATATCTTGTTGTTATTTCTCTGAGTCAAATCTTGTTGTTATTTCTCTGAGTCAAATCTTGTTGTTATTTCTCCGAGTCAAATCTTGTTGTTATTTCTCTGAGTCAAATCTTGTTGTTATTTCTCTGAGTGAAATCTTGTTGTTATTTCTCCGAGTGATATCTTGTTGTTATTTCTCCGAGTGATATCTTGTTGTTATTTCTCCGAGTCAAATCTTGTTGTTATTTCTCTGAGTCAAATTTTGTTGTTATTTCTCTGAGTGATATTGATTGCAATTCTATTCAAGTAATGGTCTTTCTTGCTTCTATTGGTCATCCTCTTCCTGTCCTGAATACACAATGGTTTCTTCTGAGCTTAGTGTGATGGACCCCTGCGCTGTTCCGTCTTACCTTTGCAAAGTCTAGGAACCTATCACAATTTTATGCCATCATCGTCAGAAGACTTGTCCACACCCTGTTTTCCCAACGTTCGTTGACTGGCTTTACATAACACAACATAATATAATATACCACAATTTAACAGCACATAATATAACATAACATAATATAAAAACAATACAACATAACATTACACAAGGTCCTAATTACGTCATTTCCTGGAATGAATCTAAACGCCAGCAACATAACATAAAACCTCCAAACCACATCTTATTTCAGACCGTCAATAATCCTGAACACTTAACTTGCAATGAAACAGTTTATATTTCTGATCTCTTTCTTTATGACATCAGTTGATGTTATATTGAGAGCAGCAGGACTTGCAAGTTGCCTACTTGAACACTTTGAGAAATTACAAAACATGAGCCATCACCTTTGTACACGGACACAAAACAAACCACAAAAATGGGGTTTCCAAGTCTGCTCTTCATTTTATGATAGAGGCTGTCGAAAGGATGAATGAGTTTACTAAGTGGTGGTCTTTGTGGTAGAGAGATTGTAAGAGGAGAGTTACAGCTGAGTCGATGAGTGCGTTACAGTTTTATTAGTTCGTTGGAAACCGTCTTCTCGTCTGTGGCTCTTAAATACTAACATTTATTTTAGTCGTCGAAAAAAACCGAAAAAGAAATGTTTTATGTCCCTGGCATGTCTGTCACCATCAGCGAAGGAAGTGAAGTGTCAGGTGAATCAATCCCTCCTCTTCCCTTGCGCATACTTCATGTCCTCGTTCGCGCTCCTGGAAACAAGCTGTTTCACAACCGTCTGACCAACATGTGGGGATCAACACTGCGATCCCCATAGTAGTGAGCTTATGGAGAAACATTGCTTTGCATTACAGCCAGGAGGACTCCGGTAAACGTTCTCAAGTACGCCTCGAGAATTACGAAGAGCCACTGTAACCCGCTATCATTAAAATATCGTGAAGAATTGACACAGCTCAACACGAGCGGCTTCGAGCAACAATAACAACAACAACAATAACTGCAACAACAACAACAACAACAACAACAATAACAACAATAGCAACAACATCGACCATACAATAACCTAAACGATATTAACAGGTCAAAGGCGGTTCTACAATTAACACTGTTGTCAGGGATTAAGTGTTAGAGAAAAGCTGGCGGCTTTTTGTGAGGTCGGATGGCAAGTTCCATTTTTGGCTGCCATACTTTTTTTAACTATACGCCAGGTACCAATTAAAGCTGGGTACACTGGATACAAAATACATGATAAATACATCATGACTGGATAAGTTCTACAGTACGACAAGATGCGCACCCTACTATTAACTAATTAACTCATGCATTGATTCTATCATCGATTCGATAATTCGTTCAATCATTTATTCAATCATTCATTGTATCATATATAAGACAATCACATTCTTCTTCTTCATCGATCAACTGATTCTTTGTGCTTCTAGTCCGGTGAAGTTCACGAAGGAGACTGTGCGTTTCAGGACTTTTCCAGTCCCTCACAGCTTTTGGAGCATGGTCAGACTGCCTATCTTTGGTCTGCATAGGTAGGGCAGTCCTGCAGAATATGTTCTGGTGTTTGCTTGGGTGCTCCACCCCTTCTATGGAGGTGGGCCTTGAGTCTACAGTGTCCCGTTCTGAATTCGAAGATCTTTGTCTGTCCATATCTGCCAAGTTTGTCTATGTTGTCATTTTCTAGCTTGTATTCTTTGTGCTATTCTCTCCATTATGTCCTCATGGATCGTTTGATGAGTGTCTTTGCTTCTTGATAGCTCTGTGGATGGGCAATCTGCGTGCCGACACTTCCAGCTAATGCGAGCTTATCTGCTTCCTCGTTTCCAGGGATTCCATAGTGGGCCGGAATCCATTGTAGGACTAAATCTGGTTTTTGAGACAGCAATTCTATGTTGCATTTTATTTCATGTCAGAGTCTTGTTTGTGGCTTGAGATGGCTTGGAGTACACTCCTGGAGTCTGTCTTGTTTGTGGCTTGAGATGGCTTGGAGTACACTCATGGAGTCTATCTTGTTTGTGGCTTGAGATGGTTTGGAGTACACTCCTGGAGTCTGTCTTGTTTGTGGCTTGAGATGGTTTGGAGTACACTCCTGGAGTCTGTCTTGTTTGTGGCTTGAGATGGCTTGGAGTACACTCCTGGAGTCTCTCTTGTTTGGGGCTTGAGATGGCTTGGAGTACAGGCCTGGAGTATATCTTGTTTGGGGCTTGAGATGGCTTGGAGTACAGGCCTGGAGTATATCTTGTTTGTGGCTTGAGATGGTTTGGAGTACACTCCTGGAGTCTGTCTTGTTTGTGGCTTGAGATGGTTTGGAGTACACTCCTGGAGTCTCTCTTGTTTGGGGCTTGGGATGGCTTGGAGTACAGGCCTGGAGTATATCTTGTTTGGGGCTTGAGATGGCTTGGAGTACAGGCCTGGAGTATATCTTGTTTGTGGCTTGAGATGGTTTGGAGTACACTCCTGGAGTCTCTCTTGTTTGTGGCTTGAGATGGTTTGGAGTACACTCCTGGAGTCTGTCTTGTTTGTGGCTTGAGATGGTTTGGAGTACACTCCTGACCGTTTTCCTTGTATTTATGTATTGGCTGATAAGAATTTGAATTGCTGCATGAACAGCTCTTACTTAAGCTCTGAAATTGGTACAAGTCTCTCTTGCTGGTATGGAGTGATTTTCTATGTCGCCGTTGGAGTGTTCGATGTAGATTCCACTGAACCCCGTTTATCGCTCCCCGAGGCAGATCCATCTGTATACACGTGTGTCCAAGAGTCGCTCCCCGAGGCAGATCAATTTGTGTACACGTGTGTCCAAGAGTCGCTCCCCGAGGCGGATCCATCTGTGTACACGTGTGTCCAAGAGTTGCTCACCGAGGCAGATCCATCTGTGTACACGTGTGTCCAAGAGTTGCTAGGGTACTGTTTCTTGAGCTCCTGTAGAACGTGGATTTTTTACTCTGTTGTCGACTGCTCACTTTTCTTCGTTAACATTGGAACCTCCAAGATTATTTTGGACCTGTCATGGCTCTGTGTCCAGGGTTCTGGAATGAATGCTTCGCACTTTTTGGTTTCAGCTTCAAGGATGTCTCGCTGTTTTCTGTGGATTCCTCTGGCCAGATGGTTGGGGCCTTTCCTTAGTAGTCTGTTTGTTTTCTCTCTCTTGGAATTTCCGGTGCAGAGGATGATCAGGTAACCTCTTTAGTTTCTCAAACTGAGTAAGGGATTTATATTTTCTCCTTAATTCAAGGGGCTCAATATTTGCTGTTTTTCCCAGCTCTGTAATTGGAGTGCTCTTCAATACCCCAAGAGAAATTCTGAGACCCATATTTCATCTCGGTGTAGTTTTCCTGTGTTTGTTTTAGTCGCTTTTAACCAAGTGCTAGAGGCATATTTCATGACTGGTCTGATTGCAGCAGTGTAGACTTGCTTGAAGATTTTTTGTTGGTCCCCCAAGATGCACCAGCCAGTTTTTTCATCACTGAGAGTCGTTTTATGGCACTTGTCTGGATTTTCTCTATATTTGACTTCCAGGTAAGTCTCGAGCCAAATGTGACTCAAAGGATTGGGGGTGTGTCCAACTGGGGTATTTGTTGGTTCCCTATCTTTATTGTAAGTGTTTCCTTTTAGGGGGAGAATGAAAAGAGACTGGTGGAGGTTTTGGTGTGATTTATTTTCAGTCCCCAAACTCTTTTGTCTTGATGTCCACCTACTCTACTGTCCTTTGGAGCAAGTATGAGGCTTTTGTTGCATCTTCTGTGGCTATGCATATAGCAAAGTCATCTGCGTGTAAGCTATTTGAGACAAGCTGATAGCATCATTTAGTGATGTCGTTTATGCATATGTATATATATATATCAAGAAGAGAGTATGCGATATTACACTTCCCTGTGGCACTCCCTCTCTATGCCTGACTGACTTGCTGGTAGAGTTGTCCAATTTAACCCTGGCAGATCTTTGGAAGAGGTAACTTTTAATCCATGAGAACATATTGTTGGTAACTCCTGCTTGGAGGATTTTCAGCTTCAGGCCTTCTCTGCAGAGAGTGTTGAAGGCATGGGAGAGATCAAAGAAGATGGCTAGCACTTTCTTTTTCTCTTTAAAGGTATTGTCTATGTCCTGTGTTAGATATGTTAATTGGTCGTCTGTGCTTCTGTGCTGCCTGTATCCTGTTTGAATTAAGGCGAGTAGCGAGCTGGTCTTCTGTGCTGCCTGTATCCTGTTTGAATTGAGGCGAGTAGCGAGCTGGTCTTCTGTGCTGCCTGTATCCTGTTTGAGTTGAGGCGAGTAGCGAGTTGGTCTTCTGTGCTACCTGTATCCTGTTTGAGTTAAGGCGTGCATCGAGTTGGTCTTAAGATGCCAGGTGAGTCTTTTATGTATCAGTCTTTCCACCAGTTTCCCCACACACCTGAGGAGACTGATGGGCCTGTAGTTTTTAGGATCGTGTTTGTCTTTTTCTGGTTTAGGAATAGGTTGAATGTAGGTCTCCTTCTAGAGTGCCGGAACAGTACCCTCATGACAGATCTGGTTAAAAACTCCAAGGAGGAATCGCTTATGGAACCAAGATGTTTAAGGAATTCATTAGTGATATAATCTGCCCCTGGTGCTTTTCTCTCCATTAGTTTCTTAGTTTCATCTTCTAGGTCCCACAGGGATAATTTCACTGTCATGCACTGTGTTAGAGTGTCTTCTAGCTCCTATAGGGAGAACTTCACTGTCATGTACTCTGTTTCTTCTAGCTCCTGTAGGGAGAACTTCACTGTCATGTACTGTTTTATAGTGTCTTCTAGCTCCTATAGGGAGAACTTCACTGTCATGTACTCTGTGTCTTCTAGCTCCTGTAGGGAGAACTTCACTGTCATGTACTGTTTTAGAGTGTTTTCTAACTCCTGTAGGGAGAACTTCACTGTCATGTACTGTTTTATAGTGTCTTATAGCTCCTGTAGGGAGAACTTCACTGTCATGTACTCTGTGTCTTCTAGCTCCTGTAGGGAGAACTTCACTGTCATGTACTCTGTGTGTTCTAGCTCCTTTAGGGAGAACTTCACTGTCATGTACTCTGTGTCTTCTAGCTCCTGTAGGGAGAACTTCACTGTCATGTACTCTGTGTCTTCTAGCTCCTTTAGGGAGAACTTCACTGTCATGTACTCTGTGTCTTCTAGCTCCTGTAGGGAGAACTTCACTGTCATGTACTCTGTGTCTTCTAGCTCCTGTAGGGAGAACTTCACTGTCATGTACTCTGTGTCTTCTAGCTCCTGTAGGGAGAACTTCACTGTCATGTACTGTTTTATAGTGTCTTATAGCTCCTGTAGGGAGAACTTCACTGTCATGTACTGTTTTATAGTGTCTTATAGCTCCTGTAGGGAGAACTTCACTGTCATGTACTGTTTTATAGTGTCTTATAGCTCCTGTAGGGAGAACTTCACTGTCATGTACTGTTTTATAGTGTCTTATAGCTCCTGTAGGGAGAACTTCACTGTCATGTACTGTTTTATAGTGTCTTATAGCTCCTGTAGGGAGAACTTCACTGTCATGTACTGTTTTATAGTGTCTTATAGCTCCTGTAGGGAGAACTTCACTGTCATGTACTGTTTTATAGTGTCTTATAGCTCCTGTAGGGAGAACTTCACTGTCATGTACTGTTTTATAGTGTCTTATAGCTCCTGTAGGGAGAACTTCACTGTCATGTACTGTTTTATAGTGTCTTATAGCTCCTGTAGGGAGAACTTCACTGTCATGTACTGTTTTATAGTGTCTTATAGCTCCTGTAGGGAGAACTTCACTGTCATGTACTGTTTTATAGTGTCTTATAGCTCCTGTAGGGAGAACTTCACTGTCATGTACTGTTTTATAGTGTCTTATAGCTCCTGTAGGGAGAACTTCACTGTCATGTACTGTTTTATAGTGTCTTATAGCTCCTGTAGGGAGAACTTCACTGTCATGTACTGTTTTATAGTGTCTTATAGCTCCTGTAGGGAGAACTTCACATTCATGTACTGTTTTATAGTGTCTTATAGCTCCTGTAGGGAGAACTTCACTGTCATGTACTCTGTGTCTTCTAGCTCCTGTAGGGAGAACTTCACTGTCATGTACTGTTTTAGAGTGTTTTCTAACTCCTGTAGGGAGAACTTCACTGTCATGTACTGTTTTATAGTGTCTTATAGCTCCTGTAGGGAGAACTTCACTGTCATGTACTCTGTGTCTTCTAGCTCCTGTAGGGAGAACTTCACTGTCATGTACTGTTTTAGAGTGTTTTCTAACTCCTGTAGGGAGAACTTCACTGTCATGTACTGTTTTATAGTGTCTTATAGCTCCTGTAGGGAGAACTTCACTGTCATGTACTCTGTGTGTTCTAGCTCCTGTAGGGAGAACTTCACTGTCATGTACTCTGTGTCTTCTAGCTCCTGTAGGGAGAACTTCACTGTCATGTACTGTTTTAGAGTGTTTTCTAACTCCTGTAGGGAGAACTTCACTGTCATGTACTGTTTTATAGTGTCTTATAGCTCCTGTAGGGAGAACTTCACTTTCATACACTCTGTTGGAGTGCCTGTGCCCCGGTCTTTTTGGAGAGCTCTGATCTGTGTTCTTAATAAGAAAACCACCATTAGCTGGCCCAATGACAATTATCCTGTATCCACGTACGTTCATGCCGGTTTCTGTAGCCACATTATGAGGATGTTAGCTCCATGTTCATCTTTCATTAGTCGCCCTGTGCTCCATGCTTTGGAATGCTTCATTGTTCATATATTTTTTATCCGGGCACCAATCGAGTGTAATATACGATATGCAAGAAATCCAGAACGGTACGCCCTATCAAACAAATCAGGCTCACATGGGATTACAGTTCGAGTTTGTTACAAGACAGGAGGAGAGTGGCTGACACGAATTTTCAAAGCAGCTGCAGAAAAAGAGCAGCCGTAACAAACCGGCAAAAAGGCCATAATAGAGCCAATTTGGAAAGACAAGAGCGACAGAAGAAGCTGCGACAACTACAGAGACTTCTTGCTCTGAAACCACACAGGGAAAATCTGAGCAAAAATCTTAGAACAAAGAGTAAAGCCCATAGTACAACCACAGTTAAGTGATGCACAGTTTGGATTCAGTTAAGGGATGGGATGGTCAGATGCTCTGTTTAGCCTAAGACAAGCAACGTAAATAACAATAGACTAAGGCAGACAACTAAACATAGGTTTCATAGATCAACAGAAGACTTTCGATAGAATGGACAGAAATAAACTGTGGTCTCTGCTAGAAGACTACGGAGATCATGGACATAAACAAACTCTGGTCTGTACTAGAAGACTACAGAGAACATGGACAGACACAAACTTTGGTCTGAACTAGAAGACTACAGAGAACATGGAGAGAAATAAACTCTAGTCTGTACTAGAAGACTTCAGAGAACACGGACAGAAATAAACTCTGGTCTGTACTAGAAGACTACAGAGAACATGGACAGAAACAAACTATGGTCTGTACTAGAAGACTACAGAGAACATGGACAGTTATTAGATAGTCTAAAAGGCCTGTACCAAACGTGCCAAGGCATAGTCAGAACGTCCGACGGCCCTGCAGTCACATTTAAGATATCAACGGCAGTCCGGCAGTGATGTGTTTTATCTTCACTTCTGTTCATACCATACATGGATCAAATAAGATCAGAAGCAAACCATCAAAGTAACGAGACTGCAGAAAGTGAAGACCACGAATCGCCGAGGGAGTTACTTTTCGCAGACGATCAATGTTTCGTGTACGAGGATGAATGCAACTTACAAGATCATGCGAATATGCTTAATATAGCTTGTGCGAGATACAACATGAAGATGAGTACATCGAAGACAGAACGATAACAATCAGCAGATGACCAGAACCTATAGCCATACATATCAACAACAGGATCAAATATTTGCAAAAGTTCAAGTACCTGAAAGTGTCTTCACTGAGGACAGACGATTGGACAGATAAATCTAAACCAGATGGCAAGTGCAACTGTCATCACTACTGAAACATCGGAACATCAGTCTAGAAACAAAACAGCAACTGATAAACACTATTGCCTTACCAACTCTTTGCTACCAGTGCCAAACCTGGTCTCTGTCTGAGGCACATGAAAAGAAAATTGTAACCTGTGCAATGAGATATCTGAGAAAAGTCATCATCAAAGTCATCAGACCGTTCAGAATGAAAAACATAGACAGTGAAAATTGTGGCAACATCATTCTTCAAAGAATACACGTATAGGCAGACTGTTAAGTGGTTTGATCATCTCATGAGAATGAAACCAGATCGGCTACCAGTAGAAACATACACCATTAGGAGATCGGTGTTTAGAACCAAGGGAAGACCGCAAGGCAAATGGGTAGACAACATCACAGACAGCCTTTGACAGCATGGGCTAACAACAACCACATTATCCCATGTGACCCAAGTACGATACCTATAGCTCCCCATGACGCTTCACGGAACATCTATAGAACTACAGCTTCCCACCTCGCCTCACAGCATCGTGGTAGGATAAAGTCAGTCAGTCAGTAGAGACGACCGGCAGAACCCGTAATTTTACAGCAAACACTGTCAAAGGCCTTTAAAAATATATATAAACTAGGAACTCTGGAACGTTCGAAACTTGAACCACAGCAAACACAATACAGTAGCAAAAGAAATAGAGAGAATGAGCATAGATGTCCTGGTTATAGCAGAGCACAGAGCACAGGGACAAGGACATTGTCCTAGCCCTTGTATTTGACGACACCTTACAAGAAACGCTGGAGAAACAGCAAGATTTTAGGATCATTCTGGACAACCTTCATGTCAAAGTTGGAAATGAAACACTAGGACACGTGAGAAGGATGAATGGAAAGTACTGACCGGGTTGGGAAAACGGGAAAACTAAATGGAAAGTATTGACTGGGTCGAGAAAACGAGAAAACTAAATGGAAAGTATTGAGTGGGTCGAGAAAACGAGAACACTAAATGAAAAGTATTGACTGGGTCGAGAAAACGAGAAGGGTGAATGACTATCAACATTCTGCATCCTCACCACCACCATGAAATGTAGTCAGAAGCAATAGGTGAAAGCAATACTGCCAGGGAATGTATACAGAAGCAACAGGTGAAAGCAATGCTGCCAGGGAATGTATACAGAAGCAACAGGTGAAAGCAATACTGCCAGGGAATGTATACAGAAGCAACAGGTGAAAGGAATACTGCCAGGGAATGTATACAGAAGCAACAGGTGAAAGCAATACTGCCAGGGAATGTATACAGAAGCAACAGGTGAAAGCAATACTGCCAGGGAATGTATACAGAAGCAACAGGTGAAAGGAATACTGCCAGGGAATGTATACAGAAGCAACAGGTGAAAGCAATACTGCCAGGGAATGTATACAGAAGCAACAGGTGAAAGCAATACTGCCAGGGAATGTATACAGAAGCAACAGGTGAAAGGAATACTGCCAGGGAATGTATACAGAAGCAACAGGTGAAAGCAATACTGCCAGGGAATGTATACAGAAGCAACAGGTGAAAGGAATACTGCCAGGGAATGTATACAGAAGCAACAGGTGAAAGTAATACTGCCAGGGAATGTATACAGAAGCAACAGGTGAAAGCAATACTGCCAGGGAATGTATACAGAAGCAACAGGTGAAAGCAATACTGCCAGGGAATGTATACAGAAGCAACAGGTGAAAGGAATACTGCCAGGGAATGTATACAGAAGCAACAGGTGAAAGCAATACTGCCAGGGAATGTATACAGAAGCAACAGGTGAAAGCAATACTGCCAGGGAATGTATACAGAAGCAATATGTGAAAGTAATACTGCCAGGAAATGTATTCAGAAGACAACCAAGTAACAATCAACTACAAAAGCACTGATTCTGGACCGCACTCAACAGCTGATGAAATTAGAAATACAATCAAACATACGACAAGAGGGAAATCCCCCTGTCTGGGACGAAATAACGACCGGATACCACGAGAATAATAACTAACTATCAAACAGTTATTTTATAAATCAATAATCAATTTTATAGGTTGGCCTGATAGGAAATTTCTACATATGTTTTGTGATGGGCCAGTACCAAATATGTAATCAATTATTGTGAATTTCTCTCACAATTAACTTTGCCAAAATTGTCTAGTACTGGCGTCAGCAAGTAACGTGTAGTTTGGATTGGGCATTTGACGCGTCAAGCAGTTAGCTCCGCCGTTTGTTTAAAAAAAAATAATTAGCGAACCCAGCGTTCTTGAAACATCAAAATGTAAACAGAGTATCTTCATTTGGACCGTTATCAGTGGCGCATTGAAATTATTTTGCAAGTATTTGATTGTATCATCAATGTAAGTGTTTGATTGTATCTTCAATGTATGTTTTTGATTGTATCTTCAATGTAAGTGTTTGATTGTATCTCCAATGAAAGTGTTCGATTATATCTTCAAGACAAGACTTGACCTATTATTATGGAGGTAGGAGTTGGTAAGGGCGAGGGAGTGGTGGCGGGAAAGATGAACGTACGATGTGGTGCAGGCGAGGGGTGCATGAAGGGACATATCTTTTCTTGTTAAACTGATGTTGTTTCTTTCATATTGTCCAGTTCATTTACCAGACTCATGTGGCGTTTGGAAGGAGACCTCTTCATTCAACAACATGGCAGATTCTGACAAGAGCGATCCACTGAAGATCATCCCCGCTGCTCGGGAAAAAGAAGATGATGCCTTTCAAGAAAAAACACATTCAAAAATGGTTTTAGTGGATTTAGAGACAAATGCTTTCGACAATATATGGAAAGTTGAGTCGAGTCAAGCTGTGCAGACGTCAAGTTTGCGGGAACATGTACCAATGATTCAGTCGCCATCTTACAAACAGAACAACTAGAGTTCAAGTCCAAGGACAGACTAGCAGAGAGATGGTATTAGAGCAAGGGATCTCCCAACGGGGTGTCTTTTCCCCGAAATTGTTCCTGATATATATATATGATATAATGGATAACTTTCCAAACAGTGCACACAGCTTTGTTTTTGCAGGTGATTTGGCCTTGTGGATATCAAAATAAAACATCACAACAGCAAGCATTAGGATGCTGCAAGCTTTAACGTCACTGGACTAGTGGGGCAAGTTATGGCTAATGCAGATGAATGAAGATAAAACATCACTTATACAATCTTTTCTCTCTCAAACCACAGAGCTCTAAGCTAAGAATTAACGGGAAAATTATGTACCCACATGAGAGCCATAACTTCTTCTTCTTCTTCTTCTTCTTCTTCTTCTTCTTCTTCTTCTTCTTTTTCGTTCGCTGTCAAACGTCAACCGGTATTTTTTCGAAAAAAGCAGCGGTCATCCTGAGGCTGTCGACACTGCCATAGAGCTTGTCTAGTGTTGCCACTGGTGATGGCCACATGTGCTTTCTCTGGGCCTCGTATATCGTGCAGTTTTACAGCAGATGTTCAGCGGTCATTTTCCCTGTACCACAAGTACATTCGTCAGTGCCACCTATCTTCAGTTTATTGAATAGATGGTATCTCAGTCTGTTGTGGCTTGTGCGGAGTCTGAAGACCACGACCTGCTCTCTTCTGTTCAACTGGTAATAGGCATCATTTTTGTGTAGCCAGTATGTTCTGTTTCCCATTTGGCCATGCATCTGGTCCTAATAAACCTTTTTGACTCTTCGTAGGTCACACTAGAATCTGGTTGTGGTAGTCTTGCACTTTCTTTTGCCAGTCTGTCTGCCTCCTCGTTGCCTTGGATGTTACAGTGGGATGGAACCCAGTGTACCACTACTCTTTTTGGTACGGACTGCTGGCATAGTTGACAGAGTACTGCTCTTAAATCATTGTTCAGTATTTTTCTGGCTTTTTAGTGCTGTGACTACGACCAGGGCATCTGTAAATAGGACTTTCTGGCTTTCATTGCTTTCGCCTGCCAGCATTGCTTCTACCGCAGCCCTCAGTGCCTCTGCCTCCGCTCTGAAATTGCTTGAGAATTTTCCAGTTGCCACTGACAGTGCTGTTTTTCTACCATTTGGTAGGCTCAGGAATACCCCTGCCCCTCCGTTCCGTTTTGTGTTCGTTACAGAACCGTCGGTGTATGCATGGGTCCATTCCATGCTTGGGTACTTTTCCGTTATGTACCTCAGGGTTGTGTCTCTTCTTTCTTTTTCAGTCTGGCTGTTCTTGTTTCCAATACCTGGTATATTTTCTACCACCTCCGGAATGAAATGCTGCTTCCAGGTACGTTTGCGTACAGTAGGGATGGGCTTTGGTATTGTTACTGTGTTCATAGGGGCTTCGCTCATCTTTGCTTGGGATATTTCTGTAAAGTTTCTCCGCTTTAGTTTCCCATTTCCAAATCTATTTAGTCTCTGATGCATTGGATGATCTGTCAGTCTTCTGAGTTTCTCTGCTTGCTGCTGGGCTCTGCAATCTCTTCTGTCGGTCATGGATTGCAGATTTGTAATCTTTTCAAGTTCTACAATTGGCGTTGACTTCATGCCTCCTGTTATAATTCTCATGGCTTGGTTTTGAAGTTTGCTAATTTTATCAAAGTTCGCCTTTGCTGCTGTTGTCAAGCCGCAATGCCATACTCGAGAACTGGTCTCACCTTTCCAGTTTACAGTTTCTTTAGTATTCTTTCGTCTGCTCTCCAGCTTGTGCCAGCAAGTTTCCTCGTGATTGCCATTCTTTGTCTGGCTCTCATTCGGTTTCTTTCTATCTGACTGTTCCATGTCATGCGCCGATCAAATGTAACTCCCAAGTAGTTTGGGTTGTCGTTTGGCTGCAGGAATTTGCCGTTAAGACGTATTTTGGTGTTCTGGTGTTTATTTGAAAGCGAGAATATCGTACATGTAGTTTTTTCCTCGTTTATTTTGACCAGCCATGAGTTCGCCCACTCCTCCAACGATGTTAGGGCCTGCTGCATCCGGTTGTTTGCTACGGCGATATTTTTTTCAGAAGTCTACATAGCCAGATCGTCTGCAAAAATGGAGCTATGGACTCTTCTTGGTATATTCTCTGTGATGTTGTTTATATACACCAGGAAAAGTGGGGGTGACAGTACCCCCCCCCCCCCTTGGGGTACTCCTTGCTCCAGTGTCACATTTTTGCTCAACTGCCCTTGTACTTGAGCTCTGGCTTTTTTGTTTTCGAGGTAGTGGCTGATCCATCTGTACATTTTCCCACATACTTCACTTCTTCGTAGCTTGAATTTAAGTCCCTCTTTCCACACCTTGTCAAATGCCTTCTCTAGATCCACCCAAACCGCTACTGTATGCTTTTTCTCTTGGTAATCATCCTCTATTTCCTGTGCGTGATCTGGTCCTCAGTGGATCTGTGTTGTCTAAATCCTGCTTGCTGTGGAATTAGTATGTGTTTTTCTTCCAGGTGCCACATCAGTCTGGTGTTTATCATACGCTCCATCAGTTTGCCTACACAACTCAGTAGACTGATGGGCCTGTATCCATTTTGATCTGTTCTATCTTTTTCTTTCTTTGGTACTGGTATAAGTACAGCATCTTTCCATGCTTGCGGTACAATTCCTCTTTTCCAGCTTTGGTTCAGGACTGATAGTAACTTCCTCTTTGCTGTTTGGCCCAACCCCATCAGCATTTCGTTTATTACCCCATCTCTTCCGGGCGATTTCTTTTTCTCTAAAGTTCTCATGGCCTCATCCATTTGAGCCCTAACTACGAGTACCTAGTTTTGTACCTGGATGAGAGCCCTAACTACGAGTACCTAGTTTTGTACCTGGATGAGAGCCCTAACTACGAGTACCTAGTTCTGTACCTGGATGAGAGTCCTAACTACGAGTACCTTGTTATGTACCTGAATGAAAGCCCTAACTACGAGTACCTAGTTCTGTATCTGGATGAGAGCCCTAACTACAAGTACTTAGTTCTGTATCTAGATGAAAGCCCTAACTACGAGTACCTAGTTCTGTACCTAGATGAAAGCCCTAACTACGAGTACCTAGTTCTGTACCTGGATGAGAGCTCTAACTACGCGAACCTAGTTCTGTAATTGAAAGAGAGCCCTAACTACGTACCCAGGTATTACCTGGATGAGAGCCCTAACTATGTACCCAGGTATTACCTAGATGAGAGCCCTAACTACGTGTACCTAGTTCTGTATCTGAATGATAGCCCTAACTACGTACCCAGGTATTGCCTGGGCGAGAGCCCTAACTACGAGTACCTAGTTCTGTACCTGAATGAGAGCCCTAACTACGTACTCACGTATTACCTGGATGAGAGCCCTAACTACGCGTACCTAGTTCTGTACCTGGATGAGAGCCCTAACTTCGCGTACCTAGTTCTGTACCTGAATGTGAGCCCTAACTACACATACCTAGTTCTGTACCTGAATGTGAGCCCTAACTACGCGTACCTAGTTCTGTACCTGAATGTGAGCCCTAACTACGCGTACCTAGTTCTGTACCTGAATGTGAGCCCTAACTACGCGTACCCAGGTATTACCTGAATGTGAGCCCTAACTACGCGTACCTAGTTCGATACCTGAATGAGAGCCCTAACGACGCGTACCTAGTTCTGTACCTGAATGTGAGCCCTAACTACGCGTACCCAGGTATTACCTGGATGAGAGCCCTAACTACGTACCCAGGTATTACCTGGATGAGAGCCCTAACTACGTGCCCAGGAATTACCTGTGATCGATGACTGACGTGAAAAACACAGACAGAAACCGGATGCGTTCAAGGAAGAAAATGTCAATTGCAAAAAAAAACATACTTGAACAACTTGGGGAACAGATGAAAGTGTAATAAAGAAGCTGCGCACTGGATGGGCAAGCCCAGCCCTAGAACATGTCAAGCATGGACAACTGGGGGAGCGTGAGGACCACACCGATTCAAGAACTGGAAAGGAAATAACAAGCCTGAAACCGATGGAGCACAGAAGGTGCAGCAGGACTCAATAGCAAGATGAGACACTGAGAAGGCGGACATACCACCCAAGTACGAGAGAACAAATGGCCTTGACAGACTCAAGCGGATCAGCTCTGTGACATCCGTCAAAGAACAGTGGAGAACAGATCTCGTAATTGACACATCACAAATAAAACATTCGCACACAAGACACATGCTTCCCACCTGAAGAAAACAGCGCCTCCCAGAGCTGATTGAGAACATTCCATCCGTTGTTAAAAAGAAACCCCCCCCCCCCCCCCCCCAAAAAAAAAAAAAAAACACACAAAAAAAAACCAGCCAGACAAGACACAGAAAGAAGAGCACTTGCTATAAAATACACAGAGAATTACTACCTAAGCAAAATCTGGACATGTATATACTGACGGATCAGCAATAAATACAACAGAAAATGGTAGTGGAGAGATCTTCGCTAGCCCACACAAAAACAGCTATCATTGGTGACTGGAACATTTTCTAGTTACTTCACAGAAGAGACAGAGGGTTTGAAAACTGCAGCAGACTCTAATAACAGATACCAGCACATAAGAGACAGTTTGTACTCTCTTTAGTGGTTGCTGCGAGAGGAAGTAAAAATAACACGGACCTAACGGATCTGAGAGTGACACTCTATAAACTGTGTCATCTGTTCAAGAAAGTTGTTATACAGTGAATTCCGTTTCATTGTGACATTTTTAGCAATGAAGACTCTGAGAAACTGTCAAGAGAAGGTAAAAGTTACCTCAACCTGACAAAGGTATAACTTATGGATAGGTCAAGAGATTTACCAGGTGTAGATAGAAGAACAAGTGGGAAGCAGAGCACACAGGTCATCACCCACATGACACATATTACCAGGTCAAGATGTCAGCAGGTGGTAATCTATAGACTCCGAAAGGCCACCCCAGACTGAGATACCCTCTGTTCAACAAACTAAGGATAAGATAGGACACACAGATGGATGTATCTGAGGAACTCATCAAATGGCTACTGAGCATCTGCTACAAACGTGTCCAACATACGAGAACCAGAGAAAGAACGTGTGGCCATCAGGGGACACCATTCCTGGACAAGCTACACCAGTGGCTTCAGGCTACCCACCGCTTCATTTAGATATATTTTTTAAGTTGAAGTCAGGATCAAGATGCTGAGCAGCGCATGAGCTGCAGTGGTCAGCGACCCATAGCTGCTAGCATCAAGGCCAGCGAACCAGAGCTGCCAAGGCCCTTCTACACCTCCACACAGTGATCCTGGATAACAGGCTGCAGCAGGGCAGAGTGGCTAAGGAGAAGGGATCGAAGAGGGAATGCTAACCCGGTACTCAAAAAATGCTTGCTGAAGTCGGATGTGTTTGACCAAAAGGTGCAAATATCGCAGTCAAGCTGTAAACTACGACACAACGCATTCCGTTCCATGGACTACATTCTGCTACTTAAGCACTTTCAGGGTTTGGTAGTGGGAGATTTAGAACGAACGAAGCCAAGCTAAGCCAAGTTGAAGTCTGAAAGCAGAGAAGTACAGCTCGATTGATGGGCAGATTCTCTACACAGGTGGTGCTAGTTAATAATAGTTGGCCACTGCAAGTAAAGATAGCGGCCTTTTCAGACCTATTCTGTGATCTAATGTGAATGTAAAGTTCATTACCGGCACGGCAGACTCTGTCGCACATGAGAAACAGAAAGAGTCCTCTTTCGGATCGTCGCGTGTTCTGTTATATCTGACAGCTTGCATTTTCTGAGACTCAGCGCCACGTCTTCAGCGATCTGATGACCATATGTGGCGTGTCCGGCGGAGCAGCGCTTCCATTCATTAATTATGAACAGTTCTACAGCGGATATCCAGTAACGGGGTAGTCAGCTCAAACAGATGAGGAAAAATTTGACTGAATATTTGCTATAACTAACAGATGAGAAAACTTTTGACTGAATATTTGTCATTACAAACAAATGAGAAAACTTTTGACTGAATATTTGTCATTACAAACAAATGAGAAAACTTTTGACTGAATATTTGCCATAACAAACAGATGAGAAAACTTTTGACTGAATATTTGCCATAACAAACCGAGGAGAAAAGCTGTTATTAATCACAGTCAGAACATCAGATGATCAGCTAATGCATTCTGGGATGGATGGATTATTTTAGGAGCATTCAGTAAATAATAAAATTCATAATTTATAAAAAGATGTCGGAATAAATATATATATATGCATGTATCTGTGTATATGTGTGTATGTGTGTATATGTATGTATGTATGAATGTGTATGTATCTATGTATGTATGTATTTATGCATGTATGATGCAGGCATGCATGCATGCACGCATTAATGTATGTTTGTAAGTATGTATGTATGTATGTATGTGAATATGTTTCGTTGTGTGTGTATGTACGTGTGTGTGTCTGTGTGTGTATGTATGTATTTATGTATATGTGTATGTCTGTGTGTATGTATATGTGTAAATATACTTGTATATGTTTTGATGAATCCATTGTTTTCGTTCAACCTACATGTCTTAGCCTGGTTTACCATTGCTCTGCTTCTGTCATCCATTCCTTCCCACTTCAGCCAACAGAATCTGTAACATCTAACCTCGGACGTCATTCTATGTTATCTAACCTCGGACGTCATTCTATATTCACCTTACATCTAACCTCGGACGTCATTCTATGTTATCTAACCTCGGGCGTCATTCTATGTTCACCTTACATCTAACCTACGACGTCATTCTCTGTTCACCTTACATCTAACCTCGGACGTCATTCTATGTTCACCTTACATCTAACCTCGGACGTCAATCTACGTTCACCTTACATCTAACATCGGACGTCATTCTATGTTCACCTTACATCTAACCTCGGACGTCATTCTATGTTCACATTACATCTAACCTCGGACGTCATTCTCTGTTATCTAACATCGGACGTCATTCTATGTTATCTAACATCGGACGTCATTCTATGTTCACCTTACATCTAACCTCGGACGTCATTCTATGTTCACCTTACATCTAACCTCGAACGTCTTTCTATGTTCACCTTACATCTAACCTCGGACGTCTTTCTATGTTCACCTTACATCTAAGCTCGGACGTCTTTCTATGTTCACCTTACATCTAAGCTCGGACGTCTTTCTATGTTCACCTTACATCTAAGCTCGGACGTCTTTCTATGTTCACCTTACATCTAACCTCGGACGTCATTCTATGTTCACCTTACATCTAAGCTCGGACGTCTTTCTATGTTCACGTTACATCTAAGCTCGGACGTCTTTCTATGTTCACGTTACATCTAAGCTCGGACGTCTTTCTATGTTCACATTACATCTAAGCTGGGATGTCTTGACCTCATTTCTGCCTTCACCGATGTTCTTATAATTGTTTTGTTATTCTCTGTTCATTTTTTGGTGTTTGCAAAGATTTCCCACATGGAGTGGGAGATGAGCGGGTGGTGGAGTGGGAGATGAGCGGGTGGTGGAACAGGCAGGTGGTTGAGTGGGAGATGAGCGGGTAGTGGAGCGGGTGGTGGAGTGGGAGATGAGCGGGTGGTGGAACATGTGGTTGAGTGGGAGATGAGCGAGTGGTGGAGCGGGTGGTGGAGTGGGAGATGAGCGGGGGGTGGAGTGGCAGATGAGCGTGTGGTGGAGCGGGTGGAAGATAGCGTGGCCGAGTTGGTGGACTAGCGAGTGGACGAGCGGTTTGTATATGAGTTCAATAATTCGGTAAGATTCAGATTTAAAAATAAATAACTGGGGTAATATAACAAAAACCTAGCCTGTATACAGCGTAGCGGTTGTGGAAGCAAGCGGCCTTTATTCTACAGCTCTATAGATTCTTTTGGTAAATGTCAACAATGAAACAAAACACCTTCAGAATAGTTTCAAAGCAATATCAACCATTCGAATGGTGGGGGCATTTGGGGTGGGGGGGGGGGGGTGAGGGAATGAGGACGGTTCATTGCTATGACAGCCCGAGCACTGGGATAGAATGCAGCGATTGAGAGAAACAGAGAAAAAGACACACATAGAAAGAGAGAGACATAGAAAGAAATAAGACACGCTAGCAGAAGGACATACATTCATATGTTAGGAAGGTGAATAGCAATAATAGAGATCAAAGAGCAATGTAGACCGAGGCATACAAATGTGTGAATGATTGACATAACAGGACGTAAATGATTGACATAACAGGACGTGAGTGATTGACATAACAAGACATGCCACATGGAGCCAGAAAACCAGGTATTCGAACGGAAACATATAAATGGTGAAAAATCAATAATCCAGACATAAATAACATACGTAATATAAAGCAGACAATACACATGGCAGACAGAAACAGAGCAGACAGAGAAACAGGGCACACTGAAAGAAAGCAGACAGAAACAGAGCAGACTGAAACAAAGCAGACAGAAACAGAGCAGACAGAAACTCAGCAAACAGGGCAGACAGAAACAGAGCAGACAGAAACAGAGCAGGCAGAAACAGAGCAGACAGTAACAGGGCAGACAGAAATAGAGCAGACAGAAACAGTGCAGACAAAAATTCCGCAAACAGAAACAGAGCAGACAGAACCTCAGCAAACAGAAAGTTATACAGTTGCTGGCCTTCAAGTATCCACTCCTCTTCCATCTCGCCCTTTTGGTGTGTTACAGCTCTAAGTTATTTCATCTCCTCCTTCTTCGTTCGTCTCAATCTACCGCTATCCTTCTTCGTTCGTCTCAATCTACCGCTATCCTTCTTCGTTCGTCTCAATCTCCCGCTACCAAAATCTGAAAAGAGCTTTGCAAGTGGCAGGATATAGTCCTGAGAACGGAATGCGTTGTATCGTAGTTTACAGCTTGACTGTGATATTTGCACCTTTCGGTCCGACACTTCCGACTTCAGCATTCTAAGTTATTTGAGCTGCTTGACCTATTCCAGAGTCTGTTCACCCAGATGTATGACATCAATAGACTAGTAGATAGAAAATAAATCTTTGATTTACTTTATCACAAGACAGACTAACATGTCCTTTCCTATAAACAAGACAAGTACTTAGACAGACTTACTTTATCATACAGTAAACAGACAGACAAATTCGACGTTTCACATAAACTAGATAATTAGTTAAACATACATACCTCTCTGATTTCCTTTATCTTACAGCCCTGTTTGCCTATGAGCGATCCACACTGACTAGCGGGGACCACCAATCTGAGCGTGACAGGCGGTTTGGGAGTCGTTGGCGTGTTCTGTAGGTCCTGAATGGAGGTAGATAGGGTAGACAACGGAAATGTTGAGTTTTTCTTTAGAGAAATATATATTGGGACCAGTATAGATAATTTTGTTTTTGAAAGCGAAAGAAAGTTGTATCTAATATAGAAATAGAGAGCAGCATAACAAGTTAGTGAAGGTGAGAAACAGATGCAGAAGAGATAGAGTGAGACAATATTGAACAAAGAAGAGTCCATAGCTCAATGACCAAATGGGAAATCGAACATACTGGCTACACCAAAAACGATGCCTATTACCAGTTGAACAGAAGAGAGCAGGTCGTGGTCTTCAGACTTCGCACTGGCCACAATTGACTGAGGTACCACCTATTCAACAAATTGAAGATAGGTGGCACCGACGAATGCCCGTGTGGTTCCGGCAAAATGACCGCTGAGCATTTGCTGCAAAACCGCCCGACATACGAGGATCAGAGAGAGCAGATGTGGCCATCACCAGTGGAACCACAAGACAAGCCCTATGGCAGTGTCGACAGCCTCATGATGACTGCTGCCTTTTTCGAAAAAATAATGGTTACTGTCTGACTGCGTACGATGAAGAAGAAGAAGAAGAAGAAGAACAAAGAAACAGATGTAGGAGAGAAGAGTGAGAAGATATTGAACAAAGAAAAACAAGTTAAGAAGAGTTAAAATAGTGCACATTCAATAAATACATGTACAACTTCATAAGTTCAGCCCAATAGAAAATCCCTATTAGACGTTGTTGGCCGAAAAGGCCCAAACATCTTATCAGTTTTTGTGGAATAATCACCATTCGTATAGGGCCGATGATACTGTATAGTACTGAAACATTGACTCTAGCAAAGAAGGATGGAAAAGCGTGGGGGCGTTTGAAATATTGTGGTATCGTAAAATGAAAAAGTTAGTTGGATAGAAAAACTATCTAATGACAATGTCCTCACTGAGGTAGGTGTACGAGACAAATACCAAAAATGATACAGAAAAGAAAATTTAGTTGACAGGGACACAATATGAGGCATGAAAGTCTTCTGCAGAACATACTAAAGGGCAAGATCCAGGGAAAAAGAGACACGCAGATACATTACATGACGAACCTACGCTGAAATGAAGAGAGATATAGAGGTTAGGGTCAAATGGATAGATGCTCAAACAACTTTACAGCCAGATATTGATGTTGACTCTCACAACTAAATTTCACAAAATCGTCAACATTGTGTAGTACTGACGTCACTTAGTGACGCATAGCCTCGGTGCGATATTTGATACTTCACTTGTAGTCAGCTCAGCTGCTGTCATTGGATCTTTAATAATTAGCGAAATCATGATTCTTAGAACAGAAACATGTAAATACAGCTTCTGTGCTTGGACCGCTACCCATGGGATATTAAAGACAAAATATACATGTTTTATTACTTCGTTAAGTCATAATTAGACTCAAAATAATTTTGTTTACTAAATCAAGCCCCACCAAACCAAGTACCACCAATATGAGTACCACCAAATCCAGCCCCACCAAACCAAGTACCACAAAATTCAGTACCACTAAATCAAGCCCCACCAAATTGAGTATCACCAAATTGAGTACCACTAAATCAAGCCCCACCAAACTTAGTACCACCAAATTGAGTACCACCAAATTGAGTACCACCAAATTGAGTACCAATAGAGTATCACCAGCTTTGTAGATGTTGTATACAAGAGAGAGAGAGAGAGAGAGAGAGAGAGATAGTCATAGAGAGAGACAGAGAGAGATAGAGAGAAACCAAGAGAGAGAGATAGATAGCTAGATAGCTAGATAGCTAGATAGATAGATAGATAGATAGATAGATAGATAGATAGATAGATAGATAGATAGATAGATAGATAGATAGATAGATAGATAGAATAGATATATAGATATATAGATATATAGAGAGAGAGACAGAGGGAGAGAGATAGAAAGAGAAAGAGATTGAGACAGAGAGATATTGAGAAAGAAACAGAGATAGAGAGAGAAAGATAGAGACAGAGAGATGATGCGGGCGGACAGCGAATACAATAAAGAGAGAAAAGCAGATGGACAGGCAGATAGACACACAAGTCGACAGACAGACATAGACAGACGGGCCGACAGAGAATTGGAATATTGAGTACAAGAAAAATACAGTTCAAAGAGATCATAATCCCTTTACTAATCTCTTCAAACTTTTGACAGAAAAAGATCATAATCCCTTTACTAACCTCTTCAAACTTTTGACAGATGAAATCGAAAGCTCTGTAGATATTGTCCGAGGAGCCAGTGACTGTTACAATCCGTTCTGGACAAGACCCATCTGAAATGTTTATCTTTGCTCCGCTCTGTGGAAGCAGGACATATTGTTAGTCAACTGTACACACACAACATAACCTCAAAATAAGATGAAATGGGCTTTGGTGTCGGTGGAGTAGGTGGGAGCGGGGGCGGGAAGGGGGGGGGGGGCACTATCAGCACATCGAAGGATCAGAATCAGAAGAGTTGACATCTTCAGAAATCGAAGGTAGGATGACCAGATCAGCAGACATATCCACATCGACGATCAGCTTCAATAGATCTGTAACGTGTTCTATTTCTTGTATTCACAGATCAAACGTCTGCTGAATATTACCAGACAATTAATGTTCGGACCTTTGAGAAGTGAATGTCAGGGACACAAAAGTGTAAAACAGGACAAGCTGAGCAAATTCTGAAGGCGTAACAATTCACATGAGTGGCGTAACCAGCTCTCTGCTAATTGAGGTAACCGACTGTTTAAATGGGGGATTGCAACACAATTTGATCCCTGTACTTGCCAGGCAGACGCTGAAAGAAAATATAATTCTGACGAGGTAGATGAGGAACACCCAATCTGACACCTCTACGCCAGTCGGGGCGATCATCGGGACAGCTACTTGAACAATGGAGGTTCTCCTACGCCGGATAAGGACATTAACCAAGAATGAGATAATTTGTTGCGTCGGGTGGACGGTTAGATTTAACGGTGATTGGTCGGAATCAAGAAAGCGTTTCCGCAAGAGAGCAAGAGGTTGTTCTGAGCGAAAAGAATGATTCAGAGAGAAGTAAGAGAATTAGGTCCAATTTCAACAGTGGAGACAACCAAAGGTAGAGATGAATCCAAGTATGTTCTGGATGATTCAAGACGATTCATTCAGGAAGAGACAGAGATACAGATGTCACAAGTAAGTTCAGAAATTTGAAACATTCTTTCTTTGAGAAGTAAGGAAACGGTCAAATCTCACATGGCTGGAGCGGAAGGAGATTATTTCCAAACTCAACGTTAAGGGAGCGGGCTAATTGTCACCATTGCTTCTCGCAGAGCCCCACAAAAACACCGCAGGATCTTTGAAGATCTGTATCGTCACACTCATGTTTCATCCATCAAGTAGACGAGTGGTGAACAAATTAAAGTTAGAAGCAACATAAGTTTCTAGAGGTACCGAGATACTGACCACAGGATCGAGCGCTGGGTTTTTTATATAGCGAGACCAATATACGTATACTTGCACCACACGTCACGGTAAAGTAGGCAGGCGACAGTAATCTTTAGGATAGCATTAGAGCTACGCTTATGTGAATGTGTTGCTAGATTAATGATGAGGAGAGCGTGAAGGATTAAATAAAAGTTTGTAAAAAATTTTTTGGGGTACAAATCTAAGAGGTGTTTTCTAAGTTTAGTTAATGTAAGTGTGCCTGCAACGGCTGTGTAGAGCTCAGTGCGCTAACAGTATATCATGTGTTGTGCAGGTTGACAGGTCAGTGTGCTAACAGTATATCATGTGTTGTGCAGTGTGAGCTCTACAGCACTATAACATTCAATAGTATCCGCAGCGACCTTAGGATTAAAAGAGTAAAGATTGCCTGGTGTGTACAGGATGGTAGCCTCACTTGCGTAAAAAAAACAAACATGACCAAAGTAACTACAGTACAAACATATGGATAGAGGATTCCTTAATTGCTGTAGATCCAATGCTTAGCGATTGCAGTGACGGGTTGAATAATAGCACGACTACGGTATGTGGCTGATCAACGCTGCTAAGAAGAGTTTGTTTTATAAATCGTTAATATGGTCTGGAACATTGGTCAAATCATGGTGGGAAAACACACATACAAACAAGAAGAACAGAAATGATATGTCTTGGTCAGAGGCAGACGACATTACAAATTCAAATTATGAAATAATTGAAACGGCAAGGATAAATATACAAATATATTTGATTGATTGGTGTTTTGCTCCAAGTCAAGCATGACGTGATAACTGTAAGCTGTGCTGTTATATGGAGCATGTATCCGACTGTGTCACAATAATGGTTGTACATCCTGTAGAAGGCAGATGTGTTGGACCGAAAGGTGTAAATAGGCAGTCAGGCTGTAAATTAGCGACACAACACATTCCGTTCTCCGGACTACATCCTGCTACTTGCGAAGCCATGTTCAGGGCTTGGCAGTGGGAGACTGAGAACGTTCAGGGCTTGGTAGCGGGAGATTGAGAACGTTCAGGGCTTGGTACCGGGAGATTGAGAACGTTCAGGGCTAGGTAGCGGGAGATTGAGAATGTCAGGGCTTGGCAGCGGGAGATTAAGAACGGTCAGGGTTTGGTAGCGGGGGAGATTGAGAACGTTCAGGGCTTGGTAGCGGGAGATTGAGAACGTTCAGGGCTTGGTAGCGGGAGATAATGAATGTTCAGGGCTTGGTATCGGGAGATTAAGAACGTTCAGGGCTTGGTAGTGGGAGATTCAGGACTGTCAGGACTTGGTAGTGAGAGATTGAGAACGAACGCAGAAGAAAAAGATGGTTGTACATGATCAGCCTTCTTGCCTCATTCACAACCCTCTTTAGTCGATTGTCAGGACATGCTTGACAAATACATCGATGCAATACTTGTCAGACGATTCGCGTAAGGGAATAGAAATGAAACACGTTCGTCTTTCTTCGTTAGTCATAACTTTTAATTTTATTTGCGTAGTTCTATGTCTCCGACGAAGACTATTTGGTAATAATTTAGATCGCTTGTCTTTTATTCGTACCCTCGCCTAACCGACTCATTCTTGTTTAACCTACAATCGATATTGAATGTTGGTTTCCGCTTCACTATCTCGCGTGATAGATGTGCACATGAACTGCATTGTTGTCTTTCCAGTTATTGTCACGATATTTGTAAACTATCAAGCGAGTCCGATTATTATGACGTCACCATGACAACAATATCTTCATATTTTATGGTAATCGGATTACACTTGAAATATCGATATCTGTCAACTTACGAGGTGTTCCTCCCATCCCAGGTCGAGATTACAGCAGCACGTGACCTAGGTTCTGGCCACCTGGGACATGGTCTTTCTTCACGACTCAGTGTTCACTCTTTTCATATATTTTGTCTATGTTCATTAGTCATTTCTTTCCTCCTTAAAATTATATTTTTATCTTCGTATGCTTTCAAGGATCACCTTAGTATATATCTAAAGCAGTTGTATACGTGGGGTATATCCGTTGTTGAAGTGAGATTATATCAGTTGTTGAAGTGAGACTATATCAGTTGTTGAAGTGAGATTATATCAGTTGTTAAAGTGAGATTATATCAGTTGTTGAAGTTAGATTATATCAGTTGTTGAAGTGAGATTATATCAGTTATTAAAGTGAGATTATATCAGTTGTTAACGTTAGATTATATCAGTTGTTAACGTTAGATTATATCAGTTGTTGACGTGAGCTTATATCAGTTGTTAACGTGAGATTATATCAGTTGTTAACGTGAGATTATATCAGTTGTTGACGTGAGCTTATATTAGTTGTTGACGTGGGCTTCTATCAGTTGTTGACGTGAGCTTATATCAGTTGTTAACGTCAGATTATTTCAGTTTGTAACAGCTGATATAATATAACTTTAACATGAGATTATATTAGTTGTTAAAGTTATGTTATATCAGCTGTTAATGTGACATTGTATTTGTTGCTAACGTGACATTTTATCTGTTGTTAACGTTCGGTATTGTTACCTTCACAGATAACTTTCAGGCGTGGACGTGGAAACATCTAATGAAAACAGCAGTCAACATGAGGTTATTGGTCGCGCCCAACGCCAGAACTTCACATAATGGCCCAATCTACATGCTCTATAGTAAACGTCCTACACTGCATGCCCAACATAGCATGATCAGCACTACACGTCCCACATTACACGTCCTACACTGCGTGCCCAACATAGCATGATCAACACCACACGTCCCATATTACACGTCCTACATTACACGTCCCATATAGCACGTCCCAAATTTCACGTCCCATATAACACGGCGCACATCACATGCTGATAAACACCATCTCTTCTGTTCCCAATACGACCCTGCAGTGGATGATCAGAAACTAGATTCTCGAAGCCTGCATTCCTTCACCTCCACATTTGAAAATCTGAATGTGCCCTTGACGATAGCCATGACATGTGTGGTTTCTTTGTTCTCGGCTCACCTGTCAGTGTTTTTACAAACCCTCTTGCGCGCCAGATACTCTCCAGGCGATCTCAGCGGCTCTTATCTACATGAGCATCTCTAGAGGGGCGCCTCTCTTTCATGTTTCACCTATCCGCTTTGATTCCACGTTTTTGTTGATCTGTCTTTGCGTGACATTTTCTCAACATAAGATCATCATCATCACGTGTCATGCATTGCGGAGTTAACGAGCAGCATAAAATGGTATTTCCATTTCTCTTTTGAGTCGTTTCTCAAATTTGTGAGGATTTCTTTTTCAAGTCAATGTGAAGTTGACGAGTGGTAAGACACAAGTGAAGGTGGATCGCTGAATTTCATGGGCATGTAAAAAAAACACCCCACAAATTTAAAAAAAAACAACAAAGAGACTCGCTAGGGGTTATACAAAGTTGTCATAGCCAGGGATGGAACTGAGCTTGGCATCTCAATTTTAAATAAACGCTTAGACGGGCGAGGTACACACATCTTCTCACAGCACATGCCCAGCTCCTGGCCTCGAGTCGGAATCTGTCCTACAAGTAGGGTAAGGTGACATAAAATAGAATGCTTAGGGTAGATAAAGCTTACAAGCGAATATTAGTAATTAACCTAGAAGGGACACTCTGGTATTAAGCCTTGCAGGAAGTTCACGGCCAACGGTTAGGGGGAGTTAACTCGAGTTAAAGGTTGTGCCGAAAGCGGAAGTTTCAGGCCGGAAGGAACAGCTATCAGCAGTCAAACTGTCAGCTACCGCGGAACGTATTTCAGCTACCGCGGAACGTATTTCAGCTACAGCGGAACGTATTTCAGCTACCGCGAAACGTATTTAAGCTACCGCGGAACGTATTTCAGCTACCGCGGGACGTATTTCAGGTACCGCGGAACGTATTTCAGCTACCGCGGAACGTATTTCAGCTACCGCGGAATGTATTTCACGCTAGACAATGAGACGAGCGAAGATGGCAATGAAACCACAGAGAAGAGGTAGAAAGTTATATGGGAAAACAGTGGCAGAGAACTCCAGAACAGATTAATCTTTTTAAGGAGACGGTACAGATAGCAAGGAAACAGTGACAGTCCCAAGCCACTCTATAAGGCAAGAGATAGAATAAGAGAAACGGCTAGAAGAAGATGTATAATAAGAGACAGTTTCAAGAGAGAAACGTACTAAAGAAAAGGAGTGATGTTGTAAGAAAGTCCGAGTATGAAACAAAAAAGAGATTGGAGAAAATACTCCCAGCTGTAGTAGTATAATTGTGAAATAGAGAAAGTTATATATATATAAATAGATATGAATTGAGAGAGAGAGAGAAAGAGACAATGGTAGCACATGAAGACATAATGAAGGATGCAGAAAAGCACATTTTTACAAATATAATGATCACGCAATAATAGATGACGGCAGGCACGAAGAAGACACAGTGGCAGATAGATAGATGTTATAATAGAAATACATTGATACGGGCTGACAATACCACTTGGCCAATGAAAAGTGACCAAGTCATGTGACAGTAAAACAAGTAAGTACGTCCATATTCACAAGCGATTCAATGTTTTACTTGGAATTTAAAAACTGGTTCAAAAAATCAAATCGATGAATAGAAAATTATGTGAGAATCGAAGTAATACGTGGACATCTCTGCAGTGAACCGAACTAGTTCAAACATTAAAAACTGATGGATCAAACCAGTTCCAGTCTAAATGTGAGGTGATCCGAATTGAATCTGTCCCAGTACAAATCTTGTGTAAAGCGAACCAGTTCAAGCATACATCTTGGGTGAATTGAAACAAACCAGTCTCGCACAAAATAAATCTAAAGTGAACCGAACCGTATCAGTGCTAGCATAAATCTGAGGTGAACTGATGCAAACAAAATTCAGCATAAATCTGAGGTGAACTGGTGCAAACAAGTTTCAGCATAAATCTGAGGTGAACTTGTGCAAACAAGTCTCAGCATAAATCTGAGGTGAACTTGTGCAAACAAGTTTCAACATAAATCTGAGGTGAACTTGTGCAAACAAGTTTCAGCATAAATCTGAGGTGAACTGATGCAAACAAGTTTTAACATAAATCTGAGATGAACGGATGCAAACAAGTTTCCGCATGAATTTGGTGTGAACCGACGCAAACCAGTTTCAGCATAAATCTGAGGTGAGCTGGTGAAAACAAGATTCAGCATAAATCTGAGGTGAACTGGTGCAAACAAGTTTCAGCATGAATCTGTAGTGAACTGATGCAAACAAGTTTCAGCATGAATCTGAAGTGAACCGATGCAAACCAGTTTCAGCATAAATCTGAGGTGAACTGATGCAAACCAATGACATCATAAAGCTGCGATAAATCGTAAATAAAGCTGACGAGCAAGTAGGACATAGAATGAGGGCTGGTTGAAACAGAGCAAGAGATTGACAGATAGCACAGTCTCACTCCATCCAGCTCTAAGCCGATCAATTTTCACGTTCGGATTGCCGATACAATTAATCATAGCTGATCGATACAACCCACTGAATACAAAGCTCCAGTACACAGATGTGTGAGCAAACCTTTGCTACATGCGTGTGTCACACCCTAGGCATTTTTTTTCTCTTATTTATTAATGCCCTTTAATTCGGTACTTATAGTGTCCAGGGCTCTCCACAGCAGCTAGTCCCCTTTCAGGAAGCCTGTATCACTGTTCGAGGGGAAACTTGTTGTGGATGTGTTATGTAAAAACCCTTTCTACGTGTTGTTATTGTGGTCCTAAGCTGCATGGACCAAGTTGACGACTCGTGATGAATGTTCTCCGGTCACACGTTGCAGTAGCTCTTCTTATATCCTGGGGCGCACCGAAGGTAGACATGGAGCCTCCTGGCTGTAGTGCAATACCATGTTTCTGAGTAAGCTCACCAGTACGGGGATCATTAATGTTATATGCTGAGGTTGACTACCACAACTAAAACCGCCGTTTGCTTCATGTTACAGTGGCCCTGTTCGCCCTTTCCCAGCTCCGACTAGAATGAAGTTTGGGATGTTACAGTGCCCTATTCACCTTTCTCATAATCCGACTAGAAATATGTTCGGGATGTTACAGTGGTCCCATTTACCCTTCTCCATCCCCGACTAAAATGAAGTTTTTTGTCAATCAAAGCCTATTGTCTTCATTATCTTTCCTTATCTTGTTTCTGTCCAAACGGAGCACGTGTAACAACTACAACTGACCTCCCTGCAGTAAGCTTGCTCCATAAACGGAGCACGTGTAACAACTACAACTGACCTCCCTGCAGTAAGCTTGCTCCATAAACGGAGCACGTGTAACAACTACAACTGACCTCCCTGCAGTAAGCTTGCTCCATAAACGGAGCACGTGTAACAACTACAACTGACCTCCCTGCAGTAAGCTTGCTCCATAAACGGAGCACGTGTAACAGCTACAATTGACCTCCCTGCAGTAAGCTTGCTCCACATCAGCAATATGCTCCTACAAATGCCAACTTGAGGCTGTTGCTGTTCACGTGCTCAAACGTTGATTCTTCTTGCAGAGTATGTGGCGTGCCCACCTGTGTTTGGCCTTGTTTGCGTGAACCCCTGCATCAATGGCCGAAACTAGCCCTCAGTGTTGAGAAGGCTCTGCATGCGCTGAAGTCGGAGAGTAAGACCGACCAAGCGTCTCTCAAGAGAGGCTTGGATCACTCGCAGTTTGTTCTCCATTGCTTTTGTAAGTCTCTATGTTTTAGCAGCATGGCACATTTCAGGGATCACTAGTGTCAATTCTGGTAACCTCCCATGACTCTCTGGATGGACGAAAAGATTACCCAGCCCGCGTGGCGCCGTCTTGTTAATTTTGGTTCTAAATTATCTGCATGTTGAGGAAGTGTCCACGATGGCAGTATTCCACGACGTTTTCTAAGTTGTTTTCCCATCGCCAATGAAAGGGTCACAATGGACGAACAGTTTCTCATGACATTGGTCTTAGATATGTTCTTGTCTAGTACTGCTCCCTTTCAGTTTCTCATGACATTGGTCTTGGATATGTTCATGTCTAGTACTGCTCCCTTTTAGTTTCTCATGACATTGGTCTTGGATATGGTCATGTCTAGTACTGCTCCCTTTCAGTTTCTCATGACATTGGTCTTGGATATGTTCTTGTCTAGTACTGCTCCCTTTCAGTTTCTCATGACTTTGGTCTTGGATATGTTCATGTCTAGTACTGCTCACTTTACCTGTGATCATCACAATCTCCTCCACGAATCGAAGATTTATGTGGCGTCTGCTATCAACATTGATTTCAAAGTTCTCCCTGTCCCAACAAATCAATCAATAATTCAAGCCCGTCACTCACCTCGGTGCACAGGCCACCGACAACATCCGGTGAGTGTGCATGGTCCTGTGTTGCTCTTTCTGTCTCTCTCCAGGTGCAATTATTTAATGTTATTTCCTTCTCACATTGTTTTCTCCTTTTATTTTTGGTTCTAGCTCTCTCTCTCTTCCCTTGATGATTCCATTATAAGAGCCAGACTATGCTAGACTGTGCCTTCCGCAGCGTATGTCCTTTGCAACTCCCATTTTCTTCGCTTAATTTGTTGTTCCAATGGCTGTTGTTGGCTCTTTTTCCACAAGTCTTCATTCCTCACCATGTCCTGCCACTTTATGAACACAAGTCTTCATTCCTCACCATGTCCTGCCACTTTATGAACACAAGTCTTCATTCCTCACAATGTCCTGCCACTTTATGAACACAAGTCTGCATTCCTCACCATGTCCTGCCACTTTATGAACACACGTCTTCATTCCTCACCATGTCCTGCCACTTTATGAACACAAGTCTTCATTCCTCCCCATGTCCTGCCACTTTGTGAACACAAGTCTTCATTCATCACCATGTCCCGTTACTTTATGCCCATTATCCTTCGTAGACATGTTAACGAAGGACTGGGGTCATTGTTGTATGACCCTGGTCGTTCTCCATCATTCCGACCCATACAGCAACACTGAGTTGACACTGGCGTTGAATATTCAAATTTTGGTGTGAATCTTGATTGCTGTGGATTACCATATGTTGTTTAGCGTCAGGAATGCCCTTCTTACCTTTTCAATTCTGATCCTTACACCTGTACCTCCTGATGTGTCAATTGTGTTGCCAAAATAGGTCAAGGTATCCACTTCTTCCAACTGCTCTCCCTCCAGCATAATTGATTCTTTGCTTTAAGTGTTGAGTTTAAGAAGCTTGGTTTTCTTCATGTTGATATTCAGTTCCAGTTTGTCCGATTGTTCTTTCACCCTATCAAGTTTCTCTTGCATTTGGCTGTGACTATGCTTTGTGATAAAAGTACCAGATTATCTGCGTAGTCCAGGTTTTCTAATTGTGACAATAGTGTCCACTGAATGTCAGTTTCTTTTCCTTCGAATGTCTTCATTATCCAATCTATGGCCAACAAGAAAAGGAAAGGCAAGAATAGGCATCCCTGTTTGCACCCCGAAGATGTCGGTCAGTGCTCAATCATGTACCACTCTATTAAATGTGTCTCTGTACATATTCTGGATGAGGGTTGTGTACTTCTCTGGTATCCCATAGTGTCTCACAGTTGCCATAGAGTAATTCCATCCCCACTGTCAAACGCCTTTTTATAGTTTATACAATTTGAGTATAGCGATGAGTTCCATTCAATACTTTGTTCTGTAGTGTAGCGTAGGTATATGATCTGTGTATGATCTTCCCCGATGAAATCCTGCCTGCCGCTCTCTGATCTTTTTGTCTACTTCAGTTTTTAATCTGTCCAAGATGATTCTGTTGATTATCTTGCCTGACACTGACAGCAATGTAATCCCCCTATAATTGCTACAATCTGCCAGGTCCCCTTCTTAGGCAGTTTAAACAGATGTCTTTATTTCCATTCTGTTTGCACTCTCTCCTCCTTTCCATTCTGTTTACACTCTCTCCTCCTTTCCATTCTGTTTACACTCTCTCCTCCTTTCCATTCTGTTTACACTCTCTCCTCTTTCATATCTTCTTGAATAAACCTTGAAATATATCAGTGGCCTTATCTATATCTGCCATTATGGCTTCTGATGCTATTTCATCCGATCCTGCCGCTTTCCCTTCCATGATTTTAGACATGACCTTTTGGATTTCTATCTTACTTTCTGGTTTGCAGTCTAAGTTCAGGGTCTCCTCTGCTGGTAGGATGATTGGTGCCTCTTGTGGTGGAGGTCTTTCTTTGAAATATTCAACCCATCGTTTCTGTTGTTCCTCCGATGATGTCAATATCCTGCCTTCTCTATCTTTGGTTGGTTTGTCTGTCTGTATATATTTGCCATTTTCTTTGTTAATGAGTAGAGATATCTCATATTTCCTCTCTCTGTTGCCTCTTCTGCCTCCTGTGCAAGCTTGTCAATATATTTCCTTTTATTTTTCTTAATGTATGTCTCGACCTCTTTGTCTGTAACAGTAAAATTACTCTGTGCTTCTGCTTTGGTGGCTCAGGTTCGGCAATTGTTGAGTATAGCTTTCTCCTTTTTCATTTCTTCTATTTTATGTAATGTCTCTGTTGTGATCGATTCTTTGAGTTGTTTTCTCTTGAATCCCACAGTTTCTCCACATGTGTTATTCCACATCTCTTTAGCCTGGTCCCACAAACTATTAATGTCCATTTCTTCATCCTAATAAAGCTCTTGTATCACTTGGTATCTGTTATCAAATTTTGTGCTACATTCTGTCTTCTTCTCCTGGTGTTGTAATAAGTGTACGTTATATCTTGTTCTCCTTGCGCTCTGTACTGGGTACTTTTTTAGTTTGAGCTGCAAAATCGCCAGTAAGATGTGGTGGTCTGACGCTACATCTGCGCCTCGCTTTACTCTTAAATCTTGTAGTGTACTTCTGAACGTTTGGACTGAAACAGATGTCATCTATCTGTTTTTGCGCTTCGTGGTCTGGTGATCTCCAGGTGGCCTTAGGTACCTTCTTGTGTGGAAGTCTGGTGATCTCTATATGGCCTTATGTACCTTCTTGTGTGGAAGTCTGGTGATCTCCAGGTGGCCTTATGTACCTTCTTGTGTTGAAACATGCTTCGTCCAATTATCATTTTAAGTAGGGCACATAACTCTGCAAACATTTCCCCATTTGCATGCATCAGTTCCAGTCCTTGACTTCCTTAAATCTGTTCGTAACTCAGGCAGGTTGCCTGCTCGCACTTTAGCATTGAAGTCTCACATAAATATTAGGAGATCTTTCTTTTTCTGCGTGTCAAGGACCTCTTCCAGCTTGTTGTAGAACGCTTGCTTTTTATCATTGTCAGTCTCGTTAGTTGGGGCATGGCACTGAATGATGTTTATATTGATGTATTTGTTCATAACTCTAAAGCTTGCGCTAATGATTCGATTGGTAATAGCCTACCACTTTGTCAGCGCCCAATGTACTTCTCTGTAGAGCATCAGTGCCAATCGTTTTGTACGTTGTGCATCATTTCCATAGTTTCCAGAACAAATGATGATTTCCCCAGTAGTCAATCTCATCTTTCCTGATTGTGTCCATCTTGTTTCGAACAGTCCAAGCACTACCCGATTGTAATTCCTTATCTCTTGAGCTATCTGGGCTGTTTGACCTTCCTGGTACATTGTTCTAACATTTCTTGTCGCTAAATTCCTTTTCTTCTTGGTATTCAGAAGGGCAGTGAGCCGTGGAGCTTCCTTGCGGCTTTCACTCCACTGTGCCACTTCTCGTTTCGAAAGGCCCTTCCTTTCACAAGGCCGTTTGCTTCTGTTCTGTTGTCAATGTCTTCGTAACCGATATATTAAAAAAAAAATAGATTTGAGTGGTCGGCCGTGATCTAACCTATTGTAGTCTAACAAAATCATCAATAACAACCTCAACAACATCATCAATAACAACCTCAACAACATCATCAATAACAACCTCAACAACATCATCAATAACAACCTCAACAACATCATCAATAACAACCTCAACAACATAATCAATAACAACCTGAACAACATCACCAATAACAACCTGAACAACATCACCAATAACAACCTGAACAACATCACCAATAACAACCTGAACAACATCACCAATAACAACCTCAACAACATCATCAATAACAACCTCAACAACATCACCAATAACAACCTCAACAACATAATCAATAACAACCTTAACAACATCATCAATAACAACCTGAACAACATAATCAATAACAACCTGAACAACATCATCAATAACAACCTCAACAACATCATCAATAACAACCGCAACAACATCATCAATAACAACCTCAACAACATCATCAATAACAACCGCAACAACATCATCAATAACAACCTCAACAACATCATCAATAACAACCGCAACAACATCATCAATAACAACATCAACAACATCATCAATAACAACCGCAACAGCGTCATCAACAAAGAAAACCCACAAAACAACATCATCAATACCACTATCATCGGCAGTTTGAGATTGTTCCGGCGATCATGGCCTGTTTACTTATTGTTCGCTTAGATCCTTAATGAGTGACTGACAAGGCGATCATCGCCTGTTTACTTATGGTTGGCTGAGATCCTAAATGAGTGACTGACAAGGCGATCATCACCTGTTTACTTATAGTTCGCTAAGATTCTGAGTGACGTACAAGGCGATCATCATCTGTTTTCTTATGGTTGGCTGAGATCCTAAATGAGTGACTGACAAGGCGATCATCACCTGTTTACTTATAGTTCGCTAAGATTCTGAGTGACGTACAAGGCGATCATCATCTGTTTTCTTATGGTTGGCTGAGATCCTAAATGAGTGACTGACAAGGCGATCATGGCCTGTTTACTTATGGTTCGCTTAGATCCTTAATGAGTGACTGACAAGGCGATCATCACCTGTTTACTTATGGTTCGCTTAGATCCTTAATGAGTGACTGACAAGGCGATCATCACCTGTTTACTTATAGTTCGCTTAGATCCTAAATGAGTGACTGACAAGGCGATCATGGCCTGTTTACGTATGGTTCGCTAAGATTCTTAGTGACTGACAAGGCGATGATCGCCTGTTTACTTATGGTTCGCTCAGATCCTGAGTGACTGACAAGGCGATCATGGCCTGTTTACTTATCGTTCACTTAGATCCTAAATGAGTGACTGACAAGGCGATCATGGCCTGTTTTCTTATTGTTCGCTTAGATTCTCAGTGACTAACAAGGCGATCATGGCCTGTTTACTTATGGTTCGCTGAGATCCTAAATGAGTTACTGACAAGGCGATCATGGCCTGTTTACTTATGGTTCGCTGAGATCCTAAATGAGTGACTGACAAGGTGATCATGGCCTGTTTACTTATGGTTCTCTGAGATCCTAAATGAGTGATTGACAAGGCGATCATGGCTTGTTTACTTATGGTACGCTGAGATCCTAAATGAGTGACTGACAAGGCGATCTTGGCCTGTTTACTTATGGTACGCTGAGATCCTAAATGAGTGATTGACAAGGTGATCATCATGCCTAGTGGCGCTGTTAAAGACATCAAAAGCCTCCCTCCCCACTTCACTCCGTCCAGAGTTATCTTCGTATTGTGTCCTACCTCTGACTCATGATTGTATTTCAGAACATATAGTTTTTGGGTAGGATGGTTCCTTACTACATGTCCTTGGGCCGGCCACTCTCTCCCATACCCACTGTGTCCATAGCATAGCAGTTTGGTGATGGCCGGTTTAACTCCAGCGTAGACTGATTCTGAAGGTGTGGATATCCTCTCTATGTAAAGTTTTCTTGGTTTATGGTTGTTTTAAGCCAGATAAAAACAAAGATCTTCTAAATCGAGAAATTGTGAGAAAAGTGACAGCTTTTATGGGCCAATAATGAGAGACGGAGCGATGGTCCGAGTAAAGCCTTGGTCAAACAAGGTACCTCAAAACAAAAGACGGAAATTAGTTTAAACAGCATTTGGTTACCTGCATAAGCCACTTTTTTAATCTCTGGTTGAATACCAGGATTACAGATTACAGAGAGATTAAACTCATATAAGGCGCACACAATAACCCAAATCGGCTTAGCTGATAGCAGAATACAAATGTCAGAAATATGCGTCTGTCACTCGCTACAATCACAGGTTTTATCGATTACTCCCCCTGGGTCCTCGAGCTGTCGCCATATTGACCAGCATTTTTATTTTTCATCTCGAACCTAAAAATATCAAATGTAAACTCATTACTTAGGCACATCTTGGTAATTAATCTTGGCCTAAGGCTGCCATTACACATTTGAATGTGTTGCTTGTATATGCCAGAAAGGCGCGTAACAAAAAGTCAGAAATAAGTATCTGTCGATCAATACATCATGTGTTTATAAGGTCACGCAGTTGACAAGGATTTCATTTGATTCCTCTAGATTATGGCCGACAAACTTACAACACCAAAACGGCCGCGTGACGGCATGTTCAATGATCCTAAGGCCACAAGCTGGTGCAAAAGCAGTTTGAAGTCAACACCATTTGAGTAAACGTTCGATAGCCTAAATGGTCACTCGAATACATGTTGAAAGGGCCACAATCCGGCCAAACCTGGACACGCCCTCGACAAACACACGTTGGTAGTTTATAGCCTTTGTTCTGTTTCTTTGATCATGAGTTCTATCACATTTAAATAGTACCACTTCAGTTTGGTGTTCTTAAATCAGATGCAGTTGTGTGTCTAGCTCAGGACACACACCGGTTCATTGAACAGAGGTTGTGGCCATCAAGTAGCCCAGCCTTTAACCGCGGAGACATGCATGATCTGGTGTGTCCTGCAAGAGAATGACTACCGAAAGTAGCCCAGCCTTTAACCCCGTTGACATGCATGATCTGGTGTGTCCTGCAAGAGAATGACTACCGAAAGTAGCCCAGCCTTTAACCCCGTTGACATACATGATCTGGTGTGCCCTGCAAGAGAATGGCTACCGAAAGTAGCCCAGCCTTTAACCCCGTTGACATGCATGATCTGGTGTGTCCTGAAAGAGAATGACTACCGAAAGACAAGTCTTCTGTTCTGCCTTTTGGCGTTCTTTTTGCCGCACGTTTGAGTCTCTTTTTCTTCTTCTTCTCCTCATTAAAGCCTTTTCAACTTCCTCTGGAAGGTCTTAAACAAATCTATTCCAAGTCCTCATGTGCTGGGCCATCCGTCTTGTATGGTTTAGTTATACTTTTCTTGTAATTGACTTGTCCATTTATATTACAGTATTGGAGCTAAACATGTCTATGTGTTGAGGTAACCAGCCTTTTGCCTAACCTTCCTTAGCCACCTCTAACAACATGCTTGATAGGTTGCAGTGTTACTATTCTTAGCTCCATTTTTGGGTCCCGGTAACATTCATGAGAATGTTTTACTATGTATTTCTTTTACTTCTTCTTCTTTATCTTCTTCAATTACTTCCTTTTCATCTACCATTTCTTCGTCGTCTTCTATTCTAAAAGTTTCACTCCCTCCTCTTCTTTCAAAACTGTTTCATCCATCCTGTCGACATCCTATTTCAAAAGAGGTTTGTCAGTGTGAAATCTCTTAGACTGTTTCATCCATCCTGTCTACATCCTATTTCAAAAGAGGTTTGTCAGTGTGAAATCTCTTAGACTGTTTCCAGCCTGCCCGCAAAACAAGAGAAGTTGGTCAGTGTGTAAAGACTGTCCCCAGTCTGCCCGAAAACAAAAGAAGTTTGTCAGTGTGTAATCTCTTAGCTCTTACACTGTCGCAAACCTGCCCGCAAAACATAAACTCCTCGTATCTCCCTGTGCCCGGCTTTTACCTGACTAAATGATTTACCTGACTAAATGATTTACCTGACTAAATGATTTATCTGACTAAATGATTTATCTGACTAAATGATTTACCTGACTAAATGACCACTATTTGAGACCCATCCACTGTGCTTCCCCCCTTTAGCCCCCGCCCCCTATCGTCAGATGGGCTATGATCAAACTGACACACTCTCCTCAACAATGACTAAGTGGGGGCTCGAGATAGGACAATTTGTGTTATTGCTTTTCTCCGTACTCGCTAATATGCTATGGCCATCATTTCCATCACGTAATTCTCTTTTCTTTCTCACTTTGTCTTGTCGTTGGTAATAAAAGTGATGTCCCATATTTGTTATGTAGCTCGCCATTTTTATTGTGAATTGTTCCCTGTCCTTTCTATCTCTTTTGGTGCTCTATCTATTCAGCATGGGAGATAATAGGTTTGTTTGTTCTGGCCAGTAACAAGGGATGTAATTTTAGTGCTGTTCGCGTGTGACTAAATATATAATCGTACTCCAATTAGTGCGGGACAATGGCAGTTCGGATAATCGCAAATGTTGATAATTTTAAAGCGGGTGGGGTATGGTAGTGAGGGACGTTCGATTTGATAGAAATCAGTCAATTAATCGTTATAAATGATTGGCGGTAGTTTTTAACCCACGGGAGAAAGAGATTTCATCGACTTTGGCTGAGATCAAAGTGGTGTACACTTCCAGCACAGAGTATAATCATATGAACCATAGGAAGGAGATGCTGCAGTGAGACACACTCAAACCGATTGCCCATGGATGGCTAATATGTCAGATCAGTTAGACTAGAGTAACTTGTGGATCAATAACACCAAATACAATACTTGGCGGCAACTGCATTTCGGCTCATATCACACATACACACACACACACACACACACACAACATTAATGTCCGTTTGTTAACTGGTCCGTCACGACTAATGAGGGCCCCTCTCTCTGTTCGAGCATTTATTGAAATATGTAAAGTCAGTCTATGGGTGATTGACGTGTCCCACGAGGGCCTGGCCTGGACAGAACGTGAAGTGTGGGCAGGTAACGTGTCCGTGTCAAGGTATGATTTCACGAGATTCTCTAGCCATTCTCCGCTGTCCAGCTGCTACTTTTCTAGATGCCTGGCATGACTCTGCACCTTCACGGAGAGACGTGCTCCAGGTGATTCGGCCCTGCGCAGGAACTATCCAAATGTCGGACATTATGCCAGAAATTGTCAAGGTTTTGGAGGTGCCGAACTACGGCAAGGAAAAGACAACCAGTTTTGGAGACGTAACAAGTCTCAATCCTCCGGGATCTTGTCGGGATCAACTTTCTGTCCTGGTCATATTCTGATGTTCGCGATGATGAAAGAGGAGAACACTGTCCCAGTCTTTGCGACAGTCCTACTGGTACATAGGTCACATAACGATCGTAGTCTCTGTGGCGAAGTGGTCAAGCCGTTTGCCTCGTGTTCAGATGGACGGGGTTCTTCTTCTTCTTCGTACGCTGTTTACAGCAATATTTACGTTGCACTGTTTTATTTTGTTAAGCCTGTGGCTCAGTGCATCCGATTTCAACAGGCGTTTCTGTAGGGTTGCCCTCCTTAGCCTTTGGCTGTCCCCAGCCTAACTGCAAGGCAGCAGTTGTTTTTGGTCAGAGTTGTCTCTCTTAGGAAGTTGTCTTGCAGGACTATCGAGTCTTTCCTACTCGTGTCTATCGGGTTTGGCAATGATATGATGGACTATGTACTAGTTTGTACTATCCCGGAAGAGAGGCAGTCCAGTGTGACTTTGTCCCAGGATCGTCACGTCCTGCCAGAAACGTAGCATATGCATGTAAGTGAGGTATCTCTTCGCTCCCTTTATTTTCTCGGCTCATCTGCAGTGATGGTAGGCCTAGCATTCCCCGCCACCCGGGAGGTTGTCACAATAGGGCAGGAGGTGCAATGTCCGCTGGACTGCATCTCTTCTGCGTCCATTGGGATGACTGATTGCAGACAGAGGTAAAGAGCGAGGCAGGAGTGTATTTGGCCAGGTGCATTTCTGCGGCTCGACCGAACCGGGCTGAGACGCAAGCCCCAGCCATGTCGTAGCCTCCCATCACAGCGGTGCTGAGATTTAGGGCGGGATTCTGGCTTAGAGGCGTTCGGTCGTAGTCCCTCAGATGGTAGCTTATCAGCAAAGCACGTGGACCAAATGTCAGGGACCTGTGATTCCTCTCGAAATAGTGCATTTGACCAGGGGACAAGCCTGGTCATTGCACGGAGATGTTGTTCGCCTGGTGTGCGAACATATCTCATGGTAAGGGTTGAGTCTCAGCAGTTCGTAGTGAGGTAGCTGATCTACTGCTTAGGGCACCCCGACCGAGAACTAAGTCTTCTACAAATGGTTTCATACCTCATCGCCGTATGAGGTGAATATCGAGCAGCTTCCCGCCCGCTTTGATCGGCGGACGGCAGAGACCTCATTCTGCGGCTCGACCGGGCGGGGCTGGAGCGGGAGCCCCAGGTCCCCACCATGTCGAAGCCTCCCTTTGCAATCGTGCTGAGCTTTTGGGCGGGATTTTGGCTTAGAGGCGTTCGGCCGTAATCCCTCACTTTGTAGCCTCGCGCCGTTGGCTTATCAGCCTAGTACGTGAACCAAATGTCTGCGGCTCCTCTCGAGGAGAGCAGGATTACCGTAGCAACGCCCTGTCATTAGTATGGTAAAACTGACCTGTCTTCCGATGGTCTATTTCCAGCACCCGTTCAATATTAGACCGGACGTATCAATAGAGGGCTTTTTAGTTTGTCAATGGCCAAGTTTCTGGAACCTGCGATTTCTGCAGGGTTAAGACCAGATTACCATAGCAGACGCTCCTTCATTAGGGAGTTAAGAGACTGACCTGTCTTCCGTGGGTCTAATACCAGCACATGTTCACTTTTAGACCCCACGAAGGTGCTCTCGATTTGACAGTCATTCTACATTATTGGCGTGTTAAATCAATTTAAGCCGCAGGTTCCACTCCCGGTAGTGCTCTTCCGTCAATTCCTTTATCAAACACTGAATGCAGACCAACCGAGCCACAGAGGGCATAACCCCAGATTTTCGAGGGTCTAAATCCAGCACCCGTTCCATATTAGACCCAAGGAAAGTGGTCTCGGCATGTCAGTCATTTCAGTGTTGGCCGTGTTGAGTCAAATTAAGCCGCAGGCTCCACTCCTGGTGGTGCCCTTCCGTCTATTCCTTTAAGTTTCAGCTTTGCAACCATACTTCCCCCGGAACCCAAACACTTTGGTTTCCCGGAAGCTGCCCGCAGAGTCATCGAAGCGACTCCTGCGGATCGCTAGTCGGCATCGTTTATGGTCAGAACTACGACGGTATCTGTCGTCTTCGCGCCTCTGACTTTCGTTCTTGATTAATGAAAACATTCTTGACAAATGCTTTCGCAGTAGCTCGTCTTGCGGCGATCCAAGAATTTCACCTCTAACGCCGCAATACGAATGCCCCCATTTGTCCCTGTTAATCATTACCTCCAGTTCCGAAAACCAACAAAATAGAACCGAGGTCCTATTCCATTTTTCCATGCACCAATATTCAGGCAGCCGAGGCCTGCTTTGAACACTCTAATTTTTTCAAAGTACACGCGCCGGCCACCCAGCGAAGAGCACCCGTGGGAGAGAGCCGGCAGACGGTAGGGCAGGAGACAACGGGTAGTGAACCGGCGCGAGCCGGACCGCCCGCCTGCGCCTGAGATCCAACTACGAGCTTTTTAACTGCAACAACTTTAATATACGCTATTGGAGCTGGAATTACCGCGGCTGCTGGCACCAGACTTGCCCTCCAATAGATCCTCGTTAAAGGGTTTAAAGTATACTCATTCCAATTACGGGACCTCGAAAGAGTCCCGTTTTGTTATTTTTCGTCACTACCTCCCCGTGCCGGGAGTGGGTAAGTTGCGCGCCTGCTGCCTTCCTTGGATGTGGTAGCCATTTCTCATGCTCCCTCTCCGAAATCGAACCATGATTCCCCGTTACCCGTTACAAACATGGTAGGCATGTCACGTACCATCGACATTTGATAGGGCAGACATTTGAAAGATGCGTCGCCGGCACATGAGGCCATGCGATCAGCACAAAGTTATCCAGAGTCACCAGTGGGGACGCCGCAACCCCGCGAGGGAAAACGACGATTGGTTTTGAACTAATAAAAGCGCTCTTTCCGCGAGGGTCGGAGCTTGGTAAGCATGTATTAGCTCTAGAATTGCCACAGTTATCTAAGTAGGATCGTGTCAACTAAGGAACCTCGACTGATTTAATGAGCCATTCGCGGTTTCACCGTCAGACAGTGTGAACTTAGACATGCATGGCTTAATCTTTGAGACAAGCATATGACTACTGGCAGGATTAACCAGATATCTGTCGGAGACGTAAGTACCGCACACACCGGTCGGCGAAGGACGGGTGTGTAAAAAGCCTCACTGGGACGGCCGCAGGGACCGACTGACGAACGGACGGACGGTTGTTCCCCCCGTCCCTCACTCCGTCGACCTAGGACCGCCTGACAGGGGCCCCTTCACACACCAGACGACCGAACGACCGACCGGGCTGGCTCGAGGAGGGATGGCAGCGCTCTGTGCAGAACGGATCCCAACGACCCCGGCGATGAATTTCACTGGGACTAGAGACAATTTGGCCTGCCGGCCTGCCCTTCTCCCGAGGGTTGGTCCCCGGGAGAACACAGGGCCTTCAGGCACGATTCCTGCTTTCCATTTGCCGGTCACAAGCTCTTTGCGAGAGTCTGACCACCAGCGAGACGAACTGTCGAGCTCTGCTATAAGCCTTAGATAAATCACCAACGACTGACAACGTTTCTCGATACGGACCAGAGTAGCGCACCTCGGCGGAGGAGACGCCAAAAAAAAAACCGCATCCCGATACCTCTACGGGGAAAGGCGAGCAAGCGTTTTCGGCAAGCCTGCGCTATCGCTCCGCCTGGCGGGACTGAGATCGCTTTACGAACATTGGCTGAGATTGAAACGCGGCGGCGAGACAACTACACCAGATGGTCGGGATTCGATTTCGAGCTGTGACGGTCGGTCCATGATGTCAATTTTGTCCGGAGAACCCTGGGTTCTTCGCTGGAATTCGTGCTTTGTGAGATGCTCTCGGCAGATGGGGTACCCAAACAGATGGGGTACCCAGACAGATGGGGTGCCCAGACAGATGGGGTACCCAGACAGATGGGGTACCCAGACAGATGGGGTACCCAGACAGATGGGGTACCCAGACAGATGGGGTACCCAGACAGATGGGGTACCCAGACAGATGGGGTACCCTTCTGCCGAGAGAGACCGAGCTAAAATGGGAATAAAAACCAGAGGCAATGAAGTCGAGCCGCTGCTTAAGGTTTGAAAAAAAAAATTATTAAGGACACTGAACTATTGCTATTGACATCGTGGGAATCATTCAAGCAATAATCCATCTACAGTCACTAATTGGATGTGTGCATGGGACTGGCAATCTCGTCGTGTCAAACAAATTCCAGCGTAAACTCCCACTCTAAGAGCACAGTCCACTCGAGTGTTATTGGGGCTCTGACTGTAAGAGCACAGTCCATTCAAGTGCTACAGTGTCCAGAAATGGAAGACCATAATAGCAATGTTGTAACCTGCCCGGCATGTCGTAAGAAGCGACTACTGAAGGATGGGCACAGAGATGTAAATTTAATTCTGCAGAAACTCGCCTCCATCTTTGCACTAAATTAAACAAAATGAATACAAATGTGGTCCAGTGATGAGACACCCACAGAAACCATGACTGATTTGTGTGGTCGAGTAATGAGACACCCACAGAAACCATGACCGATTTGTGTGGTCCAGTGATGAGACACCAACAGAAACCATCACTGATTTGTGTGGTCCAGTGATGATATATCAACAGAAACCATCACTGATTTGTGTGGTCGAGTGATGAGACACCAACAGAAACCATCACTCATTTGTGTGGTCCAGTGATGAGACACCAACAGAAACCATGACTGATTTGTGTTGTACAGGGATGAGACACCAACAGAAACCATGACTGATTTGTGTGGTCCAGTGATGAGACACCAACAGAAACCATGACAGATGTGTGTGGTCCAGTGATGAGACACCAACATAAACCATCACTGATTTATTCAACTTTGGTTTTGTTCGCGAAGATCCATTTAGCATAGACTTTTATTTCTGCTAACGCCAAGCCGATAGTTCTGTTTATTGATAACCTGAGCAGCAATAGTCAGTTTTTCAGCCGTGACAAATGAGAAACTCGGTTTATACTCTGGCACGTGTCGCAAGGAATCTTGGCACAGGGAAAGCCGTTACTCTGTCTTACGTTCAATTAACTCAGTTGCCCGATATATTTTTTAAAAATGTGAATATTTGAACTTGAAGCTTCTTTTCGGCGTTTCAGCCCAAGGAGATTTTAGAAACGCCCCTGACGAGTAATTTGACGTTGGACAAGATGTGTTAGCGGGCCCCATCTTGACTTAGCACAAGCTGGTTAACTTCATTGATCGTGCCATCTGTTAGCGCAGTGCGCGTTCGACTAGTGCCTTCAAGGCGTTCAACAGTGCTGGTTTAATGTATCTTTTGTCAGTCTGCATAAATTCCATCCATTGCTTGGAAAGTCCTTGAGAAGTCGTTTCGTGCCATAATGTTTGTTCTGTAGAAGAAATGTGATCACAGATTGTTCTTCTTCATTGAGCGCCATTTTGCAGCAGTAGATTTCAGTTGTTTACATCCCAATTCTGCAAGAAGTAACATTCGTGTCTTGAAATGCAGCACTTGAGATTGGAATTTCTCAAAGGGATTGTCTTATCATAATTGTCACAAAATATCATCGGGCCATTCTCTGCAGTCCCGCTCTCATCCTCATGCTTGTCGCCGAAACAAGAATACAAACTTAGGCTAATCTGTCACAAAGCTTAGCAACAAAGGTCAAAGTTCAGCAAATAAGGTCAACGTTCCTGTTGGTCTTTAATTGGGTCATTTGGGTCACAATCAAAGTTCGGCAAATCAGTCATGGTTTCTGGTGTCTCATCACTGGACCACACAAATCAATAATGGTTTCTGTTGGTGTCTCATCACTGGACCACACAAATCAGTCATGGTTTCTGTTGATGTCTCATCACTCGACCACACAAATCAGTCATGGTTTCTGTTTGTGTCTCATCACTGGACCACACAAATCAGTCATGGTTTCTGTTGGTGTCTCATCACTTGACCACACAAATCGGTAATGGTTCCTGTTGATGTATCACCACTGGACCACACAAATCAGTCATGGTTTCACTGGACCACACACATCAGTCATGGTTTTACTGGACCACACAAATCAGTCATGGTTTCCCTGGACCACACAAATCAGTCATGGTTTCACTGGATCACACAAATCAGTCATGGTTTCACTAGACCAGACAAATCAGTCATGGTTTCCCTAGACCACATTACCTTTAACTTGATTTCAAGAGAGATTACGATTACTACCGAAATGGATTTCTGGTAAGTTGTCGTCTTCCTGACACGAGCTGATATGTCTTCTTCCTGACACGAGCTGATATGTCTTCTTCCTGACACGAGCTGATATGTCTTCTTCCTGACACGAGCTGATGTGACTTCCTTCTGACACGAGTTTATGTGTCTTCTTCCTGACACGAGTTGAGGTGTCTTCTTCCTGACACGAGTTGACGTGTCTTCTTCATGACACGAGTTGAGGTTACTTCCTTCTGACACGAGTTGAGGTGTCTTCTTCCTGACACGAGTTGATGTGTCTTCTTCCTGACACGAGCTGATATGTCTTCTTCCTGACACGAGTTGAGGTTACTTCCTTCTGACACGAGTTGATGTGTCTTCTTCCTACACGAGCTGATGTGTCTCCGTCCTGACACGAATTGAGGTGTCTTCTTCCTGACACGAGTTGATGTGTCTTCTTCCTGACACGAGTTTAGGTGTCTTCTTCCTGACACGAGTTGATGTGACATCTTTCTGACAGGAGCTGATGTGTCTTCTTTCTGACACGAGTTGAGGTGTCTTCTTCCCGACACGAGTTGAGGTGTCTTCTTCCCGACACGAGTTGAGGTGTCTTCGTCCTGAGACGAGCTGTTTTCGTCCTGACACAAGTTGAGGTGTCTTCTTACTGACACAAGTCGAGGTGTCTTCATCCTGACACGAGTGAAGTGTATATATATATATTCATACACACACACGCGAGCGCACACACATACACACACACATACAAGGTCAAGTAAGTAAACAGGTCAGAAATGGCTTTAGAAACCATTGACTATTTTACCCACTTTGAATCCGTAGAAGGATTTTGCTGGCATGACTTATCAAAGCTATGGTTCGATAATTTGTACATTGCTTGAAATCATGTATATATATCTTCCTTTCATTTTACGTTATTGATCCCATGAAAATAATCCCCGCTCCCTTCACACTCCTAGATATCGTACTCTTGGATGTCACACTCACGGATGTCACATTCTTAGATATCACACTCCCGGATGTCACATTCTTGGATGTCACACTCCTGGATTCCGCCCTCCCTTCTTCCCATATCCAAAATACAATAATAAACTATGACTGTATCTCCATCACCATATGGACGAGGAGCGCTCGAGCAAATATTACGCCTCTCCTTCACACATACCTAGCCTATTTCTGAGCCTGGCAAGCCGTAGCGACAATCTATCGATCTGAACGTATTATCACAGTAGTCCATATTGCCCATACGTACACGAGATGGCCATTAACACACTCTGCTTGTATTCATAAGAGGTATATTTTTGGTTATTACCAAATAACGGGCAGCGGATCGATAACGGATTATAGCGTAGAAAGGGTTGTATTAATCATTTATATTATTTGAATTGTTGATTCCACTGCGCCATGTTTCTATGCTTGGTCTGATACCAGAAATGATGGTGAAGTGGCAAGTCTAACCGATTGGTTTGATTGCTGTTGTTATCTCCACGAGGGCGTGTGTTCAAAACCTCGGTAAGACAACAACCCTCCCCACTACTACCCACCCCCCCCCCCTTTTCCATTGGAGGTAACATTACATTTTAGCCTGTACAGTACATATCTACTGTAAGAGCAAGCACCCTTTATTCCTCAATAAATCCTCACGTGGACCTCGACAAGGAGGATAAACGCTACAGGTAGAGTTGAACAAAAAAATAGAAGTCGTCCGCGTGTTGTCGGGGCTCGAATGTGGAACAAATAAATATAAGACTGTAGCCTGTCAGGCATGTCGTAAGAGATGCCAAAAAGAGAATTGAGTGCAGAGTTAGTCTACTCCTGCTGAAACGATAAACTACAACATACTTAAAATGTTGATTTAAACAAGGACTACAGAAACACTGGAGATTAATGATCAATGAGAATATGATGCAGTAGAAAACAGTTGTAACAAACGTTAAACGAGTTTCGATCAATGGAAATAAGCAGCACAGACGACGTGGGATAACTAAGTTTAATGTGTTATGTTCGTGGGATAACTAAAACAAAACATGAATACAACTGCTGACATTAAAACCAATGCAATTAGTGAAACAAAACTCCCTTTGAAAGTGGGTTGCATCCTATCTAGAAGTCAACACTTGTGATGAAAGTGGAGAGTATCCTATCTAGAAGTCAACACTTGTGATGAAAGTGGAGAGTATCCTATCTAGAAGTCAACACTTGTAATGAAAGTGGAGAGTATACTATCTAGTGGCAACACTTGTGATGAAAGTGGAGAGTATACTATCTAGTGGCAACACGTGTGATGAAAGTGGAGAGTATACTATCTAGTGGCAACACTTGTGATGAAAGTGGAGAGTATACTATCTAGTGTCAACACGTGTGATGGAAGTTGCCGCTAGAGATTGACTTAGATGGGAAACACGACATAGGCAGGATCGAATACGCAGATAAGGGTAGAACAGAGCGAGAGACTGAATGCAGAAACGGTAGATAGGAAACTGACTGCAGCAAAGGTCTGGACATAGACACAGGTATGGAGAGACACAGGTATGAACAGAGACAAAGGTATGAACAGAGACAAAGGTCTGGACACAGACACAGGTATGGAAATTGACACACATAGTTAAGGTATCTACTCTTCGGTGACGAGAAAATTGCGAGACGGGATTATGCGAGAAATAACGGTGGTTATTTGAGAGCGAAAAACAACAACAAAAAGAAGAAATGAAAACAGAAGGAGAAAAAGAAGGAGAAGAAGAAGGAGAAAAAGAAGGAGAAAAAGAAGGAGAAAAAGAAGGAGAAAAAGAAGGAGAAAAAGAAGGAGAAGAAGAAGGAGAAGAAGAAGGAGAAGAAGAAAAAGAAGGAGAAAAAGAAGGAGAAGAAGAAGGAGAAGAAGAAGGAGAAGAAGAAGAAGAAGAAGAAGGAGAAAAAGAAGGAGAAAAAGAAGGAGAAGAAGAAGGAGAAGAAGAAGGAGAAGAAGAAGGAGAAGAAGAAGAAGAAGAAGAAGGAGAAAAAGAAGGAGAAGAAGAAGGAGAAGAAGAAGGAGAAGAAGAAGGAGAAAAAGAAGGAGAAGAAGAAGGAGAAGAAGAAGGAGAAAAAGAAGGAGAAGAAGAAGGAGAAAAAGAAGGAGAAGAAGAAGGAGAAGAAGAAGGAGAAAAAGGAGAAGAAGAAGGAGAAGAAGAAGGAGAAAAAGAAGGAGAAGAAGAAGGAGAAGAAGAAAACGCAGAAGAAGAAGAATGTCGTAATGTGCGATGTTATAAATTGTAATATTTTCCACTTGTGTTTGATAAAGTTTCACATGCGTCGTTGAAAGGGAAAAAATACCCCAAGACGTACAATCCAAGGCCAGAGGGCGTGAACAGAGGTATATAGGAGAATGTGATGCAGCACTTGCATCATCCGGTATTTTCTAATGCGGTTCTCAGAGGTTTGAGATTGAAGCTCATGTGGTCAATCAATGACCATGACAATGCAGTATCCGAAACTCAGGAATTGCTAGACCCAGCTGATGTTCCAATCTTGACCAGATCCTACAGCTGTTCCAACATTGTCTAGATCATGCATGTGTTACAACCCACCCCCGTCCCCCCACTGGCTTACATCACTTCCTTTTTGTTTCCCCAGTTGGATCACTATTTTGCCTTTTCCATATTTGGCGGCCGCTGGCTTATCCGACCCTCCCCCTCCTTACGCTCTCCTGGCGATCTTATTTGACAGCTGTGCTTCATTTACAGTCGAGATTCCGACCCAACCAGTCGCGATGACAGACACTATATCAGATAAGTAGACCATTTTTTCCTTATATGTTGATTTGCTAATTCAGCATTGTTGTTGTTTATTGTCCCTGATGAAGGCATATTCGTCGTAACGTAGGTTTTGTTTGTGTTCTCGTATCTGTGCGGTATCTACCTTACCCATTTTAAAATTATGATTAAACATAATTTTTTGAGGGGGAGACATCAGCACGGAGTGCGAAGAGGAGACATCAGAACAGCGTGTGAGGGGGAGACATCAGCAACAAGTAAGGGTGGAGACATCAGCAACAAGTAAGGGTGGAGACATCAGCACAGGGCAAGGGTGGAGACACCAGCAACAAGTAAGGGTGGAGACATCAGCACCAAGTAAGGGTGGAGACACCAGCACGGAGTGCGAAGAGGAGACATCAGAACAGCGTGTGAGGGGGAGACATCAGCACAGGGCAAGGGTGGAGACATCAGAACAGCGTGTGAGGGGGAGACATCAGCAACAAGTAAGGGTGGAGACATCAGAACAGCGTGTGAGGGGGAGACATCAGCACAGGGCAAGGGTGGAGACACCAGCACGGAGTGCGAAGAGGAGACATCAGAACAGCGTGTGAGGGGGAGACATCAGCACAGGGCAAGGGTGGAGACACCAGCAACAAGCAAGGGTGGAGACATCAGAAACAAGTAAGGTTGGAGACATCAGCACAGAGCGTGAGGGGGAGATATCATCACAGAGCATGAGGGGGAGACATTGGTTGGTGAACGGCAATTTTGTCTTAAGATGCTGAGCAGTAAATGAGCTGCAGTAGTTAGCGACCCATAGCTGACTGCTAGCGTCAGGGTCAGCGAACCATATCTGACTGCTAGCGTCAGGGTCAGCGATCCATAGCTGACTGCTAGCGTCAGGGTCAGCGAACCACAGCTGACTGCTAGCGTCAGGGCAAGCGATCCATAACTGACTGCTAGCGCCAGGGTCAGCGATCCATAGCTGACTGTTAGCGTCAGCAATCCATAGCTGACTGCTAGCGTCAGGGTCAGCGATACATAGCTGACTGCTAGCGTCAGGGTCAGCGATCCATAGCTGACTGCTAGCGTCAGGGCCAGCAAACAAGCGCTGCCAAGACCCTTCTACACCTCCAGGCGGTGATCCTGGATAACAGGCAGCGACAGAACAGACTGACTAAAGGGAGGGGATTGAAGTGGAAAGGCTAACCCGGTTCTCAAAAATGCCTGCTGAAGTCGGATGTGTCGGACCGAAACGTACAAAAACGCAGTCAAGCTGTAAACTAGCGAAACAACGTATTTCGTTCTTCGGGCAACATCCAGCTACTTACAGGGCTTTGTTGTGGGAGAATAAGAACGAACGAAACGAAGAAGATTGGTGAACGACTGCAGACTAGATGTGAGACTCTTAGTTGCAGGGTTGCCATTCTGTTTTTGGTTTGTGTAGCATTTCGTTTTAGATAATACCTTTGCAAACCACATACACAACCCATCTTAGTCACAGTGTACGGAATGCTTGGTAAGTATCAGTTGTTTCGTACTCTCGTCTTCGGGAACCACAAGTCTATTTCGATATACCTAGCCACTCAATTCAACCTCAAGCAATGGAGTCAATGAACCTTACATAAATCAATCGGGTATCGAAATCACGCCATCATTCAGAGATCTGAGTACTGAAATAGCCCACATTTGTCGTGGCGGGTTCGTATTCCGAGAAAGCGTGTTGCCTTAATATCGATACTCGCATCGATTAGGCGCGTGAATTAAGACCGCTGGATGTGCTGTTGTAATCTGGAGACCAGATGTTAACATACCGTTCACACACAAACACGCGCTGGCTGGCTAGGGATTTCTTGTGGTTACCCCAAGGCACAAACTAACGCGTGGCTGTAGCAGTTGTCCCGTTTTCACATTCAAGGATGATTAACTACTGAAATATGTTCGTCAGAGGCGTGTCCACGTTGTGGTCATTTTCACAATATGGCGACAATATTCAGCGGATTGGCTCCCGGTGACAAGAATAGGACCGCTGTAACCTACAAGGCATGTTGTCAATCGCTATTAACGAGGGTTGTATGCTGCCGAAGACGGATGTATCGAACCGAAAGGTACAAATATCACAGTCAAACTGTAAACTAGCGACACAACGCAGTCCGTTCTCTGGACTACACCTTACTACTTGCAAAGCCCTGTTCGGGGTTTGGTAGCGGGAGATTGAGAACGAACGAAGAAGAAGAAGGGTCGTACATGGGGCTAGAAACCTTACCTTTCGTATTTAACAACGATATTGCTACAACTCTACGACATCTCAAATACAGACTTCCTGTGAAGGGACGAGTTGCAGCTGAAACCTACGCCTTCACATTAGCCCGAGAAGGTGAATTATCATTGTGAGAGGCAACGATAACAGAGACATTCCTATTGTAAGCACTCGAAAGTCAAGCAGGCGTTCATTCCGGAGAAAAAAACATGAAAAAAAAAACACAAAAAAAACTAGTAAAAGTTGATTAAGGTTGAGCTTAATCAAAATTTAAAAATGGGTATGGTCAGATACCGCACCGAGACGAGAACACTAACAAAACCTACGTTACGACCAATAGGCCTTCATCAGGGACAACAACACTGAACTAACAAATCAACATATAAGAAAAAATGGTCAACTCATCTGTTTCAGGTGGGAGACGCTTTCTGTTTAAGCGACCAGTCGTGCCAAGTACTCGATAGAAACTGAAATGGGAGCGGTCAAACAAAAAGTGGCGGAATATGCCTGATAAGCCAAGCGTGGCCAAATAGTGGTCCAGATAGGAGAACAATGAGAAGGCACTATAAGCCGGGAGGGCGTGATATTGATATAAGAGAGGGGGGAAGAGAACTGATGGAAGAATGGGGGGGGGGGGGGGGGGGGGGGGGGTAAGGAAGACAAATAGATGGGGGCCAGTGTGAGGGTTTAAGAAAAAGTATGGAAGATATTTATACCATGTGGTTGGAGACAGCCTATACTCGAGATAAGTCTGTTCTCAAGGGCGAATCGATGACGATCGTCAGAGAAGCACGAAACTAGACCAGTGACACTGACGTCAGCCATACCCCGGTGCTCAGGACCATTGAAGTGGCTGGCAATTGGGGAACCAGTGCTGTTGCGGATGTCGTTGAGGTGTTTGCGGAAACGCTCCCGTAGTTCCATACCAGTTTCCCCAATGTAAGTCATACCACACTGGCGGCAGATGATGGAATAGATGAGGTTACGAGATTTGCATGTGAACCCCTCTTTGATGAAGAATTCAGCCTTAGGAAAGGTAATGGAGCGAGAAAGGATGACATGAGGGCAGGTAACACAGCCACGTGAATTTTTGCACGGCCTGGTACCTGGGAGGCTATGAGGGCTGGTGTGTAGGGGACTACTGACCAGCAAGTCCCTCAGGTTCCTGTCACGCTTGTAGGCGACAAGGGGAGGATCCGGAAAAACTTCGCGAGTGGCAGGATCAGAGTGAAGGATAGGGAGATGGCGGAATAGGATATCCCGGACAGAGACGCTGTGAGGGTGATAGGTGAGGACGGGTTTCACATGATCAGAGGGAGGACGGCGGGTGGGAGTGAGGGAGTCTTGGCGGGAGATAAGAAGAACCGACATTCCGGAGAGAACCGACATGATGAAAGTGAAGTCATAGGTTTTCTAGGAATGCGCATCGACATAAGAAGGACGTAAGATAAGGGATTCGCACATTGATTGTATATTTGCCAGATTATGAGCTGTCTGGTATTAGCAGGACTGCCATTTTGACGGAGTTCTCGAAGGGGGGGGGGGGGGGGTGGGAAATGAAAGGGACGATATTCACGGGATTGTGCGGCCGTCTTTCGGGTTATCAAAGGGTTATTGTGGCTGACAGCGGATTGGCTGACAGGCACAGCGGATTAGCTGACAGGCACAGCGGATTGGCTGACAGGCACAGCGGATTGGCTGACAGGCACAGCGGATTGGCTGACAGGCACAGCGGATTGGCTGATAGCAGCCATCCAATCAAAACTCACTTGAGTCAGGGTTAGGGTTGGACTTTCTGTTGCATCTTAGAACATGCTCTCAGTGTGAAAGCGGTCTTTTCTTTTCTCAGACATACAGAGAGTTGACACATATAGATGATAGCAGAGTGACATAACCAAGATACAAATTTATATAGATGATGGTGGCAGAGTGACAGAACCAAGATACAAACAAACCGACATCCACGTTACGCCCACAAGACCTTCATCAGAGAGAAAGAGAAAAATAAGACAACTAACGAATCATAACGGGGGCTCGGCTTGTTTCTGTTCTGGAAATATCACTGCTATCGAGAAAGAGTTAGATTTCTGTTTCCTGTACCGGGTAGGAAGGAAAGTTTTAGATTTCTGTTTCCTGTACCGGGTAGGAAGGAAAGTTTTAGATTTCTGTTTCCTGTTCCGGGTAGGAAGGAAAGTTTTAGATTTCTGTTTCCTGTACCGGGTAGGAAGGAAAGTTTTAGATTTCTGTTTCCTGTACCGGGTAGGAAGGAAAGTTTTAGATTTCTGTTTCCTGTTCCGGGTAGGAAGGAAAGTCTTAGATTTCTGTTTCCTGTACCGGGTAGGAAGGAAAGTTTTAGATTTCTGTTTCCTGTAGCGGGTAGGAAGGAAAGTTTTGGATTTCTGTTCCCTGTACCGGGTAGGAAGGAAAGGCACTGGACCTTCTGCTCTATTAACTATAATCCACAAGATCTAGTCGCTCAAGGAAGCTGATTAATAGTGATATGAAATTATAATACCTAATCTAGATTCCGTTACTGGGATTTTGTATAAGCTGGGTTAAAGAACTCCCCATTGTGTATAAGCTAGGTCATAGAAGTCCCCATTTTGTGTAAGCTGGGTTAAAGAACTCCCCAGTGTGTATAAGCTAGGTCATAAAAGTCCCCATTTAGTGTAGGCTAGGTTAAAGAACTCCCTATTGTGTATAAGCTAGGTCATAGAAGTCCCCATTTTGTGTAAGCTGGGTTAAATAACTCCCCAGTGTGTATACGCTAGGTCATAGAAGTCCCCATTTTGTGTAAGTTGGGTTAAAGAACTCCCCATTGTGTATAAGCTAGGTCATAGAAGTCCCCATTGTGTATAAGCTAGGTCATAGAAGTCCCCAGTGTGTATAAGCTAGGTCATAGAAGTCCCCATTTTGTGTAAGTTGGGTCAGAGAAGACATCTCTAGCACATCAGTTAACGACCAACAGTTTCTGATGTGGGACAATCTTGACCTTTTCAGTATCGGAAAGCAGGTTGTTCTGCCAATATTTCCATCCATATTTTAAAACACGAAGCCAATTATCCGAAAATGTGATTACCGGAAAGTCTCAGAACCTTCAGTCCTTATCTGTGAAGGTACAGAACGGTCAGCTACAACGTGAATTAACAGAACACCTAGATGGCCTATGTCTTCGGGCGATTGTGTAAGTCTGCTTTCTGCATCGTGCTGTGGGTTCATGTCAATGGATGAACTGACGGGTCTAACAAGCGTCCATATTGCGAGACTATGGATATGGAACGTGGTGGCCTTCTTCTGGATGGTGACATGGTAATTGATGAGCTGACGATCCAGATACTGCTGGTGGGTCGGACAGAAGGGTGTTACTGAGAGGACAGAGCATGTGCACCCAGAAGACAACTGCGACCATCAGTATACACACTCTTCGCTATTTCTTGAGCGTCTATGTGTTTTCCCAGAGTACAGTGACCGGGTATTCCCAGAGTACAGTGGCGGGGTTTTCCCAGAGTACAGTAACGGGGTTTTCCTAGAGTACAGTGGTCAAACTGGATCAGGATCCTGAGCATTGCATGACCTGCAGCTAGTTTCAGGGCCAACAAACCAAAGCTGCCAACACACTCCACATGGTGATACTACATAACAGGTTGCAATATGGAATCTGCAGAAGAGATCGAAGAGGGATGTCTCACACGGTGCCCAATAAAACCGGCCAAACTCGGATGTGTTGGACCGAAAGTGCAAATATTGCAGTCTAGCTGTAAACTACGACACAACGCATTATGTTCTACTGGTAACATCTTGCTACTTCCAAAACCATTTCCAGGGCTTGGTAGAAGGAGATTGAGAACGAACGAAGAAAAAGAAGATCAAACAGAAAAAGCTGGAATTGAGCAGAAAACCTCTTTTAACAAATGCATTTATGTCATTGAAGATCTCATGGACTGTAAACATTCTACTTATTGAAGATCTCATGAACTGTAAACATTCTACTTATTGAAGATCTCATGGACTGTAAACATTCTACTCTTTGAAGATCTCACGGACTGTAAACATTCTACTTATTGAAGATCTCATGGACTGTAAACATTCTACTTATTGAATATCTCATGGACTGTAAACATTCTACTTACTTCTTCCCGGAATTTCTTGATGTTGTCTCCTTTCTGAAAATAATAAGAAAGTCCTGATTAGATTTCGCAGACATGTGTTGGCATTCAAACAGATTACTCGTAAACTATTCATCAGCGATCACGTGTTATGTAGACTGGTCATCATTGTATGCGTAATAACTTGGAAAGTAAACAAACAGTGGGAGAAGACCATCGATGCTTTACAGAAGAATGGGGTGCACCTAGCCCAGACAGGGACAGCTTTGAGAACTGAGGGGTACAAAGGGAATTAATGAACAACATCAGAGTCAGACTGTAACAACATCAGAGTCAGCCTGTAACAACATCAGAATCAGCCTGTAACAACATCAGAGTCAGCCTGTAACAACATCAGAGTCAGCCTGTAACAACATCAGAGTTAGCCTGTAACAACATTAGATTTAGCCTGTAACAACATCAGAGTCAGCCTGTAACTACATCAGAGTCAGCCTGTAACAGTTGTTGTTGTTGAACTCACATAGTCCACTCTTTTGTGCGCTCTGAAAAGGGTGTTAAGTGGCAGGCTGCAGTGTCTTTACTCACACCCCCAGCGTGCTGTTGAAGGTGGACCGGGGTCCTCCGGGCGGTTGTGCTTCATCTGTTTGTCTCACACTACTACAGAGATCACATTGATCGCAAACTTCGTTAGCCAGGCTGCCATGAAAACAGCTCGTTTCCAGGGATAACTGCAAGGAAGTTGCGGTGCGGTTCTTGGACAGCATGTTTTGCCTGACCTTGACTAACATATCCGATCAGTATGTTACGTCTGACCTTGACTAACATGTCCGATCAGTATGTTGTGCCTGACCCTGACTAACATGTCCGATCAGTATGTTGTGCCTGCCCTTGACTAACACGTCCGACTAGTATGTTGTGCCTGAACCTGACTAGCATATCAGATCAGTATGTTGTGCCTGACCCTGACTAACATGTCCGACCAGTATGTTGTGCCTGACACTGACTAACATGTCCGACCAGTATGTTGTGCCTGACCAGACGTCCCCTCTCCTCTACTGTGGCGGTAATCTGGCACCTTGCTGAAGCCCGTACTGAAGGGAATGTACGAGCCATATATGCCAGATCAAGACGTCGCTAAACGTGGCAGCATAACATCAAGAGATGGACAGGTACCACCTTCAAGAAAAGAGACACATGACAGGGGAGGACCAACGTACGACGTGAAAATAGCAACAGGCCAAGCCTAACAATCTGATACTCATGTTAACTCAAGCGATGTTTCATGGAAATAGCAACAGAGCAACCCTAACAATCTGATACTCAAGTTAACTCAAGCGCTGTTTCAAGGAAATAGCAACAGACTAACCCTAACAATCTGATACTCAAGTTAACTCAAGCGATGTTTCATGGAAATAGCAAGAGACCAACCCTAACAATCTGATACTCAATCGCTGTTTCAACAGGCCTGATTCCAAGAATGTTAAATTTATTTGTTCCAAAAAACTATAAATATGAAAAATGGTGCATTATATAAATATATGATGCCGCGAAGATTGAATGCAGAAAATGGTAAAATACAAAACAAAAAATCAGGCACGGGTAAACGCTTTTACGTTTCGAGACAAAACAATTGTTATTTAATGATTAATCTGAGTATTCTCCCTTTGAATGGGAACCGGAAATCAATCCGACAACGTTGTCAACGTCAACAGCTGTCAAAGGGAAGTAATTAATCTAATGGACTGTCTCTGTTGCACATTGCCAACACTGCATGGAGAATGGCCGTCCCCACATCAGGACCATGTCATCGGATATTTATTATGCATGTGTCAAATAAACAGCGTAACCAATGACGCGATACAACAAATTGTTCCAAAATGCTGATAGATTCTTAATTGTATTAAATTGAGCAGATCGGATATCACTACATTCTGGGCAGATCTATAGATGCCTACTTTTTGTTTTTATAAAACGAGGGGTGTGTATGTTATGTTTTATGTGGCCGATTAGCGCTGTGTTAGGTCACTCGCTTTTCATGGCAAAGGTACAGGTTTCAAAACCAGCTCCAGTCGACCCAGCTGTAAATGGGTTCCTGACAGGCGGCTACGAAGCGAGGAATGGAACTGGCCATCCCACCTCACATCCATGGGGCTTAGTACGAGGGCGACGGCAGTGTCTGTTATGGGATTACCTTGACGTTTTTTACCTTTGTTTTGTTATGTTATGCGATGCAATGTTATGTTTTGTTATGTTTTATTATGAAATGCGATGCGATGCTATGTTATGTCATGTTTTGTTATGCTATGCGATGCTATGTTATGTTATGTTATGCTATGTCATGTTTTGTTATGTTATGCTATGCTATGCTGTGTCATGTTTTGTTATCGTATGCTATGTTATGTTATGCTATGTTATGTTACATAGAACCGATAAAACTACTCTGGTCGAAACTGCTCATTTTCGACCATTCTTCTTAGCGATAGCCATGTTTTGATGATGTCCACGCGTGAAGTCCAGTTCTGTAGATCAAGGTTGTTGTGATGGGTAGGTCTACAAGACTCCCGGTCAGCTTGTGCAGACATCTGTGCCAGTGGCCCAGTGCTCAGTTCATAGTTGTCTAAGTCTAATCGGTCTTGTGGGATATGTATGTCTGTCCGTACTGCATGTCCGCACGTACACTTGGGCGATGGGCCCAATTTGAGTCTGTGGTTTCTTTTAAAACTGTTATGTCCAGTTGCCCTAGGTAGAGGATCCCTTGTTCACAACGATCAAGGCAGTGATAGTTGTCTCTCGTTATGTCTTCATTCCCTATGGCTTGGATAAAAGTCAATTTTTGGTGATGGTGATTTCTTTTCTTGTATTGTTCCCTCCTTTGCTGACCTGTCCGCTCTCTCAGTTTCTGATATGTCCCAGGTTGATGGGATCCACCGTAGCACTAGTCTTCATTTGACTTTGATTTCGTCTTCACCTTTTTTAAGCTCTGACGGTTTATCATTCATGAGAGCTTGCAAAACTGAAACTGTATTTGTTAGGAATACAATTTGCTGACATTGACTTGTGTTGTTTATTATTTCTGCAGCAATGCCTAGTTTCTGTACATGATCCGTGCAGTTTGAAGACATCTTGTCAGTTTCGATACGTTCAATGCATAACGAAGGCTGTGCATGATGCAAGTCTATGCTTATTATTTCCATTTAATTCCTGTTGTCTGGTGTAAATGTCTGGTGTACATGTCTGGTGTACATGACTGGTGTACATGTCTGGTGTACATGTCTGGTGTACATGACTGGTGTACATGTCTGGTGTACATGACTGGTGTACATGACTTGTGTATATAACTGGTATACATGGCTTGCGTACATGACTGGTGAACATGTCAGGTGTACATGTCTGGTGAACATGTCTTTATAACAATTATAAATACACACGTCATTCAAATGAAAACAGCAATTTGTTGTTCTTTTTTCAAAATGTATTAAGAAAGATGGCATAGAACTATCATTTAACGATGTTGTATTATTTGCGTTTGCTACTACCCCCTGCTCACCCTACCGCCCTCACAGTGCCGCCTACAAAGTGCATGACTTGCTGTTGAACAATAATAATTGGTCACTTGTGTAGTAACTCATGCACATCGTAGTATATCAACTATCATGGCTGCTGTCCTGGCACCTACTTTGAAGTCCCTCGCAACGATACTGTCAAGTTACATGTCAGTGACACGAACGATACTGTCAAGTTACATGTCAGTGACATGGTGTTACAATGTTATATCGTCCCCTCGTAATGTTGTTGTCATGTCATTGTTCTATTTGACTCTGAATGACATTCCTAACATACGGCCATTTTTTTGCTGACGACAATCAGAGAGTGGATATGTTGTCTAAGATAGTATCAATTCTGAGGATAATTAATGTGGATATGAAAGCCAGTGAAATCCTCTAACAAAGATCATATAAACCATAGAAACGATACACCAAGATTGAAATTCTAGTTTAGAGGATGTACAAGTAAACTGACAGATAGCAAGGAGACTCGTGGGAACTGTGTGCTAATCTAGAGCCGTGTCGACACATCGCGAAGGGCTGACCGAGATTTAGGTTTTCTTGCACATCCATAGAACACCAAGATCATTGTAGAAACAAAATTCACATGTGAGGAACTAATACACATAGAAACAGTATGTCTGGGATGTCTGCTTCCACCATTGTTGTTCAACATTGACATTGATATAACAACACAAGCCAGCCTGATTGCATCATTGGCAGTGAAACTCAACACGGAACGAGAAAAACATCACCCCACGAACGAATCAATCCAAACCACAAAAACAACATAATAAATGCCAACGAAAACAGACTTTTAAATTTTGTGGATACATTTGACATAACTTCTGAAAAATATCAGGCGAGGTCAGTTCGTATGAACAGTAAAGACACTTCTTGCCTTTCCCTAGTAAACGGATCAATACCTAGTATTTCTTTCTTTATTCCATACCGATTATTGAAATCGTAAAGTAATGTACTTTGGTAGACTTAATAGTATTACACGCTATTACACTTCTACAGCGGCAGCATACAAGTCATTGTTTTATTTCATAGTTGGAAGGCTTGGCGGGACGGTTCTGCTTTCCAGGTATGTACTAGCGATGGGTCAGAGCCTAGTGGAGGAGAGGGTCTATTGTGTATTGCAGGCATAGAGTGCAAGATTTTATTTGCATCTCCCCAACGAACGACGAATATCTTCGTCATGTGATCTAAGATAAGCTATTAATAAATTATTGACGCAAGTGCATTGTCACAGATTGGAAGGGTCGAGGAAACGCACAAGCTCTATACAATTCTTCTTAAATGTGTAGCAAAATTAGAATACACATTTTATGGCGGCCTATACGAATTAAACAGCATTTGAAAAATATTTTAAGCCGACTAATCTAAATTAAAACACACCCTCAACCCCCGACACAATTTTCAAAGTTACTTGACTAGTAGCAGAGTACACCAACCGACACTGGAAAATACAACGCGAAGACTAACACAACAGGGACGGAAACTATGACGATTAGCATCTAACAAGATCCACTAAAACACACACGTGAGGAATGTCCACCAGACACACACGTCAGGAATGTCCACCAGACACACACGTCAGGAATGTCCAATATAACACACATGTCAGGAGGAATGTCCACTAAACACACACGTCAGGAATGTCCACAAGACACACACGTCAGAAATGCCCACTAAAACACACACGTCAGGAATGTACCCTAAACACACACGTCAGGAATGTCCACCAGACACACACGTCAGGAATGTCCACTAAAACTCACACGTCAGGACGAATGTCCACTAAACATACACGTCAGGAATGTCCACCAGACACACATGTCAGGAATGTCCACAAGACACACACGTCAGAAATGTCCACTAAAACACACACGTCAGGAATGTACCCTAAACTCACACGTCAGGAATGTCCACCAGACACACACGTCAGGAATGTCCACCAGACACACACGTCAGGAATGTCCACCAGACACACACGTCAGGAATATCCACCAGACACACACGTCAGGAATGTCCACCAGACACACACGTCAGGAATATCCACTAAAAACACACGTCAGGAATGTCCCCTAAACACACACGTCAGGAATGTCCACCAGACACACACGTCAGGAATGTCCACTAAACACACACGTCAAGAATGTCCACTAAACACACACGTCAGGAATGTCCACCAGACACACACGTCAGAAATGTCCACTAAACACACACGTCAGGAATGTCCACTAAACACACACGTCAGGAATGTCCACCAGACACACACGTCAGGAATGTCCACTAAACACACACGTCAGGAATGTCCACTAAACACACACGTCAGGAATGTTCCCTAAACACACACGTCAGGAATGTCCCCTAAACACACACGCCAGGAATGTCCCCTAAACACACACGTCAGGAATGTCCACTAAACACACACGTCAGGAATGTGCACTAAACACACACGTCAGGAATGTGCACTAGACACACACGTCAGGAATGTCACTAAACACACACGTCAGGAATGTACCCTAAACACACACGTCAGGAATGTCCACCAGACACACACGTCAGGAATGTCCACCAGACACACACGTCAGGAATGTCCACCAGACACACACGTCAGGAATATCCACCAGACACACACGTCAGGAATGTCCACCAGACACACACGTCAGGAATGTCCACTAAAAACACACGTCAGGAATGTCCCCTAAACACACACGTCAGGAATGTCCACCAGACACACACGTCAGGAATGTCCACTAAACACACACGTCAAGAATGTCCACTAAACACACACGTCAGGAATGTCCACCAGACACACACGTCAGGAATGTCCACTAAACACACACGTCAGGAATGTCCACTAAACACACACGTCAGGAATGTCCACCAGACACACACGTCAGGAATGTCCACTAAACACACACGTCAGGAATGTCCACTAAACACACACGTCAGGAACGTTCCCTAAACACACACGTCAGGAATGTCCCCTAAACACACACGCCAGGAATGTCCCCTAAACACACACGTCAGAAATGTCCACTAAAGACACACGTCAGGAATGTCCACCAGACACACACGTCAGGAATGTCCACTAAAACACACATGTCAGGAGGAATGTCCACTAAACACACACGTCAGGAATGTCCACAAGACACACACGTCAGAAATTCCCACTAAAACACACACGTCAGGAATGTACCCTAAACACACACGTCAGGAATGTCCACCAGACATACACGTCAGGAATGTCCACTAAAACTCACACGTCAGGAGGAATGTCCATTAAACACACACGTCAGGAATGTCCACCAGACACACATGTCAGGAATGTCCACAAGACACACACGCCAGAAATGTCCACTAAAACTCACACGTCAGGAATGTACCCTAAACACACACGTCAGGAATGTCCACCAGACACACACGTCAGGAATGTCCACCAGACACACACGTCAGGAATATCCACCAGACACACACGTCAGGAATGTCCACCAGACACACACGTCAGGAATGTCCACTAAAAAAACACGTCAGGAATGTCCCCTAAACACACACGTCAGGAATGTCCACCAGACACACACGTCCGGAATGTCCACTAAACACACACGTCAAGAATGTCCACTAAACACACACGTCAGGAATGTCCACCAGACACACACGTCAGGAATGTCCACTAAACACACACGTCAGGAATGTCCACTAAACACCCACGTCAGGAATGTCCACCAGACACACACGTCAGGAATGTCCACCAGACACACACGTCAGGAATGTCCACTAAACACACACGTCAGGAATGTCCACTAAACACACACGTCAGGAATGTTCCCTAAACACACACGTCAGGAATGTCCCCTAAACACACACGCCAGGAATGTCCCCTAAACACACACGTCAGGAATGTCCACTAAACACACACGTCAGGAATGTGCACTAAACACACACGTCAGGAATGTGCACTAAACACACACGTCAGGAATGTGCACTAGACACACACGTCAGGAATGTCACTAAACACACACGTCAGGAATGTGCACTAAACACACACGTCAGGAATGTCTCCTAAATACACACGTCAGGAATGTCCCATAAACACACACGTCAGGAATGTCCCCTAAATACACACGTCAGGAATTTCCCCTAAACACACACGTCAGGAATGTCCCCTAAACACACACGTCAGGAATGCCCCCATAACACACCCGTCAGTAATGTCCCCTAAACACACACGTAAAGAAGACCCATATCATGTCCCCTAAACACACACGTCAGGAATGTCCCCTAAACACACACGTCAGGAATGTCCCCTAAACACACACGTCAGGAATGCCCCCTAAACACACCCGTCAGGAATGTCCCCTAAACACACACGTAAAGAAGACCCATACCCTGTCCCCTAAACACACACGTCAGGAATGTCTCCTAAACTCACCCGTCAAGAATGTCCCCTAAACACACACGCCAAGAAGACCCATACCATGTTCCCTAAACACATGTACTTAAGAGATCTTGTTTGTGACACGAATTTTTGCAGAAAATGTAACGGCTCGACAGGGATATTCAAAATCTTTATCTTTTCGCTTATCCTGTTTTGCCTTTCATGTTCAGGATATGAAGGCATCTCTATACTGAGCCCTACTGTGTGCTTCTTGCACAGTGGCATTCACATCCTCAGATATTGAAACTAGATCTCAGAAAGCCTTGGATGGGACCTATCAACTGCCACCACTACTTAAACACCAGAATACTAACTTGGTAACAAAGCAACAACAGATAAACAATATACGACTACCAACTTGGTGCTAGCAATGCCTAATGTGCTATTTATTCTAGACACATGAACAGAAAATTTACAAGAAAATGAATTGGGCACTACCAGAACAGATGCGAATTATGAGATTAGGAATGCGGAACTACTTCTTGTATCGAATACATTTCCAGACAGCAAGTTGGGTGATTAGGGCATCTAGATCTGGTTACAAACCCACGAAGACCAACACATGGTAGATCTAAAGATGAGGACAAACCTACAACAGCACAGACTAACAACAAACGGCCCAACACACTCGACCCGAGGAGGGCAACCTAAGCTTCACACATCCCTTAACAGTGCAAGTGGGCGGAAACTTAAGAGCAGCAAGTAATGTCAGGATTGAACGACAAATCAATACCCGTGATACGAGGACGAGAAGCAGAGAAGACGCAGAATGTTGACTTCGATAACATGTCTGCAGTCAAAAGAGGATACCAATGAGCTGGTTTTCTTGACAGATGGAAGGTCCACAGCGTACACCTTGAAAATTATATAATACACAGAGCACCATTCAGTTCAACAACAGACAAAACAAGGAGTATACGAAAATACAACTTCAAACTTACATATCACATGCAAATTCAAACTCATAAATATCACATACAACTTCAAACTAATAAATATCACATAAAACTTCAAACTGATATATCACATAAAACTTCAAACTGATATATCACATACAACTTCAAACTCATATATCACATGCAAATTCAAACTAATAAATATCACATAAAACTTCAAACTCATATATCACATACAACTTCAAACTCATATATCACATGCAAATTCAAACTCATAAATATCACATACAACTTCAAACTAATAAATATCACATAAAACTTCAAACTCATATATCACATAAAACTGTATGAGTTTTCACAGCTAACACACGGTACCAATTATAAAATTGCTCCAAATGTACGGAGGCAGGTTACCAAATTATGGATTCCCAACCACGACAAACACGCAGTTACGCTCTCTTAAGCTGCTGGATTCTGGAGCATGCACTTTACAATTCCCTCGAACAAACAACACACCATGAACAACCAGAACAAGCAACCCAACAACATACAACTTACTGGAGAAAACAACACACCATGAACAGCCAGAACAAGCAACCCAACAACATACAACATCCAACTTACTGGAGAAAACAAAACAAAACGAACTTGACACAGGACAAACAGAACAAGCAGGTGAACAACATTCTTCCTTGGCCACCACAAGCGCCATATTCAAGATAGCTGGAGATAGCTCAGGATGCGTGGACTCTGTTCCAACCTCCCTTGACAGATAACTCAGGATGCGTGGACTCTGTTCCAACCTCCCTTGACAGATAACTCAGGATGCGTGGACTCTGTTCCAACCTCCCTTGACAGATAACTCAGGATGCGTAGACTCTGTTCCAACCTCCCTTGACACAAAGGATCGCTTTAAACTTGCCGGATTCGATCGCCCACCGTTTTCGTGCATCGCATTGAGAGACAAGTGTCTTACTTAACGTAACTTAACGTCTTTACACTGATTTAGAAGACTCTACAGAGTCTGTATACAACCAGTTTCATTTACATCACCTTGCTCTAAAAGCTATGCGCATCCAATTTATTCTTAAATGCATTAACTGTCCCTGCCTCCACTACCTCCCGTGGCAGTGCATTCCAAGCATTCACCACTCTCTAACTAAAAAAATATTTCCTAATATCTAATCTGGACCTCTCTTTAGGTAATTTGTAGCTATGCCCTCTTGTTTTTGTGGGTGGCTGTATTAAAAAAAACAACTTGTTATAGTCAAATTTATCCATTCCTCTGATCATCTTATAAACCTGTATTAAGTCACCACGAATTCTTCTCTCTTCTAGACACTGTAGGCCGGTTTTTCTGAGTCTTTCCTCATAACTGTAATTCTGGAATCCCACTATCAACTTTGTCGCTCATTTTGTATTCTTTCCAGTATGTTTATATCTCCTCTATGATAAGGACTCCATACCTGTACACAGTACTCCAATCTAGGTCTTACTATTGCTTTATACAGTTTGACTATCACAGTTAACTTACCTCTCGGCACAACTACCCCAGTTGAACATCGTACACCATAACATTCACACACCAACATTCACACACCAACATTCACACACCAACATTTACACACCAACATTCACCATGAATAGCACAACTAAGCGACATACAAACCAATGATACAACGCACCCATATGAGCAATTACAACATCCAGAACATGCATTTTCAAATTCACTGAACACATAATACACCAAGAATTTCCACAACTGACAGAACAACAAAAAAACAAAGATTGCCAGAGGGAATGACCATAACTTATAGCACTGACATTTCCCAAAAGCACATAGCAGTTTTCATTCCCCATCTAACAGATACAGCAAGTAAGGAAACAGCTTACAATTATCAACAGGTGCTATTGTAGAAACTGGCCCATTTAAACTCACTCAAATACAGAGCACAGAAACATTTCAGTAGTAAGCGATTTACGCACTTGTCCCTAACATCAATGGGACGAGGTTCGAGTGCTGCCGTTGTACGCTTAAATGTATCTTGATGTATACAGGTACATGACTCACAGTCATAACTTGAATGGTGGAAGGCAGAAGACCGACATAAAAAGCTGGTTGCTCCAACACAAACACAAGATAAAGACCTCGCACAGCCTCTAACAACTTCATCGCTGTCAGCAGTGTCTGATAAGACACGACCTTACATTATCTTACAACACACGCACACACACACACGCACACACACACACAACGGAAACAGAAAAAGGAGATTCCTACCTTTCCTATAATGCTTCCAACTTCCTGAAATTAAATAGAAAAAACAAACAAATAAGTCATGCGTAAATATACGTGTACAAACTTTATCAACAATGTATACAAGGCTAGAGTAAGGTTTGACATGTTGTCAAACCACGCGGAGTACTACAAAGCTAAAGGTTTGCTATGTTGTTAAACCATGTGGAGTACTACAAAGCTAAAGGTTTGCGATGTTGTTAAACCATGTGGGATAATACAAAGCTAAAGGTTTGCTATGTTGTCAAACCACGTGGAGTACTACAAAGCTAGAGGTTTGCCATGTTGTCAAACTACATAGAGTACTACACAACTAAAGAAATACATGCCACAGTAATGATCTCCAACGTCTTTGTGACGTCAGTCCTTTTGAACAGATCTGAAACATGGCGGATTGTGATTGTTACAAATCCCAGAGCTTTGCCAGCAGATCCTAGTGAAAGATTCATTGTATCCAGTGGTTCGACGAGGTTACAAACATAAAATATCTTCTTCTTATCCTCGTTCGTCTTCAGACCTCAACTTCAATGACTCTAACAAAGGCAGCAGTCGACTCAAGGAAGTGTAAAAGGAAAGAATAGGACATAAAGAAACGGTGGAACAGGAAACAGTAGAAAGACAGTGGTGTTGAATAAGCTACGAGACAGCATCACCAGGCAATCTCTGTGGTGGAACTCTCACGGGAAATAGGGCAACGATAGTGCAAAGATAGGGCAAATATAGGGCAAAGATAGGGCAAAAGACATAGAGTATATCGTGAGGCTGATACTGGAGAAAATAGCTACAGAACAGATCTGCTTGGAGAAGACCACCTGATGGTCTTTGTTTCCCACTAGGTTCAAGGTAGAATACAGGGAGGCAAACTATTTACAAAAAAACACAATTCGACACCTACAGCGCATTGCACGATCTCGCTGTGGTGGTTTCAGTATCCATTTATTTAACATAATGAGGTTGTTAGCGCTAAACACAACCCTTTTCAGTCGTCACGTACGCAAAGCTTGGAGGTGATGTGGTAATTTACTTTCTCTGTACATTCATACCTTCCTACCTACCTACCTATCTACCTATCTAATCTAAAATCTATCTATCTATCTATCTATCTATCTATCTATCTATCTATCTATCTATCTATCTATCTATCTATCTGTCTATCTGTCTGTCTGTCTGTCTGTCTGTCTGTCTGTCTGCCTGCCTGCCTATCTATCTATCTGTCTGTCTGTCTGTCTGTCTGTCTGTCTGTCTGTCTGCCTGCCTGCCTGCCTGCCTGCCTGCCTGCCTGCCTGCCTGCCTGCCTGCCTGCCTGCCTGCCTGCCTGCCTGCCTGTCTGTCTGTCTATCTATCTATCTATCTATCTATCTATCTATCTATCTATCTATCTATCTATCTATCTATCTATCTATCTATCTATCTTTCTATCTATCTATCTATCTATCTATCTATCTATCTATCTATCTATCTATCTATTTATCTATCTCTCTCTCTCTCTCTCTGTCTGTCTGTCTGTCTGTCTGTCTGTCTGTCTGACTGTCTGTCTGTCTCTCTGCCTGTCTGTCTGCCTGTCGGCCTGCCTACATCTCTGCCTGTCTGTCTGCCAATCAATCTACATACTTGACTTCTTAGTTACACACCTGTCTGCCTAAATGGTCCCATTTTTATCAATCACAGGGTAATCTAGTTGTAGAAATGGGTGCCCGATACATACACATACAGATATGAACTTGTACTAAACTATTTAAATCCGTAACTATATATATATCTCAGTTCTCGCTCTCTCACTCTACATCCCTATATTTAGTTATCTCTATATGTTTCTCTATTTCAGTATCTCTTTTCGAAATCTCCCTGTAACTCACTTCTTTCTCTCATGCCTCTTTCTTCCTCTCTTTCTTTCTCTCACTTTCTTTCTTTCTTTATATATTTCTCTATATCTCTCTTTCTCTCACTATTTATTTATACATACATAAATAAAATAAATTGTTTCTTCTTGTGATCGCATCTTTGATGACTGCACCGTCAAACGAGTTCTTGTGATGAACTAGCCCGGTTGTTTCGAGTTTCCCCTTAGCTCTGTGATGAACTAGCCCGGTTGTTTCGAGTTTCCCCTTAGCTCTGTGATGATTTTGCCCGGTTGTTTCGAGTTTCCCCTTAGCTCTGTGATGAACTAGCCCGGTTGTTTCGAGTTTCCCCTTAGCTCTGTGATGAACTAGCCCGGTTGTTTCGAGTTTCCCCTGAGCTCTGTTCAATCGCTTGGCCGGTGTATCTTCCTCGACCATTCTTTCATCTCTCGTTCTGCCCTGCTCAAATCTTCGAAAGTGCAGAACAGCAGGCGACATCCATCATCCACACAAATGCCGCTATTTACAGACAAGATTGTATGGCACGCCGAATGAGTAATATTTAGATTCCAAGAAATCAAACAGCAGTCTTTGAGTGCTTGTAAGTGGATAGTATTTGCATCATTTCTTAGTAATGTTTGATTTCCCAGAGGAGACAGTATAGCCGAACGGCAGGGTTATCAAAAGTGGTGGCACTTGCATTAACGGAAGGAATGGCCAAGAACACTTCAAAATAAGGTAGGATTTGACAACACTTGCGTCTAAGGTAGGTAGGTGGTGACAAGAGCACTTGAATCTGAGGTAGGTAGGTGGTTACAAGAGCACTTGAATCTAAGGTAGGTAGGAGGTGACAAGAACACTTGAATCTAAGGTAGGTAGGTGGTTACAAGAGCACTTGAATCTAAGGTAGGTAGGTGGTTATAAGAGCACTTGAATCTAAGGTGGGTAGATGGTTACAAGAGCACTTGAATCTAAGGTGACAAGAGCACTTGAATCTAAGGTAGGTAGGTGGTTATAAGAGCACTTGAATCTAAGGTGGGTAGATGGTTACAAGAGCACTTGAATCTAAGGTGACAAGAGCACTTGAATCTAAGGTAGGTAGGAGGTGACAAGAGCACTTGAATCTAAGGTAGGTAGGTGGTGACAAGAACACTTGAATCTAAGGTAGGTAGGTGGTGACAAGAGCACTTGAATCTATGGTAGGTCGTAGGAAATGACAAGAGCATTTGCATCTAGGAAAGGCGTGACAAGTCCGTTTAGTAATTTTTCTTAAAGCAGGGAAGCGAAAACGACCAGCAAGGTCAGGTTAAATATGCTGATCAAGACCTTACGTCACGGTCAGGTGGTGAATATCGATTAAGACCATACTTTAAGGTAACGGGAGGTATACTGATTAAGACCTGAGGACATTTTAAATATACGTAATTACCAAGACTTGCATTAGGAGCACGTGATATATACTAACGAAGACCTAAAATCTGGAAGTTAAATATACTGACCAAGACCTCACCTCACCTCACGTCAGGTTTATTTGAAATATACTAACAAAGACCTCGTGTCAGTTGAAACATACTGGCTAAGACCTCACGGCAGGGTCAGATGAAATATGCTGATCAAGACCTGGTCTCACATTAGGGTCAGATGAAATATACTGAACTAGGCCTGGTCTCACATTAGGGTCAGGTGAAATATACTGAACAAGACCTGGTCTCACATTAGGGTCAGGTGAAATATACTGAACAAGACCTGGTTTCACATTAGGGTCAGGTGAAAAATACCGAACAAGACCTGATCTCACATTTAAGTCAGGTGATATATACTGACTATGACCTCGCCGCACGTGAGGGTCAGGTGAATAATGACAAAGTATATTTAGTAAGAGAGAGAAAGATATATTAGAATGGAGATTGGGATGAATAAAAGGAGATGAATATACAGTTAGAGGCAGAGGTGTTTTTGGAAGATGGGTCAACAAGTTTAGAGGAAGTAAGTTTGAGTATAATTAGCTATTCAGGAAAGAGAGAGAGAGAGATGGAAAGAGAGAGAAAGAGAGGGAGAGAGAAATAGAGAGAGAGTTATGGTCGAAATAAAGAGAAAGGAGGTCAACAGATAGAGTGAGAGATCAGAAGAGAGTGAATGAGAGAGTAGCCAGGATAGAGAGAGAGAGAGAGAGAGAGAGAGAGAGAGAGAGAAAGTTGAAGGTCAATAGTGATTTAGATAAAGAGTGATCGGAAGGAACAGATGAGAGAGAAATGAGGATAAAAGAGGTTTAGGAGAATATTTGACATAAGTAGAACAACATGACGTCACAACGGGTTTATGTAACCAGAGAAGATACAGACAGCGATGGGGCATGGGTGCGGAATGTATGAGACACTGGAAAGGCCCTTCTGGAAGATTGAACAAGCCTCGAAATTCCCCGGTCTAGGTTAGTCGAGGAAATAAATCGTCGGAAAACCGTATAGATAAATTGTCGGTCAATCGAGGCGATAAGTCGTTGGTCCATCGAGGCGATAAGTCGTTGGTCCATCGAGGCGATAAGTCGTTGGTCCATCGAGGCGATAAGTCGTTGGTCCATCGAGGCGATAAGTCGTTGGTCCATCGAGGCGATAAGTCGTTGGTCCATCGAGGCAATAAGTCGTTAAAACATTTTTAGCGATAACAACAGCAGAGATAGGTATATTATAAACGTATGCACCTACACAACAGGAATAGAAATAAAGTGAAGTTACAGGCAATCCAGATTCAAAACCCGGACACGCAAGTGACAAAAGCACCTCGCTGCAAAGAACGAAACTAGTTAGGGGATTAACCTAACTAATCTATTTGTTTATTTACTGACATCGAAGGCGCCATTCATTGAGAGAAATCGTCCCGTTTTAGTAATAAGAGCTTTCCATTACAGAGATACCACCGTGTTCAATATATAGTGGAGGGCACGCGTTCTTGGAATCCCTGAGAGGCATGCGCCTTTACTTCATAGTCAGAGCGTGACCCTTGAGAGACATGTGCCTTTACTTCCTAGTCATAAAGGGTCCCTTAAGAGACATGGGCCTTTACTTCACAGTTATATCGACCAAAACGTTTTTAGAGGTATAAAAACCCTACAAGTTGGAGAAAAACATCAAAAGATGGACAGAAAAAAGCCTAACAGATTTCACTATCAGATCAAAAGAGAAAAGCCGTTGAGGGTTCACTGCAGCCGACCTTCGCTTGGGAGATGACACCTGAACTGACCAGCCGACCTTCGCTGGGGAGATGACATCTGAACTGACCAGCCGACCTTCGCTGGGGAGATGACACCTGCACTGACCAGCCGACCTTCGATGGGGAAATGACAATTAAGCTGACCAGCCGACCTTCGCTGGGGAGATGACACCTGAACTGACCAGCCGACCTTCGCTGGGGAGATGACACCTGAACTGACCAGCCAACCTTCGCTGGGGAGATGACACCTGAACTGACCAGCCGACCTTCGCTGGGGAGATGACATCTGAACTGACCCGCCGACTTTCGCTGGGGAGATGACACCTGAACTGACCAGCCGACCTTCGCTGGGGAGATGACACCTGAACTGACCAGCCGACCTTCGCTGGGGAGATGACACCTGAACTGACCAGCCGACCTTCGCTGGGGAGATGACACCTGAACTGACCAGCCGACCTTCGCTGGGGAGATGACACCTGAACTGACCAGCCGACCTTCGCTGGGGAGATGACACCTGAACTGACCCGTCGTCAGGCAGCACCAATTTGGGCTCCTGGTCTCCCGGGAAACGGCCACTACCGGGAAGTAGATTGCTTTGCACGAGAACAGTGAGCCAGGGGACACGTTAACGTGAAGAAGGCAAGTCTTGTGTGTTCCAGAATTACGGGAGATATCAATCAAGCGAAGGAATAACAAACACAATTCTATTGCCAAAGGAAACGATTTTTCTGAATCAGTTTGCAGCGGTCCCGTTTTTCCCATATTGCGAACAGGACATGCCTTTATCACAACTGCCAATGTTGATAGAGTTCACAGCGGCACCTCTGTCCGCGTCAGATATCGTAGACCCAAATCAGATATCACAGACCCAAACTAAACACGAATGATACACATCAAAATATGATACACCTTACGTCCAACATCATGGAAGCGGACTAGACCTGGAAGTGAGGCTTAATAAGTGAGGAAATCCGAATCAGCTAACAGGAGCGTGTGGTAACAAAGTAGCAACATCGAGCATCTCACATGATAGTACTGTGTGTGAACGTAGTAACATCGAGCAGCCATCAGGGTAGTGCTGTGTGTGGACGTAGCGACATCGAGCAGCCCTCAGGATAGTGCTGTGTGTGGGCGTAGCGACATCGAGCAGCCCTCAGGATAGTGCTGTGTGTAGAAGTAGCGACATAGAACAGCCCTCAGGATAGTGCTGTGTGTATACGTAGCGACATGGAGCATCCCTCAGGATAGTGCTGTGTGTAGACGTAGCGACATGTAACATCCCTCAGGATAGTGCTGTGTGTAGACGTAGCGACATGGAGCATCTCTCAGGATAGTGCTGTTTGTAGACGTAGCGACATAGAGCAGCCCTCAAGATAGTGCTGTGTGTAGATGTAGCGACATGGAGCAGCCCTCAAGATAGTGCTGTGTGTAGACGTAGCGACATGGACACAGTTACGGAAGCTCACACAGTAGCACTGTAACCTCTCATGTGTATCAGCAGACATGACTAAGAAAGGTTGGACAGAAGCCGAGTCTTCTCCATCCTGTAGAAACTGTCAGGCAGAATAAGCAGACAGGAAGGCTCTCCACTTCACGGTCATGGTAATTGTAAAGGTAGTCCCGTAGCACACACTGCTGTCCGGGATAGCGTGTTAGAGACTCATTATATGAAATTACAGATTGTTTATGAGGTATTATGGGCAGTTCTATTACTCGCTGTTTTTAATTTCTTAACATAAGCCAGGTACCCGTTTACAGCTTGATCAACTACAGCTTACGGGTAGCTGGAGTTTAACACCATACCTTCACAAGAATTGAACCCCATACCCCCGCAAGAGTTTAACCCCATACCGTCACAAGAGTTTAACCCCATACCTACACAAGAGCTTAACCCCATACCTTCACAAGAGTTTAACCCCATACCTTCACAAGAGTTTAACCCCATACCTACACAAGTGTTTAACCCCATACCTTCACAAGAGTTTAACCCCATACCTACACAAGAGTTTAACCCCATACCTACACAAGAGTTAAACCCCATACCTTCACAAGAGTTAAACCCCATACCTTAACAAGACTTTAACCCCATACCTTCACAAGAGTTAAACCCCATACCTTAACAAGAGTTTAACCCCATACCTTCACAAGAGTTTAACCCCATACCTACACAAGAGTTTAACCCCATACCTTAACAAGAGTTTAACCCCATACTTTCACAAGAGTTTAACCCCATACCTACACAAGAGTTTAACCCCATACCTACACAAGAGTTTAACCATACTTTTCTACGAAACACGTGTGCTCCTCCACTAAGCTAATCAGACGCTCTGCTTGGCAGAGGAGGAAGGGGGAGGGGAGGAGAGGGGAGGAGTGGCGGTGAGGATAGTCGGAGAGGTAGTGAGGCGGAGAGAGGATGTGTCAAAGACAAGCCAGTAGAGACGATCGCACGGACAAACCTAACTGTTCACTTAGGAAACACACATCAAACAGAAAGGAAGTGGAAGTGATTGGCACTCTGGAATTGAACCAGACCCGTCCAAGTGAAGAAAATGTCTCGCTACATTTAAGACTCGGGTTCTGGCACTCGGCCAGCTCAACAGTCCAACTACCCTCTCACAGATTGACCTAGGTAGAGTGCTCCCATTTAAGATGTGGTATGCTTCAATCTAAGTTTTGATGCTTCCTATCAGGTAGACTAAGATGTATGTGGTAGACAGTGCTGTCGTCTAGGATGATGTGTTTGGGATCTAATTGTACTAAGTCACAGCTATTTTGTGAGGTGATGTGACAAGTTCCCTTTTCGCTTGATTTTCTTCCTTAAAATGTAAGCCATGATATAATTTATAGCTGGGTCAACTGCAGCGTATCAAAAACGGGGGTCGAACCTGCAACCTTTGCTGAAATAAGCAATCCCTCTACGATTATGATGTTCATGCGCTCTAAGGTAGACTAGAAACTGTCTGAAGCTACAGAAGACGACCCCCAGCTCAGTAATGCATGCTAAAAAAGTACACGTTGGATCCCGGGCGCAGACCACAGTGGAATCAACGTGTTCCAAGATGATACACCCACAATTATTTCATATATATATAAAATGATGGAAAATGTCTGAAAGAACCGACGATAGCGCCAGAACTGTAGCTCCCGCGGCGGCTCCAAATTTGTCCCCTGACTCCGCCTGGTATCCATTTACAACAAGGTTGACTGGGACAAGCAGTCATATAATGAGAACAAAATCAGACCATTCCACGTCTGAGCACTGCGTGACATCAGCCTGAACCCATTGATCTGCATGCTCCGCTTAACGTCACGATACGCTATGTGAAACAGGGCGTTGTGTGATTGGAGCGTTGTGCGAACATCATACTTGATACTTGGCAAAGTTGTATTAAATACTGTAGTATACCTATATTGACTAAACGACCAAGATACGGTGCACATCCAGTACTGCTATATTGTAAACTGTGTTTTTGGCAGAGAAAGGTTCACATTAAAATAAAGACGGACAATCCAATGCATACACAGACAACTAAGATAGGCTTTGACATCTGACTATCTGTGCTGTGTTATAGGTTATGTATGTACTGTACCATCACATGTCTGGCCCTGCAATCACTTTGTACTGTATACAAGAAACGTGCGATACAGGTATTGCGTGTGAGTAGCTGTGCTTAAAATACGTCTCAAGGCCGTGCAAAAAAAACACGTGGCTGTGTTACCTGCCCTCATGTCATCCTTTCTCACTCCATCACCTTTCCTAAAGCAGAATTCTTCATAAAAGAGGGATTCACACACAGTTCCCGTAACCTCGTGTATTCTATCATCTGCCGCCAGTGTGGTATGACATACATTGGGGAAACTGGTATGGAACTGCGGGAGCGTTTCCGCCAACACCTCAACGATATCCGCAAGCGCACTGGTTCCCCAATTGCCAGCCACTTCAATGGTCCTGAGCACCGGGGTAAGGCTGACGTTATTGTCACTGGTCTAGTTTCTTGCTTCTCTGACGATCGTCATCGATTCGCCATAGACAATAGACTTATATCCAGCATGGGTTGTCTCCAACCACATGGCATTAATATCTTCCATACCTTTTCCTAAATCCTCATACTGACCCCCATCTATTTGTCTTCCTTTGCCCCCCCCCTCCCTCTTCTATTAGTCTCCCACCCCTCCTATATAAACCTCTCCCTTTCCTTTCTGTGTAAATAACACCTTCTCTTTGTTCTCCCATCTGGTCCACTATTTGGCCACCATTGGCTTATCCGGCGCATTCCCCTCCACTTCTTACGCTCTCCTGGCCACCTTGTGTTTGACCGCCTCCCTTCATTTTCAGTCAAGAATCTGGCCCTACCGATCGCTTAGACAGACTGGATCTACTATCAGATAAGTTGACCATTTTTTCCTTATATGTTGATTTGTTAGTTCAATATTGTTGTCCCCGATGAAAGCCTATTGGTCGAAATGTAGGTTTTCTTTGTGTTCTCGGTGCGGTATCTGACCACACCCATTACAAAAATTTGATTAAACTCAACCTCAAACAACTTTGACATTTTTTCATGTTGTTTTCCCATAACAATACGTCTGGCCATGTCCCGTTCTCCATTCGGAATTACTGAACTATGTTCTATCGAGCGATATGTCGTTGCCTGGACAGACGTTATGCGAAGGAAAATGTATGTATGTAATGGTATAGTACGGCATGTTATATTGTGTTGTGTACAGCTGTGTTTTATTGCATTATGTTGTTTATGTATGCATATATGTATGTAATGTTTGTAAGTACACACACACACACACACACACACATAGTTGTGGTGAGGGGAGGGAGGATGTGTAGACAGTGAACTCATTCTTTCAGGTTGTTCAACCAGTTGACAACTTCCACACTTTTAACTGCCACGGACAGATCACCATACATCTCAGAACACCATATAACAGACTATATTAGCAAAACGTGCAGGCATATATTGTCTGCTTTACCACTGTCCACGTGTGAGTTGAGTTGACAAACTTTACCACTGTCCACGTGTGAGTTGAGTTGACAAACTTTACCACTGTCCACGTGTGAGTTGAGTTGACAAACTTTACCACTGTCCACGTGTGAGCTGAGTTGACAAACTTTACCACTGTCCACGTCTGAATTGAGTTGACAAACTTTACCACTGTCCACGTGTGAGTTGAGTTGACAAACTTTACCACTGTCCACGTGTGAGCTGAGTTGACAAACTTTACCACTGTCCACGTGTGAGTTGAGTTGACAAACTTTACCACTTTCCACGTGTGAGTTGAGTTGACAAACTTTACCACTTTCCACGTGTGAGTTGAGTTGACAAACTTTACCACTGTCCACGTGTGAGTTGAGTTGACAAACTTTACCGCTGTCCACGTGTGAGCTGAGTTAACAAGCTACAGAGCATGCTGAACAGGACCACCATCTGTAGAGCCAGTTGAGGAAGACACATTGACCAAATGACTCAACACTAAACTCAAAAGGTGGAAGGAGCTAAAGATAAACGAAATACAAGGGCAAATCATCACATAAACTGGCCATCAGGGCATGCATCAACGAACGAACACAAGAAAGTTAGATGTGTCTCTGCTTAGAAGATTCAGACAATATTTACATATTTAAAAAAAACAACAACCCGTGGACAGATGAATGCAAGTGTTACCAGAGTAGATATATGCTCTAAATAAACCATAAAATGGTAAAATTCAGTGTAAACGTCCATGTAAACCAGCCACGGCGCTCAGGGTGCCGCGACACACTGTTTGGGAACCATTGTACTAATCTACTTGTCGTCCAATTAATCACTTGTTAATCAAAGGATAAATCCGTGAATGTCAATGTAGTAATCAATAAGTCAGTCAATGCGCCAACCTATTAATAAATCAGGCACATATTTCAGCAATCAATCAGTAATCAGTTAATACATCAACCTGTCAACCAATTAGTCAGAAAATCAGTCCGCAGTACTAAACAGTGAGTCAATCAACCAATCAGAATGATGAAGCCAGCAAGCAGAGTCAAGCTGTACGCTGATCAATCAAACGGCAGATACATCCATCAATCAGAATGCAAATGAATATTTCAATCAAGTAACCAATCAATCAATCTCAGATAATGAGCCTACCGGTCAATCAAAGAGTCACGTGACTTTCTACGGGAACGCAGCAATGTGACAATATGGGTTTATTTAGCCTTTCTCTCTATCACTCTCCTCCCTTCTCTCTCGCCCTGTCTCCTCTCCCCTCTCTCTCCCTCCCTCCCCTTCCCTCTCTCCATCCGTCTCACTCCCTCTGCCGAACTCACTCTCCCCTTCCTCCCTCTCACCTTCACTCTCTCTCCCTGCCACTCCACCCCTGCCTCTCTCCGCCCCACCTTCTCTCTCTCCATCTCTTTCCCTCCCATTCCCTCTACCTCCCTCCCTATCTCCATGCACAACCTCTATTATTTTCCAATGAAAGGTAGGATGTGACATCAACTGAATGTGACAGACTAGAAATTAGGGAGCACGGTTGTATGAGAGTGATAAGAGAGGAATATCAAAAGTGATACGAGAGGAATATCAAGTCATGAGAGAGGAATATCAAAAGTGATACGAGAGGAATATCAAAAGTGATAAGAGAGGAATATCAAGAGTGAGAGCGGAGGTTAAGATATAAAGAGAAAGTGTAAAAGAGATATAGTAAGAAAGTGAGATATAATGCAAACAAGAGAACGACAGTGAGAGAGAGAGATAGAGAGAGAGAGAGATAGAGAGAGAGAGAGAGATAGGGAGAGTGACAGATAGAGGGAGAGAGAGATAAAGAGAGAGCGAGTATAATGGCGTGAGCGAGAAAGTGAGATTTAGTAAGGAAAAGGATGTGAGAGAATCATAAAGTAAGTGAAAGAGAGAGAAAGAGACAGAGAGAGAGAGAGAGAAAGAGAGAGAGAGAGAATCAGAGAGATCTAAACAGATATAGAGAAAAGAAGCATGGTGTGATATTAGAGTGGATAGCCACAGATTCCATGGCAATCTGAACCTTAATTATGACTTAACGTCAATGGCGTATCTTGTAGTTATCCCCGGTGGACCTAACGGAAATTAAACGATCGAATCATTATCAACTCGCTCATTTGAGCGGCGGACACGCCCCTGATTGTCTGGGTGGTAGGGCAGGCGTGAGCTCGTCTCAAATAACGATTAATTTGAGAAGGTTTGTGTTCACGTCTCGCACGTCAGATATCCCGCGAGATGTTGAAATTCTCTTGTGCAGACGGCAATGCCCCAGGCAATAATCAATAGAAAAGTCTGGAATGAAACTCGTTGTACAATATGGTCGAATTATCACATATGAATTTAATGGAATGTAAAAGCCAAATTGTGTACATTGTCGGAAATCCGAAATGCCTAAAGGGTAAATATTCTGATCTGGCCGCTCGGATCCCATGTTAGTCTTGTTGGAAGCGCTCGTGCTGAGCCAAGTTAACTTTTGGCGGCGATGCTTAAGTAGCCGGTTACAGTGACTCTTCCTACATCCCGAGGCGTGCATTGGAAGCTGGGCCTGGAAGCTCCTGGCTGTAGTGTAATGCTGGACACTCTCGGTAAGCTCACAACTATAAGGACTACATTTTCGATCCATACCTCGTTGGCATCTCTCCGTGTTTTCAGGAAAACTAATACGGACGTCAGATGGTTTCTTAAACATAATGTCAGCTAAGCCTGAAAACTCTTCGCTCGCCTGGGAACACACGCACACAAGTGATCTCATAATATAATGTCAGCTATGCCTGATAGCTCATCGCCCGCCCGGGGAGTCACCGAAGTGGTCTCAGATCAGAATGTCAGCTAAGCCTGTTTCTTCTTCATCGATAAACTATTGCTTTACTTCTAGTCCGGTGAGGTTCACGATCAACTAATGCTGGGCTTTTAGTCTGGTGAGATTCACGATCAACTAATGCTGTGCATTTAGTCTGGTGAGGTTCACGATCAACTAATGATGTGCTTTTAGTCTGGTGAGGTTCACGAAGGAGACTGTGCGTTTCAGGTCTTCGCCGGTCCCCGACAGGTTTTCGAGCATGGTCGCTCCCCCAGGCCAGACTGCATCTCTTTAGTCTGCATAGTTAGGGCTGGTGTTTGCTTGGGTGCTCCACAAACGTATGTGGCAGTGTCTATGAGACCCATTCTGTGGAGGTGGGCCTTGAGTCTACAATGTCCTGTTCTGAGTCTGCCCATCTCTGCCAAGTTTGTCTATGCTGTCATTTTCTGGCTTGCATTATGTTTGCTAATCTCTCCATTTTGTCCTTATGGATCGTTTGATGAACGTCTTTGCTTCTTTATAGCTCTGTGGATGATAATTTGCCTGCAGCACATCCGGCTTTTGCGAGCTCATCTGCTGTCTCGGATCCCAAAGTGGACTGGAATCCACTGTAGGACTAAGTCTGCTGTTTGAGACAGCAATCCTTTGTTGTATTTTATTCCATTGTTTGTGGCTTGAGATGGCTTGGAGTACACTCCTGGAGTCTGTCTTGTTTGGGGCTTGAGATGGCTTGGAGTACACTCCTGGAGTCTGTCTTGTTTGTGGCTTGAGATGGCTTGGAGTACACTCCTGGAGTCTGTCTTGTTTGTGGCTTGAGATGGCTTGGAGTACACTCCTGGAGTCTATCTTGCTTGTGGCTTGAGATGGCTTGGAGTACACTCCTGGAGTCTATCTTGTTTGGGGCTTGAGATGGCTTGGAGTACACTCCTGGAGTCTATCTTGTTTGTGGCTTGAGATGGCTTGGAGTACACTCCTGGAGTCTGTCTTGTTTGGGGCTTGAGATGGCTTGGAGTACACTCCTGGAGTCTATCTTGTTTGTGGCTTGAGATGGCTTGGAGTACACTCCTGGAGTCTATCTTGCTTGTGGCTTGAGATGGCTTGGAGTACACTATTGGAGCCTGTTAGAATGAATGTTTTCCTTGTAGTTATGTTTTGGCTGATACGAATCTGAGTTGCTGTAGGAACAGATCTTGCTTCAGCTCTGAAATTGGTCTCCGAGTCAAACGTGACTCCAAAGAATGTGAATGTATCCAACTGGAGTATTTGTTTGTTTCCTATCTTTTTGCAATTGTCTCTTTCGGGTGAGGGGGGGGGGGAGGGGAGTAGACGGGGGGGGGGGGGGGGGTGAGTTTTTGGTGTGGTATATGTTCAGTCCCCATTCTTTTGTCCAGTCCACCACCTTCTCTGCTGTTTTTGGGAGAAAGTATGAGGCTATTGTTGCGTGTTCTGTGGCTATCCATACAGCGAAGTCATATGTGTGTAAGCTGAGACATGCTCATGGCAACGTTTAGTGATGTCGTTTACATATATCAAGAAGAGAGTATGCGATATTACACTTCCCTGTGGCACTCCCTCTCTATTCCTGACTGACTTGCTGGTAGAGTTGTCCAATTTAACTCTGACAGATCTTTGGAAGAGGTACCGTTTAATCCATGATAACATATTGTTGGTAACTCCTGCTTGGAGGATTTTCAACTTTAGTCCTTCTCTCCAGACAGTGTCGAAGGCACGGGAGAGATCAAAGAAGATGGCTAGCTTTCTGTTGAAAGGCGTTTTCTGTGTATTGCGTTAGGTATGTTAATTGGTCCTCTGTGCTTATGTATTCTGTTTGAGTCGAGGCGAGTAGCGAGTTGATCTCAAGATACAAAGTGAATCTTTTATTTTTCAGTCTTTCCATGTTTTCCCACACAGCTAATGAGACTGTAGTCTTTAGGATCGTGTTTGTCTTTTTCTGGTTTAGGAATAGGTTGAATGTAGGCCCCCCTTCTAGAGTGTCGGACAGTGCCCTCGTGCCAGATCTGGTTAAACATTCCAAGAAGAAACCTTTTACTTATGGGGTAGAGATGTTTGAGAAATTCATTAGTGATATCATCTTCCCCTGGTGTTTTTCTTTCCTTTAGTTTCTTAATTTCGTTTTCTAGCTCTTTAGGGTGAACTTCACTGTCGTCTACTCTGTTGGAGTGTCTGTGCTATGGTTTTTATTTAGGAGCTCTGATCTGTGTTCTTACTTCTTTAACTTGCGTCTTACTTTCTGACTGATAGGTTCTAGCCATAAGGTCTGCTGCCGCCTTGCCGGTCACCTGGCTTTCTGTCGTTTGTAACACGGTTTTCGATCTCTCTATCTTGTCACTGTTTAGGGTTTCGATGAGATTCCACAGTCTTGTAGTATATTTTTCCAGGTCTAAAGAGTATGTGTGTGGGTCGTCCCTCCAGGACCTAGATTAGCGTGTGTGGGTCGTCCCTCCAGGACCTAGAGTAGTATATGTGTGGGTCGTCCCTCCAGGACCTAGAGTAGTATATGTGTGGGTCGTCCCTCCAGGACCTGGAGAAGTATATGTGTGGGTCGTCTCTCCAGGACCTGGAGTAGTATGTGTGGGAGTCGGCAGGTTTATTTAGCATGACTAGGCTGTTGGTTATGATAAAGTATTCCACCTCCTCTCCGTTGGCATTTCGGTCTGTGTACCCCCAGCTTGGAGAATGACCGTTAGAGTCCCCGGCAATCATCCAGTCGCAGCTGCCCTGTCTGATATTCTCCAGGTGTGTATGTTTGTCTGGTGGAGAATATCAATGACAGATTGTGAGGTCTCATTCCAAGGTTCTCAAGACAATACTTGTGTGTTCTGTGTCCCGTAGCTTGGATCTCTGAACTTCCCAGGCCAGGTACTTGTTCCTGATTTCAGTCAGCACTCTTCCTTTTGGTCGATCTTCTCTGTCCATTCGGAAGATCTCATATCCCCTTATCGAGAATCTTTGATCGCTGGTGAGGTATGTCTTCTTATACAGAACACATCGATGTCTTGCTCTTTCATTTACTTTTCTGATTCAAGTTTCTAAGGTCTCACGCCCCTCGGCATTCCACTGAATAATTTTAAGTCTTCGTCCAATAGCATTATCTGATCTTCCCTGGACTTCCCGGAAGTGTCAGAGTTTGTGGTTCCAGTAGCATTGGGTGAACCCCTTTTGAGACGGGGGGCCTGGCATCGTCCCTACCTGGCCATGGCCCATACGGACCACACCATAACGGTCTAGTGTCAGATGTCCGTTTTCTACTCCCGTGCCACTTGGGTCAACCTCTTCTGACTTCGACGGTTGAGGTTTTCACTCTGGATGCCTCCTTCCATAGACAGATTACCTCCTTCCATAGACAGATTGCCTCCTTCCATAGACAGATTGCCTCCTTCCATAGACAGATTACCTCCTTCCATAGACATATTGCCTCCTTCCATAGACAGATTACCTCCTTCCATAGACAGATTACCTCCTTCCATAGATAGATTGCCTCCTTCCATAGACAGATTACCTTCTTCAATAGACAGATTGCCTCCTTCCATAGACAGATTACCTCCTTCAATAGACAGATTGCCTCATTCCATAGACAGATTACCTCCTTCAATAGACAGATTGCCTCATTCCATAGACAGATTACCTCCTTCAATAGACAGATTGCCTCCTCCCATAGACAGATTGCCTCACCAGGCTTATGTGCTCTGCCTGTACATATTTTATATTCGGGCTTTGCTGCCTTAGTTTTTGTTCGTTCTAGAACTTCCACAAGGCAGAGGTGGATGTAACCTTCACATGGATGGATTGATGATGAAAGCAAGGAGTAAAGAAAAGCATTTAACCCAGACGGTGGGGATGGATTGGTGCGCACTAGAGCGTGTACCACTCGCCGGTGGGATCTGCGTCCACGCCTAAAGGATTCCATCTACTCCTCAGCCCCTTGGTCTGGCCCTTCTCTCAGGACCTGTCCGGCTTGGGTGACCCTGCCAGGAGTAAAACTCCCGCCGACATAGCTCCCGAGGTCACTGAGGCATACAAACTCTCCAACCACGTCAAGGTGGGCCAACATGTGGAGAGTCAGCTGAACATGACAACTCTTCGCTTGCCGGGGGAGGGGGTGGGGGAAAACCTGACAACTCTTCGTTCGCCTGGGAAGATCTGACAACTCTTCGCTCGCTGGTGAGACCTTACAACTCTTCGCTCGCCGGGGAGATTTGACAACTCTTCGCTCGCCGGGGAGACCTGACAACTCTTTGCTCGCCCGGGGAGACCTGACAACTCTTCGTTCGCCCGGGGAGATCTGACAACTCTTCGCTCCCCCGGGGAGACGTGACAACTCTTCGCATGCCAGGGAGACCTGACAACTTTTAGCTCGCCCGGGGAGATCTGACAACTCTTCGCTCGCCGGGGAGACCTGACAACTCTTCGCTCGCCGGGGAGACCTGACAACTCTTCGCTCACCCAGGGAGACCTGACAACTCTTCGCTCGCCCGGGGAGACACAGGTGATCTCATTATGCTTATCATAAACGAACAATTGCACTACAGAAGAAAGGTGAACATTTAAAATCAGTAATGTAGCCAATTAGATTGCCTTGTTCTTTTTAGCGCTGCACAAGATTGTATGTCTAGATGTCGATTAGATGCTGCTTTGATCATCCAATTGGTACCAGGCTTGTAAAGGATATCGCGATCGTAGGCTTCAAGCTTGTCGTAGATGGTGACTAAACAAGGGCGTGTGAGAACCAACTTCATCTTATAGAACAATTGATATAGAACTCGCTACTACAAGTTCTGGGAGACAGACTTCCTGATAGGGGCGAGTCAACTGCAGTGGTGGTCCCATGCTTCACATGCAACTGAAAGGTGAAATTAATGCACCTGCTATGACAATAATCTATGGCAAAAGGACAATTAACTTCTGAAATAAGGTATATTTTTAGCTTTATAGGGAGTGAGAGTGGTATTGGGGGAGGGGGTCAGAACGCTCGTACAGCTGAGAGGTAAGTCTCTTGTCTCTGAAGGTAGTAGGAGTGGTGCTGGGAGGAGGGGGGGGGGGGGTATCACTATACCTGAGAGGTAAGGCCCTTGTCTCAGGAGAAAAAGAAAACGAAAGAACGCGCGACACAATTGTCCTATCGGAGATGGACGAAAACGCGAAGGCCCCTTGTACACGTTGTACGCGTAATAGAACAATTAACAGTTAAAGATCTAATAGAGTACAACAGATCGCACACAATAGTGACCTGCACAAAGGACGAGGCGGATTACCAAACCTCCCCCCCCCCCCCCACTCTTCTCGAACCCCGACACCAAATTGTGAGTGACCTACATGAAGGGGCAGAACGAGGCGACCTCTTCATCACGAAAAAAAAACAACACACCAATCACCTTTTTAGCTGTATGCTCGATTGCAAGTTTATACACAAAGAACGTCTACACGTCCAAGGGTATACAGTAGCTACTAAGAAGAAAAAGATAGGAAGTTACAATTTAAAACCACAATTGAAAAAAAATGTAAGGCAACCTGCAGTGAAGGCCAGGACTAAGACGGTGGAATTGTCATGAACCTTCTAGGTTCAATTTAGAGCCAATCAGCATTTTTTTCAGAAATATAAGTTTAACATTTCGACACATAAACATGGCACGTGTCTGAGAGTTACAAATCCAGATTGGGGATCAAGTTGCTGAGCAGCAGTGGTCAGCAACTCATAGCTGACTGCTAGCGTCAGGGCCAGCGAACCAGAGCTGCCAAGACCCTTCTACACCTCCACGGGGTGATCCTGGATAACAGGGCAGACTGCCTAAGAAGAAGGTAATCGAATAGGGAATGCCAACCCGGTACTAACAAAATGATTGCTGAAGTCGGATGTGTTGGCCCGAAAGGTACAAATATCGCAGTCAAGCTGTAAACTATGACACAACGCATTCCTTTCTCTTGACTACATTCTGCTACTTAAGCCCTTTCAAGGTTTGGTAGTTTGGTAGTGGGAGATTGAGAACGAACGAAGCCAATCCAAATCCAGATTGCAGTTATACGTCAACAGAAGGCACCAACGCATGAGACATACCTACGCCTTAAAAAACTAAAAAGATTAGGTTATTTGAGCCGGAATACTGAGACAGACGGTAGGTTTTCTACTAGAAACATATGTTGATATGTGAGAGATAAACTCTGTGACCTCAGAAGTCAGTGACAGGCAGTTGATTTCATACAAAAATTAGATGTCAAACCAAACGATTGATAATAAGTGGCTTTGACAATAATAAACACAAGATAACTGACTGAGAGCAAGTTGAATGTCTGGACAAGTGCCAAAATTCGATCTGGAATCAATAAAGATAGCAATTCTAGATCGATAAACAATATTAGACTCAACTTGACGGAAAGCCAGAATGCATGTTAATACATTTTCTTTTAACACGTTGCTAAAGTCGGCCTTGGCGGACAGGAACATGAGGAAACATGAGTGAACGGTCTGTTCCGAATGGTGCAGCAGGAGTAGGCTATGACAGAACTCGGAAACACGCAACGAAGAGATTGTATTACTGCAAGCAGAGATACATGAAAACCGTAGTAAGATGCAACTTTACGGATAGAGAGCATGAGTACAAGTAATGGCATAGCTTCCCACCATCACTAGCACCATCACCAACAACATCAACACCCCAACAGCAGCCACGGAAAAGAAGTATACTTTCATACATGCATGCTTGTGGTGAAAAGAAGAATTGTAGTAGTTGGGTAAGATCACTAATGTGGAATCGCTTGACAAGAGTATGAGAACATCTGGAAATTGTTGGATTGGAAACACATTAGAGAATACTAACTGGTAACACTGTACGGCAGTGTCTTTTCTTGAATCCTAAGTAAGAGAAACATAGATATACCAAACAACACACGGAGAAGAGATCAAGAGACAAACAGACAGAAAGGAAGGAAGAAGGGGAAATAGCTGTAATAGATGGCTGAAGTCGTGACGAGTTGGCGTGTCCATGTTTGAATTGCGTCACGCTCATGACGAGTTGGCGTGTCCATGTTTGAATTGCGTCACGCTCGTGACGAGTTGGCGTGTCCATGTTTGAATCGCGTAACGTTCGTGATGAGTTGGCTCAGATCGAAAATCAATATATGCGGTTAGATCTGAATGCACATGTCGGGCGCTGTCTCCATAACACTGTCACCACCAACACTGTCACCACCAATACTGTGACCACCAAAACTGTCACCACCAATACTGTTACTATGGACACTGTCACCACCAACGCTGTCACCATCAACGCTGTCACTATGGACACTGTCACCACCAACCTGTCACCACCAACACTGTCACCACGAACACTGTCACTAACAACACCACAAACAACATTGTCACCACCAACACTGTCACCATCAACACTGTCACCATCAACACTGTCACCATCAACACTGTCACCACCAACACTGTCACCAACAACGCTATCACCACCAACACTGTCACGACTAACAATGTCACCACCAACACTGTCCCCACCAACACTGTCCCCACCAACACTGTCCCCACCAACACTGTCCCCACCAACACTGTCACCACCAACACTGTCACCACCAACACCACCAACACTGTCACCACCAACACTGTCACCACCAACACCACAAACACTGTCACCACCAACACTGTCACCACCAACACTGTCACCACCAACACTGTCACCACCAACACTGGCACCACCAACACTGTCACCACCAACACCACCAACACTGTCACCACTAACACTGTCACCACCAACACCACCAACACTGTCACCACCAACACCACCAACACTGTCACCACCAACACCACAAACACTGTCACCACCAACACTGTCACCACCAACACTGTCACCACCAACACTGTCACCACCAACACTGGCACCACCAACACTGTCACCACCAACACCACCAACGCTGTCACCACTAACACTGTCACCACCAACACCACCAACACTGTCACCACCAACACCACGAACACTGTCCCTACCAACACTGTCACCACCAACACTGTCACCATGAACACTGTCACCACCAACACTGTCACCACAAACACTGTCACCACCAACGCTATCACCACCAACACTGTCCCCACCTACACTGTCACCACCAACGCTATCACCACCAACACCACCAACACTGTCACCATGAACACTGTCACCACCAACACTGTCACCACCAACACTGTCACCACCAACGCTATCACCCCCAACACTGTCCCCACCTACACTGTCACCACCAACACCACCAACACTGTCACCACCAACACTGTCCCCACCAACGCTAACACCACCAACACTGTCACCACCAACACTGTCCCCACCTACACTGTCACCACCAACGCTATCACCCCCAACACCACCAACACTGTCACCACCAACATTGTCACCACCAACACTGTCACCACCAACACTGTCCCCACCTACACTGTCACCACCAACGCTATCACCCCCAACACCACCAACACTGTCACCACCAACACTGTCCCCACCAACACTGTCACCACCAACACTGTCACCACTAACACCACCAACACTGTCACTACCAACACTGTCACTACCAACACTGTCACCACCAACATTGTCACCACCAACATCACCAACACTGTCACCACCAACACTGTCACCACCAACACTGTCACTACCAACACTGTCACCACCAACATTGTCACCACCAACACCACCAACATTGTCACCACCAACACTGTCACGACTAACAATGTCACCACCAACACTGTCCCCACCAACACTGTCCCCACCAACACTGTCCCCACCAACACTGTCCCCACCAACACTGTCACCACCAACACTGTCACCACCAACACCACCAACACTGTCACCACCAACACTGTCACCACCAACACCACAAACACTGTCACCACCAACACTGTCACCACCAACACTGTCACCACCAACACTGTCACCACCAACACTGGCACCACCAACACTGTCACCACCAACACCACCAACACTGTCACCACTAACACTGTCACCACCAACACCACCAACACTGTCACCACCAACACCACCAACACTGTCACCACCAACACCACAAACACTGTCACCACCAACACTGTCACCACCAACACTGTCACCACCAACACTGTCACCACCAACACTGGCACCACCAACACTGTCACCACCAACACCACCAACGCTGTCACCACTAACACTGTCACCACCAACACCACCAACACTGTCACCACCAACACCACGAACACTGTCCCTACCAACACTGTCACCACCAACACTGTCACCATGAACACTGTCACCACCAACACTGTCACCACAAACACTGTCACCACCAACGCTATCACCACCAACACTGTCCCCACCTACACTGTCACCACCAACGCTATCACCACCAACACCACCAACACTGTCACCATGAACACTGTCACCACCAACACTGTCACCACCAACACTGTCACCACCAACGCTATCACCCCCAACACTGTCCCCACCTACACTGTCACCACCAACACCACCAACACTGTCACCACCAACACTGTCCCCACCAACGCTAACACCACCAACACTGTCACCACCAACACTGTCCCCACCTACACTGTCACCACCAACGCTATCACCCCCAACACCACCAACACTGTCACCACCAACATTGTCACCACCAACACTGTCACCACCAACACTGTCCCCACCTACACTGTCACCACCAACGCTATCACCCCCAACACCACCAACACTGTCACCACCAACACTGTCCCCACCAACACTGTCACCACCAACACTGTCACCACTAACACCACCAACACTGTCACTACCAACACTGTCACTACCAACACTGTCACCACCAACATTGTCACCACCAACATCACCAACACTGTCACCACCAACACTGTCACCACCAACACTGTCACTACCAACACTGTCACCACCAACATTGTCACCACCAACACCACCAACATTGTCACCACCAACACCACCAACACTGTCACCACCAACACTGTCACCACCAACACTGTCACCACCAACACTGTCACCACCAACACTGTCCCCACAAACACTGTCACCACCAACACTGTCACCATGGACACCTATTGTTTATCTGCCTGAGATCTGTGCATCGCAGGAAGCTAACTACTTTTTTACACATTTAATTGAAGACGCGTGGTCCTGACAACAGGCTGAGCTCATGCAGACTGATTGAGAGAATACGTATCAAAGGGGAAGGCAAACCAGATCCCCAAACATGGGGTGCTGAAACTAGATGTGCCGTGACGAAAGGCGCAGATATCGCAGCCTCGCTGTTGTTGTTGAACTTCCAGGATAACTTACTCATGTGTGCGATTGAAAGGTGGCGGGTTGCAGTAGCTTCCTTCACATCCCGAACGTGCTGACGAAGGTAAACTGGGTGTTCCGGATGTTGTGCTATCTGCGTGTCGCTCACTACAATGGAGATTAGATCAAGCCCCAGCTTGTTAGCGAGACTGTCATGAAAGAGCCTGTTTCTATGGAGATCTGCATGGGTGTGAGGTTGGGTCTTGGTCAGTATGTTCACCTGACCCTGACTAACATAATTTTGCCTTACCAGACTGTAGTGTCCTCTGCCGGGACCCTCGTTATAAACTTCAGCACAGCACCATAATGTCCATTTGCATGACGAATGCAGAAAGAGATTACACACACTACCAAACGTAACTCACGCAAATGAATTACACATAATCAAAATTGGAACCAATTGAGTTCGGGTCTAATTGAATTTTAATCTTAATGGAAAGTGCTGGTTATGTTCGCTAATGATTTACCTGACTTAATGGCAGCGGTACGAGCCCTTGAATATCCGACCTAGCCGTATGGTATGTTTCTGGATATTTAAAAGTACTAGATACATTTACTCGAGATTAGATGGTCATTGCTTTGAGATAAATCGTATTTTCTACTTAAGTACATCTTTAGAAAGTTATGGTACGAATTTTGAACAATCGATGTTACAATTTTCAGAGATAATTGCTATTTCCATATTGGTCGCTATTTTGTGACAAAATCACGTTTATAAAGCTACAATACTGCGTTTAACTTTTTATGTCCCTTCCGAAAGCTTTTACTTAATTACGTCCCATTAGGTTATTACTGCTATGTCCTATTATTCGCTGCCCTGAAAGATATGCATGATTACGTTCAGCGAAGATTTGAGTAATTAAGATCAAGATGTCCATATAAATCTTGCTACAAGTTAGCTTGAGGTTTTATCTACACTCATGTCATATTTATATTGAACTAGTTTTCTGGTCTTGTTTTCTACATAACCGCAGAGAAAAACTTCTGTATACTGGCAGAGTTGTTCTTCATGCTAAGGCAATTATGTATTAAATATGAAGACACCATATATCTTCCACATAGATAATAATTTCTTCCACATAAGGGCAAAGTTGTTCTTGCACATACACATATTCTGATACACATAACGACAGCGTTTTTCTTGCACATAAAGACAAAAGATTTGATTGAATATGACGGAAAAGATCTAATTTATATCCATCTTCATGTTTGTCATTGATAATATCATTAGTTGATATCGCTTATGTCTATTTGACTTATTCTTTATCCATGATGACGGCTTCTGCATGTTATGCCCTAACCGGTGTACATTTAATTATGCAATTATACACAGTTCATCTTCAGCTCAGTTGCAGTCTATGTGACTTTATTCCACAAAAAGTTAATCTTCAGCTCAGTTGCAGTCTATGTGACTTTATTCCACAACAAGTTCATCTTCAGCTCAGTTGCAGTCTATGTGACTTTATTCCACAAAAAGTTAATCTTCAGATCAGTTGCAGTCTATGTGACTTTATTCCACAAAAAGTTCGTCTTCAGATCAGTTGCAGTCTATGTGACTTTATTCCACAAAAAGGCAAAACTACGTTTAGAAGCTTCCTATGATACTTTACATGTGGTTTATTTGTTCTCCTTTCTGTTCAGTTTATTGTTTCAGCGAAAGAGTGGTACTCACAAGTAAGACACGTAAAGGCACAGAAGTGAAACAGCAATGGGTAAGTCTGTTAGATTGCGCCATTTCGGCAAGAGATAAAGTACACTGGAAATCCACTACAGCCTACCTTTGATGCGGAGATGGCACTTGAACTAAATGGGGCAATGGCAGGAAATACAGTAGTGCATAGGTTCTTAGCCTGTAGGCTGTTACAGAAGGGAGCAACGAGTAATTGTGACCTGTCTGTAGGCAGTTACAGAAGGGGGCGTTTCACCCTGGGGAAAACTCTTCTCTTTCATCTTACCTCACTCTGATTCATTTGACTCTGTACTACAGTCACACTCTTGCAGAACTTTCAGACGCGCCCTCATGGTGAGGCCCCTCGATTGCACTTTGGTTGGGCTAGCTTCTGAGGGCACTCAAACCTAGCATAGGTACATACAGACGCATATATTCATCCAAGCACTGATTTATGCGTCCTGATATCGCCCAATGGACGACGGTCTGGGGTGGAAAATGGCGCGCCTCCACCAGTAGAAACTAGTGAGGCAAACATCTAAGCAACAACAACAGAAGGGGGCAACGAGTAATCGTGATCTGCCTGTAGGCAGTTACAGAAGAGGGCAACGAGTAATCGTGACCTGCCTGTAGGCAGTTACAGAAGGGGGCAACGAGTAATCGTGATCTGGCGAAATATACTGATCAAGATCCTTCTTCTTCTTCTTCTTCGTACGCAGTCAGACAGTAACCATTATTTTTTCGAAAAAAGCGGCGGTCATCCTGAGGCTGTCGCCACTGCCATAGAGCTTGTCTTGCAGTTCCACTGGTGATGGCCACATCTGCTCTCTCTGATCCTCGTATGTCGGGCAGTTCTGCAGCAGATGTTCAGCGGTCATTTTACCACTACCGCACGGGCATTCGTCGGTACCACCTATCTTCAATTTGTTGAATAGGTGGTACCTCAGTCTATTGTGGCCAGTGCGAAGTCTGAATACAACGACCTGCTCTCTTCGGTTCAACTGGTAATAGGCATCGTTTTTGGTGTAACCAGTATGTTCGGTTTCCCATTTGGTCATGTATCTGGCTTTGATAAGCCGTTTTGACTCTTCGTACGTCATACTAGTATCTGTTTGTGGTAGTCTTGCACCTTCTTTTGCCAGTCTGTCTGCCTCCTCGTTGCTTTGGATGTTGCAGTGTGATGGGACCCACTGTACCACTACCCTTTTTGGTGCGGACTGCTGGCACAGTTTGCAGAGTGCTGCTCTTAAGTCATTAAGCTCAGTGTTTTTCTGGCTTTTTAGCGCTGTGACTACGGCGAGAGCATCTGTAAGCAGGACTATATGGCTTTCATTTTCATTGTGTGTCACCATTTCTTCCACTGCCGCCCTCAGTGCCTCTGCCTCCGCTCTGAAATTGCTTGTGTACTTACCAGTAGCGAATGACAGTGTTATTTGTCTGCCATTTGGTAGGTTCAGGAATGCTCCTGCCCCTCCGTTCTGTGTAGTGTTTGTTACAGAACCGTCGATGTATGCATGGGTCCAGTCCATGCTTGGGTAGCTTTTCGATATGAAGCTTAGGGTAGTATCTCTCCTTTCTTTTTCAGTCTGGCAGTTTTTGTTTCCAATACCTGGTATATTTTCTACCACCTCTGGAAATATATCCTGCCTCCAGGTAGGTTTTCGTACAGTAGTGATGGGTTTTGGTGTTGTTAGTGCGTTTATGGGATCTTCGTGCATCTTTGCTTTGGCTATTTCTGCAAAGTTTCTCCGCTTTAGTTTCCCATTTCCCAAATTGTTTAGTCTCTGGTGCATTGGATGGTCAGTCAGTCTTCGGAGTTTCTCTGACTGCAGCTGGGCTCTGCAGTCTCTTCTATCGGTCATGGATTGCAGTTTTGTAATCTTTTCAAGTTCTACAATTGCCGTTGACTTCATGCCTCCTGTTATAACTCTCATGGCTTGGTTTTGAAGTTTGCTAACTTTATCGAAGTTCGCCTTTGCTGCTGATGTCCATGCCGCAATGCCATACTCGAGAACTGGTCTCACTCTTCCAGTGTACAGTTTCTTTAGTATGCCTTCGTCTGCTCCCCAGCTTGTGCCAGCAAGTTTCCTCATGATTGCCATTCTTTCTCTGGCTCTCATTCGGTTTCTCTCGATCTGACTTTTCCATGTCATGCGCCGATCAAATGTGACTCCCAGATAGGTTGGGTTGTCGTTTGGCTGCAGGAATTTGCCTTTTAAGCTTAATTTGATATTTTGGGGTTTGATTGAAAGCGAGAATATTGTGCATGTGGTTTTCTCCTCGTTTATTTGACCAGCCATGAGTTCGCCCACTCTTCCAGCGATGTTAGGGCCTGCTGCATCCGATTTCTTGCTAAGGTGAGCTTCTTTTCAGAGGTCCACATAGCCAGATCGTCTGCAAACATTGAGCTATGGACTCTCCTTGGTATATTCTCTGTAATGTCGTTTATATATACCAGGAAGAGTGTGGGTGACAGTACTCCCCCTTGGGGTACTCCCTGCTCGAGTGTCACCTTTTTGCTCATCTGCCCTTGTACTTGGACTCTGGCCGTTCTTTGTTTGAGGTATGGTTGATCCACTTGTACATTTTCCCACAAACATCACTTCTTCTTAGCTTGGCTCTAAGTCCGTCTTTCCAGACTTTGTCAAATGCCTTTTCCAGATCCACCCAAACAGCTACTGTGTGTTTCTGTGCCTGGTAGGCATCTTCTATTTCCTGGGCTATGAGGATGACCTGGTCCTCAGTGGATCTGTGCTGTCTAAAGCCGGCTTGCTGTGGAATTAGTATTCGTTTTTCTTCCAGATGCCACATCAGTCTGGTGTTTATCATACGTTCCATCAGCTTGCCGACACAGCTCAGTAGGCTGATGGGCCTGTATCCATTTGGATCTGTTTTGTCCTTTCCTGTTTTTGGTACTGGTACCAGTATTGCGTCTTTCCATGCCTGGGGTACAATTCCCCTTTTCCAGCTTTGGTTCAGGACCGATAGCAGTTTCCTCTTCGCTGTTTGGCCTAGCCCCATCAGCATTTCGTTTGTTATCCCGTCTTTTCCGGGAGATTTCCTTTTCTTTAATGTTATCATAGCCTCTTCCATTTCGCTCATTGTTAATTTGGCCATCATGTGCTCTTCGGGTGCGGTATTGATGTTGTCGTGCCCCTTTAGCTCTTCGCTAATGTCTGTATGCTTATCTGCAGGGACCTCGATGTGGTTCGCTCTGGCATAGTGATCGACAAAAGCGTTTGCGGCTTTCTTACCTGTGAGCAAGTTTTCGCCCTGCTTGATGGTAATTTGTTTGTTTGACGGAGTTTCGTCATTCATGGCTCTGACTAGCTTCCATAGCTTGTTCCCGTCTTTGTCCAGGTTTAGGCTTTCCGTTTTATTTTTCCAGCTTTCTCTTGCTGTTTGCTTGAGAGTGTATTTGTATTTCGCCGTGACGGCTTTGAGGGCGATGTTTGCCTCCATAGATTGTTCTCGCTCTGCCATGTTCCTAGCATTTGTTACTGCATCTTCCACTTTCTGCAACTCATCATTCCAGTAGGGCTTATAGTTTTTCCTAGCTCCTCTTGGGATGGTTTCAGTGGCGGCTTGCATTATTGCCTTGCTTAGGCTTTCCACCATGGGCTTCATTTTGTTTTTTCGTGTGTTGATGGTTTAACACAGCCCATCTGTCAGGATTGCAAATCTGTCCCCGTCGGCTCGTTTGTAATTCCAACGTGGGAGCGGTTTTGTTTCCTGTGGGCCTACTTCCATGTCAATGATTAGCCTGATCGGCCTGTGGTCGCTACCTGTGATCAAGATCCAACATGGCGCTCCGGGAAACGCTAGGTGTATCTAAGTTGTTCAACAAGGTGGGGATCAACACTGTAATTGGGGACGGCGGGGGCTAGTGGTTAAGGGACACGGCTCACAACCAGAAGGTGCTGGGTTCGCTCCCCATCACAGCACTGACCGTTACCCCGGGGAATTTAACCCTTAGAAAATGCAGGAGGAAGCAGACCCTTACATAAAATGCATGCCAAAGTCGGATGCACTGGACCGATTGTCGCAAATAAAAACATAGTTGAACTCACACGACCTTCGGGATTAGATCAATAAGGCGAACGCAAACAAAATCCCCCCCCCCAAAAAAAAAACACAAAAAAAACAAAACAAAACTAATTATATCATTGTGACGAGTCGCGTATTGTACTACAGCCAGGAGTACCCCGGTCCTTCTTCCATAGTACACCTAGGGATGTAAGAAGAGTCACTGTAAGCCGCTACCAAAAATTTTAAAAAATTATATAAAATCGTCGTCCAGATTGCCTGAGCACGACTAGCCTCGAACATCAATAGCAAGAACAACAGAAACAACCAGACTGATGTCTCAGGAATGTTAGCACTCTACTTGCGTCACTCTAAGAGTCACAGACTCAGACAGTACGAGATGCTGTAATAAAGTTCAAGGAGCCTCAAGTCTACTTGCGTCACTCTAAGAGTCACAGACTCAGACAGTTCGAGATGCTGTAATAAAGTTCAAGGAGCCTCAAGTCTACTTGCGTCACTCTAAGAGTCACAGACTCAGACAGTACGAGATGCTGTAATAAAGTTCAAGGAGCCTCAAGTCTACTTGCGTCACTCTAAGAGTCACAGACTCAGACAGTACAAGATGCTGTAATAAAGTTCAAGGAGCCTCAAGTCTACTTGCGTCACTCTAAGAGTCACGGACTCAGACAGTACGAGATAGCTATACGGAAGTCCAAGAAGCCTCAAGTTTATTTGCGTCACTCTAAGAGTCACGGATTCAGAAAGTACGAGAAAGCTATACGGAAGTCCAAGAAGCCTTAAGTCTATTTCCATCATTCCAGGAGTCACAGATTCAGACAGTACGAGAAAGCAGTGCGGACGTGCACGGATCCCCAAGTCAACTGCTGCCTACGTAGAGCCATGGAAGTAGAAGTCTGAAGACAAACGAGGAAGAAGAAAAAGAAGAAGAAATTATTCGTCTTTAAAATAGGACTGCATTTGCATATTGCCAGTTATTTCAATTTTGGGCTGTCTTCTTGACCTACGCCCATGAGAAACCAGATTACTATTCTACTTCGTCTTCCCAACTATTGCCGTGCCTTGCGGGTTCCAGTAACGTGCATTTGGTGTCATTGTATTATAATTATTTCCTGTCAAATAGTGTGCACGTCCAACTGATCTTTCTCTGCCTAGCTTCCATTTGTGTTGGTTGTTGTTTCCCCAGTAGTCAGGGTTCACTGCCTCTCGCTCCACCATTGATGACATTCCCGCCCTCCGCCTCCTGGAACTACATCGAGAGTTTAACCGCCCTCTCCTACATTGACCTACGGGCCGCCTTCGATTTTGTGGATAGACACGCCATGTAGATGACCCTACAATATGTGGGTATTCCAGGCACCCTGCTGACCCTAATTGACAAGCTCCACAGTCACACCAGCTTCAGAATTAGGCTCGGGTGGGATCTGACAGAAGGGTTCTCTACACCATCCGGTATCTGACGGAGCTACGTCCTCGCCCCTGAGTTTTTCTGCTGCCCCATGGACTGGATCCTTATTGAGTCTTCTGCACAAAATCCAGGGATCCTCGACGGCGACTCTCTGTAACCGATCTCGTCTACGCTGATGACGTGGTCATACCGGGTCACGATTCTCAGGCCCTGGTAGGCCCCCTAGAGGCACTGGATCGGTGGACTACCTATCTAGACGTACACATCTCCTGGACAAAGATCCAAAGCCTCAGCAGGGGCGTCTCTGCATTGAGCATCACCGTGGACGACAAGCTAGAAATTCATCTACCTGGGCAGCAGGCAGTCCTCTGACGCACGTAGCAGTCACGAAATCTCCCGCAAGATGGGTCTGGCGGCTTCGTCCATGCACTCGATTCTGAGAATCTGTTCTCAGCGAAGGATCTCACCGGAGACCAGGCTTTTTATACACACCTGCATATTCCCGATCCTCTTGAACGGCTCCGAGTTCTGGACCGCCAGTGTCTTGAAGCCTTCCACCCGCGAAACCAGAGGCGCAACCTGATTTCCAACAGGGAAATTGTTCGACTTACTCAACTTGCAGGCGTTGCCTTAACTATTGATCGTCGTCGACTCTCCCTCTTCGGTCACGCTGCCCGCCTTCCCCTCCAACCACCCCACGCCCCAGCCCACGAGATGCTCTGACCGGCTGTGGGTGCGAGGGACGGGAACAGGCCGTGCTCATCCTGGAAAACGCTCTCGGGGCCGCCTCGTAACGCCTGGCTAAAACAGGTCGCCACATGGGACGCGGCCATCAGATGTGCTCATGGTCAATCGAAGCCAAGGACTCTTATCGCCTAAGCGTAACATTGACTTTTGATTAGTTGTTAGTCTGTTCTTGGCCACGGATCGTTGTTTCTTAGAACATCTGGCCTTCGGGTCCTACGTTTGTAACCTAAACATCTGTTGGTGATGTTCTGTCGTTTGGTTCTCATGTTCTATTATTTGTCTGTGATGTTCTGCCGTTTGGTTCTCATGTTCTACCGTTTGGTTCTCATGTTCTACCGTTTGGTTCTCGTGTTCTACCGTTTGGTTCTCATGTTCTATTATTTGTCTGTGATGTTCTGCCGTTTGGTTCTCATGTTCTACCGTTTGGTTCTCATGTTCTGTCGTTTGGTTCTCATGTTCTACCGTTTGGTTCTCATGTTCTACCGTTTCGTTCTCATGTTCTGCCGTTTGGTTCTCATGTTCTGCCGTTTGGTTCTCATGTTCTGCCGTTTGGTTCTCATGTTCTACCGTTTGGTTCTCATGTTCTATTATTTGTCTGTGATGTTCTGCCGCATGGTTGTGATGTTCTACCGTGTGGTTGTGATGTTCTGCCATTTTTGTGTGATGTTCTGCCGTGTGGTTGTGATGTTCTGCCGTGTGGTTGTGATGTTCTGCCGTTTGGTTGTGATGTTCTACCGTGTCGTTGTGAAGTTCTGCCGCGTGGTTGTGATGTTCTGCCGTTTGGTTGTGATGTTCTGCCGTGTGGTTGTGATGTTCTACCGTTTGGTTGTGATGTATATTCTCAACAATTAATATTAAAAACACTTTTGTTTTTAAACATGGATGTTTCACCGTCTGTCTAGTGTAGTGGTACTGATTAACGTCGTTGTACTGACTAGCGTAGTTGTGTTGATTAGCGTGGTGGTACTGATTAGCGTGGTGGTACTGATTAGCTTGGTGATAGAGCCGCCATGATGGACACACTCCAGCATTAAAATTGTGCCTGGTTCACCTCCACGGAAGAAAGATGGCGAAGAATGGAATTGACATCGCCCAGCTCATAAACAATCTTTGGTTTAATACAACGACGTCTCTAGCACTTCATCCCTGACAGCAATGTCTGCTATATAGCGTGGCTTGGCTTCGTTCTTTCTGAATCTCCCGCTACCAAGCGCTAAAAAGGCTTAAGTAGCAGAATGTAGTCCAGAGAATGGAATGCGTTGTGTCGTAGTTTACAGCTTGACTGCGATATTTGCACCTTTCGGTCCAAGACATCCGACTTCAGGAATCATTTTTTTTTAGTGCGCTACATCTCTCGTCTGCTATATGACGACTTTTACCTGTAACTTATTTATGTTATTGTTCTTGGGACACAAGGGAGACGAGACAATGCACTTTTGCGGTACAAATAAGTCGTGAAAAAAACAAACTGTAATTTGACAAGCATATAAACACGAATAATTACTTTTCCAGCACAGCTTGAAGATGGCTTACGACAGTGACATCTGTAATGCGAACCTAGCTTCCGGTTTAATGGCGGCATAATTCCACCAACGGAAGTGGTACTGAGTTCTACTCCTGATATGCGCATTAAAGAGAGATGCATTTGAACTCATTTTAGGTTAAGGTTGTAACTGTTTTAATTTCCGTTGTTTTGACGTGTCTATTCATTGACGAAGACACTTTTGTTAATACGTTAAAATCCTCTGTTATCGTTTGGTGTGGTTAAGAAAGCAAATGTATCTGATGCCGAACAAATGAAACGAAATAGACACGGGTAGCCATAACTGACTAGCCCTACAAGATTACATGATTGAAACAGATGCTAATATCAGCATTGTCTTTAAACGGTTTACAGAATTAATCTAACAAATGACAATTATTTTTTTACTTAAAAATCTGTTCTTTGTTACTTAACTTAACGTCTTCATACTAGCTTAGAAGACTCCGCATAACCTGTATACAACCAGTTTCATTTACACCTACTTCCTATGGTAATTTATTAATTGCCTCACCTACTTCCTGTGGTAATGTATTAATTGCCTCACCTACTTCCTGTGGTAATGTATTAATTGCCTCACCTACTTCCTGTGGTAATGTATTAATTGCCTCACCTACTTCCTATGGTAATGTATTAATTGCCTCACCTACTTCCTGTGGTAATGTATTAATTGCCTCACCTACTTCCTGTGGTAATGTATTAATTGCCTCATCTACTTCCTGTGGTAATGTATTAATTGCCTCACCTACTTCCTATGGTAATGTATTAATTGCCTCACCTACTTCCTATGGTAATGTATTAATTGCCTCACCTACTTCCTATGGTAATGTATTAATTGCCTCACCTACTTCCTGTGGTAATGTATTACAAGCATTCACCCTTCTCTGACTAAAAGGGGATACGATTGGATATACAGGGCAGATGAGAAGGTTGGACTAACCGAGACAAATTTAAACATTAATATATCATCTTCTTCTTCTTCTTCTTCTTCTTCTTCTTCTTCTTCTTCTTCTTCTTCTTCTTCTTCGTACGCTGTCAGAGGTCAACTTGATTTTTTTCGAAGAAAGCAGCTGTCATCCTGAGGCTGTCAATACTGCCATAGAGCTTGTCTAGTGTTGCCACTGGTGATGACCACATGGGCTTTCTCTGATCCTCGTATGTCGGGCAATTTTGCAGCAGATGTTCAGCGGTCATTTTCCCTGTACCACAGGTGCATTCGTCAGTGCCACCTATCTTCAGTTTATTGAATAGATGGTATCTCAGTCTGTTGTGGCCTGTGCGGAGTCTGAAGACCACGACCTGTTCTCTTCTGTTCAGCTGGTAGTAGGCATAATTTTTAAACATGAATTTATGAAGTTTATGAAAACATGACAGACTGTACCAAGGGGAGAGAATCAGGTCATCTCAATCCCCAACAATCTTTATGGAGACATATGAGGGGAAGTCAGAACGTAACACTAATGTTTGTTTATGAAGAGAATATGTCTGGCTGATGTCATTGTTTAGCTGCTGCTCGTATGTTACATAAAATACCAAAGGATGAACGACCATCTTCCTCTTTACAAAAATCCCCAAAGACAAAGTCGATGTCAGAACCAAAATAAGAGGGCTGGCACAAGGAAGTGTCCTGGCACCTGTTCTGTATAATATATACACCAACGATCAACCTATAGATACAGAGGTGACAAAATTCATATATGCCGATGATACAGCAGTAGGTGCCCAGGGAAAGGGCTTCGAAAAAGTCGAACATAAACTGACAAACGCCCTTGATCTATAAACCAAAACAAATCACCCCAAACCAAACCCCAGCAAAACTCAAGTATGTGCCTACCACCTCAGAAATAGAGAGGCGAAAAGAAAGTTGCAGATCAACTGGCAAGGACAGGTCCTAGAACACAGCACGACCTCCAAATACTTGGGAGTAAAGTTGGACCGCACGCTGTCCTATGCCGGACATTGTCAGGAGACAAAACATAAAATACATGCGAGAAATAGTATCATAGGAAAACTGACTGGCACAACATGTGGAGCAAAGCCAGATGTCCTCAGAACATCAGCACTCGCTCTGTGTTTCTCTGTAGCTGAGTAGCCGCACCAGTCTGGAAGAACACATGTCAAACATATAGATACAGACCGTATAGTTACTGGATGCCTAAAGCCTACACTAACTGAACAAAATATGAAACATAATCAACATAGTGCCACCAGAGATACGAGGAACTGTCGTGTCAGAGATAGAAAGAGAGACACAGCTAAATGACCCAAGACACTCTATGTTCAGACATCAGGTGCAGCGCCCAAGACTAAAGTGAAGACGAAGTTTCTTACAATCAACCCAACCACTACAGACTAGACCAAGAAATCGACGCATCGAAAGTTGGAAACAGCTGACACAGGTCCCCTTGATCGAGTTACGGTAGGAATCTGCGCCTGGACATATCCTGCCCTACGCAACATGTGAGTCACTAAATAGACTCGAACTGGTGTATCACGATGCAGGAAAAACCTGAAAAGATGGGGATACATGGATGTTGTAACATGCGAATGTGGAGTAACACAAGACCAGGACCATCTGATGATCTGCCCAAACCTCCCGGAGACTTGTAGCATGGATGACCTGCTGAGTGCCAGTGACAGGGCGAATACTGGAAGAATAAAGTGTGAAGTAGTGCATAGGACACGGAAAGCAAAGCAACCATTAGTGAGAGTAAAGGGGGCAGAGCAGTTACCTGATCAATAACTCAGGCATGGATGTCCTTATGAAATTTTAGCACCATAGCAATGAATGGTACCGGGCACCTAAACCTGGCCATAACTTTCCCCAGACCGTTACGATTTACGGTATCAAAGGTCTTAGTCAGGTCCACAAACGTTATATTGATAACGTCAATATATCTTGACCATGTGTTGCCACTGAATAAGGGTAGTTGATGACGAGAAAGTGAGGCTATATATATACATATATATGCACACACATACACAGTACACTAAAACAACACTGCTGTCACAAATACACACACTACATCGCAAGGGTCCCAGACGGACGGACACCCATACACGCATACACACATACAAGCACAAACATACACACACACAAGATGGCGCTCACCTTTCCTTGCATGATCATCCTGACCGTCAGTATGGTTGATGTCGCTGTGAAAGTGGTTCCATCCTGATGGACGACAGTACCATGAGTGCTTCCGTTGTTGATGGTGCTGTTGTGGTGGTAGTGGAGGTGGCTGGGGCTGGTGTTGATACTAGGGCAGTTGGAGGTGACAATGATGCCTGTCTCAGCCATGTCTGGATAGTCCTGATGGGGAGGGAAAGCAAGAGGAGCTGCACGCAGAGCACCGTAGTCACAGCTGGTGGAGCACACACAAAGAGGAAGAGTTAGGCCAGGTCAGCGAGCATCAAGTCTTCATAGATGTGCCCAATATACGGCTGACTCTCGTTAAATATTCAGCCGACTATCATAAAATATACAACTGACTCTTATAAAATAAACAGAAACAACTATGATTACGACCTTTATTCTAATTTGTTAGAGTCTATCTGAAGGATTAAAACTGAGGAATAAAGGTCGCTTGCCCCGCAGTGTATAGGATAGTGTTTTTTTTAAAATATCGATATAAAGAACAAATGTATTAGCGAGGTTCTGAACATGCTTGGTTAGCTGCACGGCTTATAAACCACACACCCACACGCCGGTCAGACCCTCCCGGCCACACACTGGTCAGTCTCTCGCGACCACACGCTGATCAGACATTACGGCCACACGCTGGTCAGACCTCCCTGCCACACACTGGTCAGACCTCACGACCACACGCTGGTCAGACCTCACGGCCACACACTGGTCAGACCTCACGGCCACACACTAGTCAGACCTCACGGCCACACACTGGTCAGACCTCACGGCCACACACTGATCAAACCCTTGCGGCCACACACTGGTCAGACCCACACGCTGGCAGACCCTCACAGCCACACACTGGTCAGATCCATACGCTGGTCAGACCCTCGAGGCCACACACTGGTCAGACCCACACGCTGGTCAGACCCACACGCTGGTCAGACCTCACGGCCACACAATGATCGGACCTCACGTCCACACGCTGCTGGCCAGACCTCACGGCCACACGCAGGCCAGACCTCACGACCAAACGCTGGCCAGACCTCACGGCCACACGCTGGTCAGACCCTCACGCTGGTCAGACCTCACGGCCACACGCTGGTCGACCCTCACGCTGGCCAGACCTCACGGCCACAAGCTGGTCAGACCCTCGCGATGGTCAGACCACACGCTGGTCAGACCTCACGGCCACACGCTGGTCAGACCTCACGGCCACACACTGGTCAGACCTCACGGCCACACACTAGTCAGACCTCACGGCCACACACTGGTCAGACCTCACGGCCACACACTGATCAAACCCTTGCGGCCACACACTGGTCAGACCCACACGCTGGCAGACCCTCACAGCCACACACTGGTCAGATCCATAAGCTGGTCAGACCCTCGCGGCCACACACTGGTCAGACCCACACGCTGGTCAGACCTCACGGCCACACACTGATCGGACCTCACGTCCACACGCTGCTGGCCAGACCTCACGGCCACACGCTGGTCAGACCTCACGGCCACAGGCTGGTCAGACCTCACGGCCACACGCTGCTGGCCAGACCTCACGGCCACACGCAGGCCAGACCTCACGACCAAACGCTGGCCAGACCTCACGGCCACACGCTGGTCAGACCCTCACGCTGGTCAGACCTCACGGCCACACGCTGGTCGACCCTCACGCTGGCCAGACCTCACGGCCACACGCTGGTCAGACCCTCACGCTGGCCAGACCTCACGGCCACACGCTGGTCAGACCCTCGCGATGGTCAGACCACAAGCTGGTCAGACCTCACGACCACACGCTGGTCAGACCTCACTGCCACACGCTGGTCAGACCTCACGGCCACACGCTGCTGGCCAGACCTCACGGCCACACGAAGGCCAGACCTCACGACCAAACGCTGGCCAGACCTCACGGCCACACGCTGGTCAGACCCTCACGCTGGTCAGACCTCACGGCCACACGCTGGTCGACCCTCACGCTGGCCAGACCTCACGGCCACACGCTGGTCAGACCCTCACTCTGGCCAGACCTCACGGCCACACGCTGGTCAGACCCTCGCGATGGTCAGACCACAAGCTGGTCAGACCTCACGACCACACGCTGGTCAGACCTCACTGCCACACGCTGGTCAGACCTCACGGCCACACGCTGGTCAGACCTCACGGCCACACGCTGGTCAGACCTCACTGCCACACGCTGGTCAGACCCTCGCGATGGTCAGACCTTCGATACTCGTCGTTACTCGGTACTTATAAAGTTTATAGATAACATTAGAGACAATAATACGATGGATAACAAAAGATTGGATAACGACACGATGGCTAACGATATAACGAATAACGTATCCATGGATAAACAAATGATGGATTATGAATCCATTAATAACTGAAGGAATAATAAAATTATGGATTAAGAAGCGATGGATAAGGATTCAATTGATACCAAGTCAATAAAGAAACGATGAATAACGAATCGACAGATAACAAAACGAAAGATAATAAAAATACTGGAAAACAAAACGATAGGTCACTAAACGGTGAATAAATAAACAGTGGATAACAAAATAATGGATAGTGAAATTAATGGACGACGAAACGATGACTCTCGGAACAATGGATAATAATAGGAAGTATAACGCAACGATACATACTGATATTATGGATAACGAAACGGTGAATAAGGAAACGGTGGATAACGAAATGATAGATAAGGAAACAACACATTTTATAACGATAATTTGTCACCTTTGAAGTCACACATTTTAGCTGCAAACTTATTTTTAAGATTTAAAAAAAATAATAAAAAACTTTTGTTACAAGATTTAAAAAAAAAATCTGTTAGATTAATAAAAATAACGTCTCCACTTTCATCAAAAATGTGATCATTTACTCTGTGCTACTTAATTGTAATAGGTTCTGCTAATTTAGTTTTCACTTTTTCTGTGTTTATATCTTGCGTCTGTTTGTGTGATTTGAATTTTTTTCTGTTCATAAATCTAATTTAGTTTTAATGTTAGCTCTTTCAAGAAATTCTGATATTCCACCGGTTATATTATCATACAAAATAATGCAGCCGTTTTCTGGGTGAATACTAGGCTGGCTGTTTTACAACCAGCCTACTAAATACGCCATGATGTGACCCAAAGGAAATAGTATATCAATTGAATGCGGAGTTACTCGTCAAAATAACGCAAACGAGCAATAATAACAACAACAACAACAAACTGTGCTTATTGCTGTAGACGATGGTCAGTGGTCATCATGTTTGATATTACTACTTGCTTGCTAGAGCATTGGATTCTAGATCTCAGTCCAGCAGATAAACGTATGTCTGATGCCAGGTGCCACATCATGTATTCCATGACCTCCTTACAAACTCTCATTTGGCTATTCGTAGTATGTATGTAAGTGGTTTCTTTATTTTGTTCCACGTAACCTGGAGATGGTACTCTTTAGTGTCCAGTCTTCAAGCTTTCCATGTGGATAGTTAGCTTACGCAGCAGTTGCAAAATTAAAGAACGTTTAACTCAATTGGTAGAAAATCATCATTAGGAGTGTTGCTTTACATTTATAGGGCACGATGTTTTGGTTGAATATGGAAGGTAGGAGTCTGACGTCCAGGGCAGACTTTGTAGTTTAGGGGAGTAGTCTGACGTCCAGGGCAGACTTTGTAGTTTAGGGGAGTAGTCTGACGCGCAAGGCAGACTTTGTAGTTTAGGGGAGTAGTCTGACGCGCAAGGCAGACTTTGTAGTTTAGGGGAGTAGTCTGACGTCCAGGGCAGACTTTGTAGTTTAGGGGAGTAGTCTGACGTCCAGGGCAGACTTCGTTGTTTAGGGACCAAATGGATCCCGGGTCGACACAGCCTTAAATGGGTGCCGGTTCAGTCTGGGAATCTAAAGTGGCGAGGGAGAGGAGATGGCTACCGCCCTCATATAGCCGAGCCTTTGAAATGTGAGATCTCTAAACATCTCACACCCCTACGGCGGTAATGTTATGGGTTACTTTACTTTTACTTTTACTATACGGTGTTGAAGTAGCTCTTATCTCTATTTTGTTTTTCATTTCTTATTATCACCTTTTGTACCTTTTAAATGAGGTATTTGCATTGTTGTTTTCTCCGGTCCCTGATAAAGATATGTCGATGGCAAGGTGTCACTTTGTTATGTGTTCTCTTGCAATCAATGGCTAATGCTTATTGCCTGTTGTTATCTTTATTATCTGTAGAGAAACGCGAATCTCTGATGCAAGTGATATATGACGTCGTAGCCGTCATCAGTCTCCTGACCTAGACAGGTAGAAGGGTAGCGCCAAGACAGAGCGGAGACGTAGCCCTGATAACTTTCAGGCAGATTGGGGACAGCAGCATGTTAACGGAAGGTAAAACGTGAGGTGAACTTGCTGAAATCGGTTGCATTCTCGTCGACGGCAAGGTTAGGCCTGTGGCCTGTGCTTCCGATTTCAACGAGCGTTTCTGTCAGATTGTATTTCATTGGCTATTGACTGTCCTCAGACTACCTGTAGGGTAATACACAGAACGTAATTTCGTCTGACGAAATATAATGTATTTACTGTAGAAGTATATCTAGTATTCGGAGGAATACCACCTTTTATACAAAGAATGTCTATCGATGTTTTTGTTAAATGAAAGAATAAATAAAAGTAAATATGAAAATGTATAAGAACGGGCCACCAATAATAACTCACCCATTGCCTGGCGACATGTAAACAATGCTGTCGTGAGAGAACCTCATGTCGACCGGATAACTCCACATGCAATATTTTTTTGTTTTCTTAATCCACACAGTGTAAGACTTCCGTGAATATTTACCAAAACCAGTCACAAACGCGCGCTACTTTTTAACCGGCTGTTTCAGTTATCGTATGCTGATATTACCAGAATATCACTGCGCGCTTAACTTGCAGGATCGACACTTTTCTGGAATTTCGTCATTTCCAGATTTGTCATTGTGGGAAATATTCCTTCTATTTGAAATGAAAAAAACCTCTATTTGACATTGCGAAATGACAATGATTGAACTAATTCTTCCTCTTTTTTTAAAGCAATTAGCAATAAGTTGAGCCATAAACTGGCCAGCAAGTACACAACACTAAAACTAAATAAAAAATGATTAAACAAAAACAAACCGCAAGGAGAAATGTTAAACGCTTAGACGTTTGTCAAAATGCGTCACATATAATCTTTTATTCTGCTAATTCATTTCTGCACCCTTAGAAGATGTCCTTCGCTGGCTTGCCTTTCGGACTCTCATTTGACTATTAATAGTAAGTGGCGAAGTGGTTAAGCTGTCGGCCTCGTGATCAGGTGGTGTGGGTTTGACTCCGGACTCCGACGTCTTTTTCACGGGTGCTTGATACGGAGTCCCCTGTATCTCGTAGTCGCCCCCTAGTCTTTATTGCAGCTTACTTTGCCTGCGGAAGGTGCAGCACTGTGCTGTCCATGTTTCAGGGCCATTCAATGCGATGGGCAAGATATGTAGAGTTATTATTCTTTTTTAAGCTCATTATTTTAGTTAATAATTATTGTTGTAGTTTTCGGGCAGATGGGACTCGAAAGTCTAGGAAAGCAGCTCACCTAGGAGAAGGAAAACTCTCATTTCAGACCATCTGAAGCCTTGCAGGTAAAATACTGGCGTATCTTGACGGGTTTTGTCAGATATGGGTGTGCAATCTGTTTTATGGTAACTCTGAAAGTTGGTCAGCGTCTACCAGACCTGACAACTGACGATGTGCGAAGGAGCACACGCAAGAGGATACGATGCTTTATCCTAGAGCGAGGAAAGGCAACCTCAGCTGAATGTTGTGGCAGGGCAGATCAGGCCCTTAGCCTTGGTTGGCGACTGGTCTAGGAGTGAAGCTCCGACAGGCAAACAGATAGAGCATTGCTCTCCTGATCCGGCAGCTTCTCTTGTCCCAAATTTATTGGTATCACCTTACTCTTGGAGGAAGCAAGGCACACCGAGAAAGGGGCCATACTGCATGGGCAGCACATGGTCTCTATACGCCTGCCCGGGCTTTGTGCTAAAATCACAATTACTATCGTCTGACAAGACGAAGAATGCCAATGAATGGTCAAAATGGGAGACGTCCACTCAAATCTATATGGAGGATAATCTAAGAAAAATATTTTTTATGTTCAGACTGAGAAGAACAGACCCCCACCCCCCACCCCCCCCCCCACCCAAACCTCCAAACTGTCCATCTGACCAACACCCATCTGAAACGATAGACCAACGCCCATCTGAAACGATAGACCAACGCCCATCTGAAACGATAGACCAACGCCCATCTGAAACGATAGACCAACGCCCATCTGAAACGATAGACCAACGCTCATTTGAAACGGTGGACCAATGCCCATCTGAAACGGTGGACCAATGCCCATCTGAAACGGTGGGCCAACACCAGCTGCCCTGGCCAGCACTGAGACAGCTCGCACTGCCCTCTAATGCAACCAATCAAATGTACGATAACCACATGTATCACACCCCGTGAGAACGTTGAACTGATCAAATTGAGGACAGGCTTGGGGGAAGTGTCTCACGGGTTCCAGAAAGCGGTGATTCGGTGGATTCCATCAAGGGAAACGAGGAGGCCGAAAGTCTAGCCAAAGAGGGAGCGAAACTGATACAGGAAGAAGACCTGACCAGCTATGAAGGAGCAGGTCACAGTTAAAGTGGTGGAAAGAACTCATGAAACACCACGCAGAAGACGGATACTTCCAACTGTCCAGAAAAGACCAGGTTATCATACTTAGGTCACTGCAGCCTGATGAACATAACAGCTGTACGTGTACTTCATGACTGGCTCAAATACACAGATCTGGAGAGAAAGATGTGGTTTACATCCTCCCCTCGCCCCCCCCCCTCCTCGAGGAGAAACTGTACGGTGGTACTGACATCCTAAGACAGCAGACATTATTGACGTGTCTGGAGTCTCGGTATAAATGTGCAGCGATCGGCGATCAAGTGGCACTGACCAGAACTGGGCTGTGTTACATTTTGGCATCAGCATCACAGACAATCGACACTCTGCGATGGTGGATCGCGTCTGGTCAAGTCAATATCAAACACATTTATGCTGTTATTGTCCAAGCTGAAATATCTACGCATTTCATTATTGTTTGTTACATTTTTTTAAAATAGCCGTTGAAAGTGAATCCCAGAATCCTCCACAACAACCCGTTATCTAATGAAGTCAGAAAACGATACCAGTAAGAATTTATCGTTTGACTGTAGCAATTTCCAGATAAGAAAAAGTCTCATTCATCTATTGCCATCTTCATCTTAAAGATTAGTTTGCTATTTTCATGTGTGCGTTCTCTCTCTTATGCAGACCTTTTGGTGATAACTTAGTTCTTTGTTGTATCTACACTCATTATTTATGCTAGCAAAGACTATACATTCTACTTTAATCCAATCTTGTCAGATATAAGAGAATTGTGGATATTTCGTAAATAAATTACTGCAGGCGGCAGACAGTAGGAATCCGTTTTATAACTTACACACATGCAAATCGTCCCAACGACGACAGTTTCAGTTCGAAACGCATGCAATATCGACCTATATTTCATTAAATATAATGTAACGTTAGCTTTCGTGGTACTTGTGCGTTAATTCACCCATGGATTATAATAGGTCAAATTTAGTAGAATGTAGCCACACGAAGCACTCTACTTTTCAATTCGCGCGTCTTCAATTCGCGCGGTAAACCTATGTACTTGTCATTCTTAGATCTAACACCGGACGTGAAAGGTGGATTTATTGCAGTTGTCACACTTGACACGCAAGAAAATAAATTGTTTGCAGTTTTTGCAGGAAATACGAATTATACACACCGTCCGACTGTGTGCCAAAAATCATGTTATGACTTTGTCTCTCACAGTTCGCCAAGATCGTTAGAGATGTCGCACATGTCAGCAGGACATTCCTGTTCGTTCTGACACATGGTTAGAGGGCACCTAACCCTAACCCTAACCAAAACGGATCACACATACACATGATAGATTCCTACATGTGTAAGTTTCTGTGGCGACATCAGAATAAAGTCCGTCAGTTAGACCCGTTCGACAATATTCTGCAGGACATGACATAATTTTGGCCTCCTCTTTAAATTGTGTAGCCACGAACGAACAACATGTGTATGTCCTGATATGTGCATAGCTTCAGCGATCCTTGGTAATCTGTTCCCCTCACGGCCCTTTTCAGGGCCCACAAAACTCCAAAACCAGTATCAAGGTTTTTTTTCGGGTACACAAAACAACAAAACTGCACCCAACAAAACTGCACCCTGATAACTCGACACGTATAATTATTTTTATACGGAAACCCGTGTGGTCATTGAATGGTATAACATTTCAGTAATGGGTGAATTAACGCACAAGAACCGCTTTCGTTAACATTTTGGTCAATAATATATAGCATATTTGCTGCTAACAGAAAGCAATTCAACCTGATTTGCATAGTCAATAAGCAACAGACGAGCATAAACAATTGAACGTGCTTCCACAAAAAGATAGAGTACAGTAAGATACATCTGTGACGGATGGGAAGACGATCAACCTGTTCAAGGAGTTAAACAAAAACTGAGAGGAACACCACTTTCTGGGATCGAACACAGGAATTTCAAAGAACATTTTCCATCACTCTATCTACTATACCAACTAAGAATTCTAAACATGCCACAAGTTTGGAGATTTAAGAAAGCGCAAGGCATACAGAAACATGGCTTTTTAAACATGTAATTAGGGGGACACGAACAGACATCCCTTAATGCCAGAAGTCTGAGGAGAAGTATATTTCCTATGACACAAGTCATGTGACTTAGACCACGTGACATAGAATGGGTAAGACAAAAGTAGTTCGAATGTTGATCCTGCTGTCGGGAATAGAGTGTTTGATGTCCCATTGTCAGCTTTTTATGAGGTGGGGTAGCCAGTTCCCTACCCAATTGCATATCCTACCCAAGCAGTAAACTATATTCCGTCTTTTAATTCTACTAAACTGCATGTCAGATCCAAATGATTGTTCACATGCAGCCTTAGAATATCCATGACGCTAAAACATTGAAATTATTTAGTTCATAGATGTTCAAATTTTTGCACATCGGCGAATTCCTTTGATTTTTTAGGGCCATTGCAAAGAAATGACATTAAGTTTTAAGATTTTACATTACGCAGATTTCTCGTCACATTTTGTTCATAGGCGTATCTCCCTAATGTCTTGATAGATTCATTGACTGTTTGTGTTGCCCTTTATTTATAATCGTAAAAATGGCACTAATATGCAACAGTTAGTACAGCCCTTCGGTCTCCATTAGACCCCAAGGTTCTATCACCTGAACAGCGAACTTTATGTCGCTTAAAATTGAATGTTGAAATGTACTTGTTATCATTGTATGTACACTTAATTGTTTGATAAACATACGCTAATTCATCCACGTCTGCTAATCAGTATGTCCACAAAAGATGATATTAATCATCCGAATCTGCCGATTCAAAGAGATAGATAATTGTTACTGGCTGGACAAATTGTAATCCATCTCGTTGCCAGTACTGTACTTCTTCCCGGAGCACATGTTCAACACACTTCTTCCAGAACTGAATGTCTGTTTTTGAAAAGTACTCACGTGTCAGCACTTGAACATCATACATTTGAAATGTCATGTTCTGTTCGGTAACTCGTCCTTTGACTTTAGCCCACACAAGGGTTTAGATGCGCATGATATGCAGGTAGTCGCAGAGAAGTATGACCGTACTCTTCAATGATTTTGTCAATATGATACCCCTTTGTCTTACTTGTCTTCCTCACAGGCTATAACAACCTTGGCTTCAAATTCGTGTAGTCGAAATTCAATTTTTCCTTAGGTAGCTTTGTCCTAATTTGAGCTTTTGTATCTGATGCAGTTGGTACTTTGTCTTCTTCTGATACTGCATTGTGATAGGGTGTATTTTCCATTACTACGCATGGCGGTCTATCCAGAATTGGAAGTAGATCATTCGTCATCCATTCAATTCAGTGTGGTAGTCTCTACCATCGGTACTTTTTTATTGGAAAATAAGTTCAGCGTCATGGACAAGTCCTTTTTCACTGCTACCGGCAACGTTAGGATAATGCGCTGCCCTTTGCTGCTTAGAATTTGTCTTTTCTGTTCACCTTCAGCTGATTGCCATTCTTTACCATATTGGGGGGGGGGGGGGGGGGGGGGTGAGCTTTGACCAGGATTCGTCCAAGTATACAATAGCATAGCTTTGTGTGTGTGTGTGTGTGTGTGTGTGTGTGTATGGAGATGAAACATAATTTGACTTTCCATTTTCCTTATGCCCTCCGTGGGACAAAACGGAACCACTATCACTCGTCATGTATTCATATTTTCAGATGTAGCAAGGAATCATTATGTGAAAGAATAAATTAAAATCTGAGAAAACATACAACTGAGAAAAGACTGAAATGTGAAGAAAACACTACAAGTCACGCGAAAGGTTTACATAGACTGTCAAAGTAAGCCCAACAAAACACATTTATAATATTATTAGAATTCTAAACGACAACATCATATTTGTACAAACTGAACGAGTCGCAAGATATGTTGAAATTCTAATGCGATACCGAACATGAGATTTGCGTTACCATACATGAGATTTGCGATACCAAACATGATATTTGCGATACCATACATGAGATTTGCGATACCAAACATGTGATTTGCGATACCATACATGAGATTTGCGATACCAAACATGATATTTGCGATACCATACATGAGATTTGCGATACCAAACATGAGATTTGCGATACCAAACACAATTGCACAATTTCAAATCTAAACAGTGTATGCTAGCATTGCAATACAGACAATGGTTTACAATTTCATTTCATCGAAGAAGGATGATGAAACATTTTTCCAAAGGTAGCAACATCGGCAATAGTTCTAAGGAAAATGGTACAAATTGAACAACGTTGAAAGGAACATTGAAGAAGGATGTCAAACAAATCAAGATGTTAACGCTGACATTAAGAAATCAGGATTGACTTTCATCTATATTCGTTCAACATGGAATCTGGCATTTTGTTAGTCATGAAAATAAGACTCGACTGTTCAATTATAAATACAAATCTGTCCATACTATAGGATACACGGTGCAGAGACAAGACATAATGGAGATAGGGCAGGGTGGAGACAGGACAGGATGGAGACATGACAGGGTGGAGATAGGACAGGATGGAGACAGGACAGGGTGGAGACAGGACAGGGTGGAGACAGGACAGGGTGGAGACAGGACAGGGTGGAGACATGACAGGGTGGAGATAGGACAGGATGGAGACAGGACAGGGTGGAGACAGGACAGGGTGGAGACAGGACAGGGTGGAGACAGAACAGGGTGGAGACAGGACATGATATAGAAAAAAAACAGAGGAGACAGGAAAGGATGGAGACAGGGCAGGATGGAAACAGGGCAGGATGGAGACAGGACAGGATGGGGACAGGATAGGATGGAAACATGACAGGATAGAGAGAAGATAGGGTGAGGAGACAAAATTATTTTCGGGTCCGTCTTCCTCCGTTTCTCGTGCCCTCGAACTTTCTCGTTGTCACAATATATTGCAATATCTCCTTCCTGAGTCTTGTGTTCAATAAGCTTTTCACGTCTTCTGTGTACGCAGTCATCTTGACATACCGGGTATATCTGAATTGCATTTCTTAGCTGACTGAGGTTAACGAGGCAAACACCCCCCCCACCCCACCCCCCCCTAGAAACCATTATTCCATTGATCCAATACATCTCCCTCTTTGTTGATTGATTGTGTATACTCGCCAATGCCTGCAGCCTGTGTATACTCGCCAATGCCTGCAGCCTGTGTATACTCGCCAATGCCTGCAGCCTGTGTATACTCGCCAATGCCTGCAGCCTGTGTATACTCGCCAATGCCTGCAGCCTGTGTATACTCGCCAATGCCTGCAGCCTGTGTATACTCGCCAATGCCTGCAGCCTGTGTATACTCGCCAATGCCTGCAGCCTGTGTATACTCGCCAATGCCTGCAGCCTGTGTATACTCGCCAATGCCTGCAGCCTAAGATTGGGCCACTCGTCGTGCCCATGGACGGTTGTCGCAACATGATATTGTCCCTAAAAGGACTCGTACCTTCCCTTATTAATTGTCCTGTTCTCTTATGCTGAAATCAACGTCGGACTGACGAATGGGTGCTCAGTCTCTCTCTCGGTAAATTCGAAAGGGTGGAGATACTGATCGTTCCTCTAGCCAACTGAATATACACGCTCCTACTCCGTTCTATCACCCGCTCTCTCTTCTGGATCCGCGTATGATTTCAACACTTTGTTTCATGTGCCTCGCCGGCCCTTCACTCAAGAAGCGGTTGTTCAGCAACAGGTGCATCCATTGTCAGCTACAGGTACCCTAAGGCCAAGGTGTCAAGTCTGTCATTCTCCCAAACCCCAGCATGATCAGAACCTTATATTCTCCCAAGATCCAGAAGGTTCGAGGCTTCCACATCCGCCATCCACTCGTATCATAGCCATCCCTTCTGTACCCTCCGGTTCTCTATAATTGTCCATAGTATACATCAATAAAACAGTATTGTTAGATCTTGACGCTACATAAAATGATCTATATAAAGCACTACATATTATCACTGATTCAAAATGGTAAATGTAGTTCTGTAGTTGACTCTGCAGTCGGGAATGAAACGTTGGAGCTTCACTGAACCATACATAGGCCTTTCGATAGGTGGGGGTGTGGTGTATCCGTTCACAGAGGAGTAGAATAGAGCGTGTCACAACTGGGAATCAAACCGGTCCCCTATGTCATGAGTAACATGAGTTATAATCTATCTGACACTAACTACGACACACTCTCCCCAAATGGAACAACACACCCGTCTGCTAGGTACAAACTAACAGAACATATAACGATACTGCCACATTAATCGGTAAGACAGTGTCTAGTCCATAATATTTGTTACAATCTTAAATACGCTATATTGAAAACCGATTATTCCAGAACATCCTTAAGTTAAAATATTCACTTGGAGAAAATAAAAACAGAACCAGAAGCATGTTTGTAAGAAAACAAAATGTCTGCACTCAACGTCTGTACGCATATCATGACACTGGTATTCAGGATGAAGTGGATAAATTATACACACATGAGCACAACCTAGAAACACGGTGTTGGAGCCTTGCACAAGTAGTTCGGTATGCAAGAGTTGCTTCACTGAGTTAGTGTGAGTATATACCGCGACAGACTAAGAAGCGAGTAGACGGCCCACAGAGCTCGCACGCGCGCACACATATACACAGGAAGACGTCTCTCGTTGCCTGGGATCGCACACAAAACGTGAGCTCGCGCAGATTTCATCTTCCGCTCGCGCGTCGTTGACTTTCAACGCGAGGTCTCAATTCTGTGGATTTGTCGTGAGACGAGATTTATCGAACCTGCAGATTTAGTAGCGCAGGCTTCCAAAAAGCAGGGAGGCAGTTTCGCAGAGCCCCTCACTGCCAGGGGAGCATGTATTAAGATTAACATATAAGCGCGTGGTGTAGCTATCACATCCTGGCAACAGCACGCGCCGCAATTTGCGTGTCTTTCAATCTAGCAACCATTACCTTCACTCCACACTGGCCAATGAGATGCGCCTTCAACATTTTATCTGCTTTTTCTAGTCGCTCTCCCTGGTTTTTTTCCGCTTAGTACTACAACAATCATTGGGTTTTATAACAATCGGTGGGTTTTATAACAATCAGTGGGTTTTATAACAAATAAGTGGGTTTTATAACAAATAAGTGGGTTTTATAGCAATAAGTGGGTTGTACAACAATCAGTGGGTTTTATAACAATCAGTGGGTTTTATAACAATCAGTGGGTTTTATAGCAATAATTGGGTTTTATAACAAATAAGTGGGTTTTATAACAAATAAGTGGGTTTTATAGCAATAATTGGGTTTTATAACAATCGGTGGGTTTTATAACAATCGGTGGGTTTATAACAATCAATTGAATTCTTCAGAAGACTTCTTCAATCTTCATTTTCTTTTTTGTCTTATAGCTCATTTTCTTTTTCGTATTCTTCTTCATCGACTTTTCCTTCTTCATCTTTATATTTTTATTCTTCTTCTTCAAGTAATATATTTAAAGAAAGTAATTGTCAGTCTGTAGCCATTGATACACCCCCTCTCCCTTTTTTTCTGTCTCTCCCCCCCCCCCCCACTCCATTGAGATGATGGAATTCTCCGCTGTCCATTTAAAGAGCTTCAGAGAAAAACATAAATTGCTAACCTAATCTCCGAGAATATCAGAACAGAGGAAAAGAATAGTCGTCGCTGATATATATGGCCAATTTGACTGTGGGGTTGAAACATGGACTTGCAAATAAGGATGAAACAAGCTTGGAAGTGTTTGAAAGGTGGTGCTACCGTAGGATGGAAAGAGTGAGTTGGAGAGAAAGAAAATCAAATGACAATGTCCTCACAGAAGTCGGTGCACAAAGACAATGTCCTCAAAGAAGTCGGTACACAAAGACAATGTCCTCACAGAAGTCGGTACAAAAAGACAAATATTGAGAATGATACAGAAATGAAGATTGAGTTGGCTGGGACATAATATCAGGCTTGGAAGTCTTCTACATAAGGTACTAGAGGGCAAGCGAAAGGAGGCAACAAAAACTCCGCTTTACATCTCATGCATGCAGAGGCATTAAAGTACGAACCTCTGCTGAAATGAAGAGAGCTATAAAGGATATGTCGAAATGGAGAGACACACGCAGACAACCATTCTCTGGACTGCTTAATCAGATTAAAATGATATATGTATGTATATACCCTGTTTTATTTCTCCGACAATGTCCCCCCCTCCGTCACGTCTCCACCCTATCACCGCCCCCATAAATCCTTCTTCTCGTGGCTTTTCTAACAACCAGGACAGCTCTGTTAAAAGTCTTAAGTTGAGTGTTAAAGCTCGCTTACCCCCAGGTGTGTCCATGTGTTAAAATGGCAGTTGTGAATGTGCTAGTCTATACATCCGCATACCTGCTCCAGGTGAGCTGTGTGATACTGTCCAGTCACAAGACTGTTTTACCTGGACGAAAGCAACGATCCTTAATAGCACCAACATCAGAGGGGCTAACTAATCACGTGGGTCTGGGTGTTCAAGCGAAGAAACGCCGCTTGCAACAAAAATTTGCTTCAGAAGTTGAACGCTTTCTTCTTCTTCTTCTTCTTGTTTTCTTTCTCTTCTTCTTCTGATACATAAGAACATTAGTTATGCGCTCCTTGCTTCGTGTATCATATCTGGACCACTGTTTCTATAACTTTATTTTGGCTATCGTTATATTAATTTATTTGAGCTATTTTGTTTCTAGAGCTTCATGTGAGCTTTTGTGTCCAGAGCTGTATGTGAGATATTGTTTCTAAATCAAAGGATGTGTGCAACCATGTGTGGCGTCTGCTGCTCTAGAAGGATTTCACTACACGATGTTATCTCAGCGTGGCAGTGGTGCTAGTGCTGTGTCTGTCCCACGCAGAGTCGTCCGACAAAACCGCTAGGACAACTCACATTGGAATAAGAATTAGAAAGATGTTAAACTAGAATGTCTTCCGTGTCTAACACATGGAGCTAAGAACAGAAGCACAAATTCCAAGTGTCGCTTACGACGTCCATACAAGGTTGTGCAGTTGGCAGGAAAACGTTAACGTGTTATACAATTGATTCACATCAACCGTCCCACAAGAAAGCACATCATATTTTGACTTAGCTTCGTGAGGGACCAACTACACTAACCTCCCTATGCTTCGCTAGGAGAGAGAGAGAGAGAGAGAGAGAGAGAGAGAGAGAGAGAGAGAGAGAGAGAGAGAGAGAGACAGAGAGAGAGAGAGATAAAAAAAAGCCAAAACATAAGACATCAGAGGTATAAATATACGACGTATGTTCAAAAAGTTCCAGAACAATTTTACATAATATTATCGGTCTTAGACGGAACCTACCCGTCAGACTTCATTCAGAATACTCATCTTCCCTATTCAAACATCGCCTAGAAAGCTGCGTCCACTTCAGGAAGCAGTCCTTGTAAGCATTTTGGGGGATCATGTGCAGGTCCGTGTGGGAAATGTTCTTAATTTCTCCAATGGTCTAAGCCGTGGTCCAATTCAGTTGATTTCAGTTTAGGAAACATGTTTTTTAAAAAGTCTGCTGGGGTCGGGTCAGGTGAGTAAGGTGGCTTAGGTCAGGTCAAGTGAGTTGGGGGAGGCCGGGGTTGGGGGAGTAGGGTAATTGCGGTCAGGTCAGGTGAGTAGGGCAGCTGGAATCAGGCCAGGTGAATAGAGTAGCTGAGGTCGTGTCAGGTGAGTAGGGTAGCTGGAATCAGGCCAGGTGAATAGGGTAGCTGAGGTCGTGTCAGGTGAGTAGGGTAGCTGGAATCAGGCCAGGTGAATAGGGTAGCTGAGGTCGTGTCAGGTGAGTAGGGGAGCTGGAATCAGGCCAGGTGAATAGGGTAGCTGATGTCGTGTCAGGTGAGTAGGGTAGCTGGAATCAGGCCAGGTGAATAGGGTAGCTGAGGTCGTGTCAGGTGAGTAGGGTAGCTGGAATCAGGCCAGGTGAATAGGGTAGCTGAGGTCGTGTCAGGTGAGTAGGGTAGCTGGAATTAGGTCAGGTGAATAGGGTAGCTGAGGTCGTGTCAGGTGAGTAGGGTAGCTGGAATCAGGCCAGGTGAATAGCGTAGCTGAGGTCGTGTCAGGTGAGTAGGGTGGCTAGGGTCAGGTAAGGTGAATAGGGAGGCTGAGACCAGGTAGACCAGGTGAGTTGGGAGGCTGAGACCAGATAAGGCGAGGTGAGTATGGTGGCTGGGACCAGGTAAGACCAGGTGAGTTGGAGGGCTGAGACCAGGTGAGTTGGGAGGCTGAGACCAGATAAGGCGAGGTGAGTATGGTGGCTGGGACCAGGTAAGACCAGGTGAGTTGGAGGGCTGAGACCAGGTAAGTTGGGGGGGGGGGGCTGAGACCAGGTAAGACCAGGTGAGCATGGTGGCCGGCACCAGGTAAGTAGCGTGACTGGGGCTAGGTGAGTAGGTTGGCTTTTACTCAGAGAGTTATGAATGCTTGGAATGTATTGCCACAAAAATAATGGAAGATGGATCAATTAATGCATGCAAGAATATATTGGATGCGCATTGTTAGATCAATTAATGTATAAAGAAACTGAAGTCAACAGAGTCATCCAAACCAGTATAAAGACGTTAAGTTAAGTTGAGTTATGTTATGTTATGTTATGAACCAGCCATCACAAACGCTAGTCGCCAAATGTTGACTGTCCTTCGCCCAAACCGCTCTAACCACGCGTACATCTTGTTCACTGAACCCAAACCGCTCTAACCACGAGTTCATCTCGTTCACTGAACCCAAACCGCTCTAACCACGCATTTTGCGAGATCAAGTAGAACCGACCCGGAACACTGCACGTCGACCATACACCAAGTTACACACATGCTCTCTGATGTCACCAAAAAAAAAAAAAACCCCACTGAGGAAGGGATGAGACACTACATTTTGCTGCCAGTTTATCGTTCAATTAAAACCCTAATGGTCGATTTGTCATCTTAATTTAACAGCATGCCCTAAAAGGTCAATAGATCTGAGGTCACACCTTTAACGATGCCATCAACTGTCCGGCAGCTGCTTATTCCGAAGTCAATGACGGACACCCATTTTACAAACCCCTGTTAGTGACCTGCATAGCGACGTCCCCTTCCATTGCAGAAGTACGAGCCACACTACAGACGACGAAAGGCGGCCGAGCAGCAAGATTTGTTGGCATTAATAGCGGGCTGTTGAAATTCGCACGTGATCTCGCGAGTGTCACACAGCATCAGCTGTTTACCACAGGCTGGTTCACCTGACATATTCCTGCAGCATTGAGGGATGGAATCATTGTCTCTTCGCAAGTGAAAGGCCTCGCTCTGAGGGAAGCAGCTACAGACCCTCGCTCTGAGTGTAACAGCTACATGTCCTCGCTCTGGGGGTAGCAGCTACAGGTCCTCGCTCTGAGGTTAACAGCTACATGTCCTCGCTCTGAGAGTAACAGCTACAGACCCTCGCTATGAGTGTAACAACTACAGACCCTCGCTATGAGTGTAACAGCTACAGACCCTCGCTCTGAGTGTAACAGCTACAGACCCTCGCTATGAGTGTAACAGCTACATACCCTCGCTCTGAGTGTAACAGCTACAGACCCTCGCTCTAAGTGTAGCAGCTACATACCCTCGCTCTAAGTGTAGCAGCTACAGACCCACCCCATCACTGCCTGACACCGGAACATGTTACCCCCGCACGTGGCTCCCAGATACAATCTTTGCTGACGATAAATGAGCCCCCACCAATCGTCTGTCTTCAATGTCAGCCGTTCCACTATCCCTGTCATTCTTGCTCTTTGTCTATTCAAGGGATAAGCACCAGGAGTTCAGCCGTCCCCTTCATGTTGCTCACATCAACCTTAAACTGTCGTTGACGACGTGGACAGATCTGTCTTGTGGAGTGATAGGTCCCAGCACTCTACAACCGCTAACCGGGCAGTACACTGCAAGATTGGAGCAAGAATCCAACTGGGCCACAATCTCTCCAACATGGTTTCTACACCATTGGGTCTCCAGTAGGGATGTGTTATTCGCTGACCAGTGTTCTGCCGCGATGGACTGAATTCTTGAGCGGGAGTCACCATAAAGCAGGAGTAACTATAGAGCAGGCGTCACCACAGAGCAGGAGTCACCATAGAGCAGGATTCACCACAAAGCAGGGGTCACCATAGAATAGCTACGTGCGACCGACCTGGACTACATATATGACGTTATCATACCAAGCTGCCTCCATCTGGCACTGATAAAACCACTGTAGTGTGTGTATAGAGGACCTTGCATGAACATTAGGCCTCGCATCTCATAGGCACGAACCTAAAACCTTGGGTGCAACCTCACAAAACCTCGTATTATTGTCGATGGAAACCTTGTCAACTCTACTGATGGTTTGATGTCTGGCATGACCGCATCCTCTAAGAACGTCTGCATAAAGTCTGTAACAGTACAGGCTTCCACTAAAGACTAAGCAACATAAAGTCTGTAACAGTACAGGCTTCCACTGAAGACTAAGCAACATAAAGTCTGTAACAGTGCAGGCTTCCACTGAAGACTAAGCAACGAACTAGCTTAAACTGCGTGGTCCCGCTGTACGGTTCCCGAAACCTGGACCCTTCCCCCCCCCCCCCCCCCCATGGAAGTCTCCCACATGCGCAGTCAGAGGCCTATTTTGAGATCCACTGGTCTAACTAGGTCTCAGACGGCGCTGCCACCTCAGCCGACTGACAGGCATCGGAAGCACACTCACTATGTACTTCTTCTTCTTCTTCATTCGTTCGTTCTCAATATCCGACTACCAAAACCCCGAAAGGGCTTAAGTAGCAGAATATAGTAAAGAGAACGGTATGCGCTGTGTCGTAGTTTACAGCTTGGCTGCGGTATTTGCACCTTTCGGTTCAACCAATCCGACTTAAGCAAGCATTTTTTGAGTACCGGGTTAGCATTCCCTCTTCGATCCCTTCTCCTTAGCCAGTCTGCCCTGCTGCAGCCTGTTATCCAGGATCACCGCGTGGAGGTGTAGAAGAGTCTTGGCAGATTTGGTTCGCTGGCCCTGACGCTAGCAGTCAGCTATGGGTCGTTGACCACTGCTGCTCAGCATCTTGATCCCACTCACCATGCTAAACCGTCACCGCCTGGCTCTATTTCGACATGTAGCCCGCCTTTGAGGACCCGCTTAAAAGCGGCCATTGAGATTCATGATGGAAAACTACCGACTTTATCTTGGTTCACACTCGCGGTCATCCACATATCTTCTGGATAGATCAAATCGGAAAGACACCATCCTCATTACATGCAGCCTGGGACTCATCGTGCTCATGAACGGTTTGAGCGGCTACTCGTGATCATGGACGGTTGGCGAGAATTGTCCTTGTATTCTAAGCGGGCTACCTACCAACCTTTATGTGGTCCTTTGTTTATAGAGTTTGTCTTTATTTGGCCATTAGGAAGATTAATAATTGAGGCCCCTGATAATAAAAGGCTCTCCCTCCATCTCCCGAACTCTACTCACCACACGAGATTATAAGACCAGACAGGAGGACTTAAGAGCAAGACGAAGACCAAGTAAAGTATTCAATTAAAGATGTTGAAGAAACACAACGAAGAGAAGAATTGAACATACCATAGTGAGATGGGCTGAGAAGAGGTGAGATCTGGTGAGATGAAATGAGATGTGGTGAGATGGAAAGAGAAGGGGTGAGATGGAATGAGAAGGGGTGAGATGGAATGAAATGAGATGGGATAAGATGCAGTGAGATGGAATGAGATGGTGTGTATACTAAATATAGCCATAGGCAACATCAGACTTCCATAGATGTCTACGACAGAGAAATGCTTAAGAACCTACACTCCAACAATATTTTGGTTTCCAATGTTCCCCACTTGCTCTTGTGGTATTTACAAGCCGTGTGAGTGTTGATGCACTTTCGTCACTTTGTTTATATCTGTTTGTTTCTCTCGTAATTGCAGCGACATGTTATTTATAGCTCAGTCGTTCTACAAATTGTCTGGACATTTCACTTTGATTTTCATTGAATTATTTCTCCCCTTTGCGAATCTCTCCGCAAGCCACACGGAGTTGAGCTTCCAGTATGAAAAGGAGGTAGAGGTAGTTATTTTCAATATGAGATTGCTATCTTCATATCTTCTATTCACTCCTTACAAAGTTTAGGGCCGTATTACTTACTGAAGACTGCGGCAAATCATGTTGTGTATTCTTGAAGTAGTAGTTTCTGTAGTATTGTAGTTTCATGATGAGGTTGAGAGTCCTAAGTACAACCCTCTGTAGTTGACATCCTACATCCTGGCAGTTGCAGCGGTCATATTTCTTGTTGCCCTGGATCTACACTGACCCAGACCTCACCTGTCAGTGGAGCAGACCTCATCAATCAGTGGAGCAGACCTCACCTGTCAGTGGAGCAATCATGTCGGACTCTCAGTCATAGTTCCGGAGGTAATAAGAGATGGCTTCGACATGAGTAGAGTTCCAGGCCTCAAACTTTATGTCCCTTCTTTACTCTGGTCACGCTCCTGTTTACGACAATGAGGGAACTGGTATGTTGAATTTGATAGCATCCATTGTGGATATTGGTACGACACGAGAGACATAGTGGAGTCAATTAGTGACCACTAGATGGATGGCGCCACCCTCAGACTTCAAGCGGTGATCAAGCAGGGGGGATTGGCTACAACATCCGCAAGACTACAAGCGGTGGTGTAGTAGGGCGGGCTGCCTGATAAGAGGTAATAGCTGCGTGTATAACCAGCGAGATCTATGAGCACCCACGTGTAACTTGAAGGTCATGTGAAACAAACTGATCAAGGTCCTACCTCACTTGAAGGTCAAGTGAAACAAACTGATGAAGGTTCTATCTCACTTGATGGTCACGTGAAACAAACTGATCAAGGTCCTACTTCACTTCAAGGTCAATTTAAACAAACTGATCAAGATCCTATCTCCCTTGAAGGTCACGTGAAACAAACTGATCAAGGTTCTACCTCACTTGAAGGTCAAGTGAAACAAACTGATCAAGGTCCTACCTCACTTGAATGTCAAGTGAAACAAACTGATCAAGGTCCTACCTCACATGAAGGTCACGTGAAACAAACTGATCAAGATCCTACCTCACTTGAAGGTCACGTGAAACAAACTGATCAAGGTCCTACCTCACTTGAAGGTACCGTGAAACAAACTGATCAAGATCGAGATACTGCCTGACTTAAAGGTCAATTGGCCACCGAAGCTGTGGTCCACACTGTAACCTACACAGTGGTCAACTTACTAAGGAGCTTCGAAATGCACTCAGTCAGGAGGAGCTATACTCACCTTCTCAAGTAGGCCGATGGATGGAAGCTAATGTAACTAGCAACAATGATCATTGGATCTGCCAGGATGTGGTGATATTGGTTTTTGTAACAGAATATAACAGAATATAACAGAATATAACAGAATATAACATCATATAACATCATATAACAGAATATAACAGAATATAACAGAATATAACAGAATATAACATCATATAACAGAATATAACAGAATATAACAGAATATAACAGAATATAACAGAATATAACAGAATATAACAAAATATAACAGAATATAACAGAATATAACAGAATATAACATCATTTAACAGAATATAACATCATTTAACAGAATATAACAGAATATAACAGAATATAACAGAATATAACAGAAGATAACAGAAGATAACATCATATAACAGAAAATAACAGAAGATAACAGAAGATAACATCATATAACAGAAAATAACAGAATATAACAGAATATAACAGAATATAACATCATATAACAAACATAAGTGGTACCTACTAGGCATCACGTGCTGTAGCTTACCGTCACATCTGCTTATGTTTTAGCTGTGTTTTTTTTGGCCAATTGTTCAATCTCTTTCTTCTACCGTATGATTGTCACACCTGACGTCCATTGTGCTCACTAGCCAATTTATCTCTGATTGTTGTCCACCCTGATTGGTCTTTCAAAAAGTTGGACAAATTATCTCAAAGACAAGTCTTTTCTGCGCATGCATGAAAAACGGGCAGAAAACATCAGAAGAAAACAAAATTATGGGAAATCTAAAATCGAACCACAGTCCTCCAGATAACGAATGCGCCTCGCTGCAAGAAATACACGAGTTAGGGGAGGCGGCGAACTATTCACTGCTATAAATGTGTAAGTATTGGCCAGGACTATCTCACGCCCTACTATTGCAACTGTAAACCTAGTCTGAAACAGACACATGTGTTGACCACATCGAATTTGAAGTCCCAATACTGTCTCTGCTAATGTTGTCCACATCCGCTGAACTTATCGTGTATCAAATGTTTATTGATTCTCGTTGGATTGTGATCGCGCCTTTGATATCTGCACCGACAGGGGAGTTAATGTAATGAACTGGACAGTTGTCTGGGACTCCGCACAGTTTTCATTCTTGTGTTGGATCGTTGGGCAATTATTATGTATCCTTATCGACTTGTGCAGGGAACAGTACCGCAGCTGGTCTCTTTACAGGAAGCCTATGCCCAAGTATTTTAAATCATTCGCCATTTCCCTTTAATGTGGCGAATATGTTTTAATTGTATCAGGTCCCTTTACAGAAAGCCTGTAACCTACCAAGTCCTGAGTGGTCCATCGAAGTCTTTGTGTATGACAAGGACAAGAATAACACCACTGCCCCACAGTGATCATGTGTTAAGAGGCGACTGTGTGACATGGCATAACACCGGCCATGGTTAGATGGGTTTGTAAGAGCAGTATAGATGACGCCTAACAGGCTGCGGGTCGACTTTGCTCTAGTGTATAATTATATTAAGGTGGACTCACACATCGACTAACCACCCTCACTTGACCAAAAACAACGGAGTAATAAGCTGCTCGAGCCTGGCCCACTGTGCATTTAACCCTCCACCTGGTTACATCCATCTCACGCCAGAACTGGAACCTGCACAGTGACATCTGCCGTGTAGAAGTACAGGTCGACTAAGACTAAGACTATCTTACCTAGTCTTTGCGGTGGCTGATTATAACGGCAACGTCTTTTACATGATGAGGTTACCAGCAGCAAGTACAATCCTCGCAAGTCATCCTTGACAACCTGTTTAGAAGGTCTGCTGAGCTGTTGGCTAGTGCACATGTACATAGTAGTGAAGCAGAGAGACCAAGTACATGTGTGTATTCCGTCTGCCATGCCCTATTCTGAATAGAATAATAGTGATCTGTCCCGGCCGGTCAAGCGTGTAGTAGACGTCCTTAGGTTAAACCTGTTCTCCTCTGACAGCCTGGATAACTCTCTGTTACTCTACATGATTTAAATGTTTCCTTATTCAATATCACCTCCCTTCTTTGCAAGCCGACGTACCTTAGTGTTCCCTGGGCCGTCCAGTGGGATGGTAGCCTTTTAGGTATGGTTCGCTACTTGCTTAGATGATCGCTCATGCCTCAAACCTCTGGCTCTATTCCAGGTGTCGTGAAATATGCTACTCTGATTTAGCGACGAGAGAAAACAGAATGAGGCAGGTGTCAAGTTTAATGACGTCAACATCTCCTAGCACAACAGTACTGCAGCGTTCTAAGTGCTAGGGTCAGGACAAACAGGACCCATGTGAGGAGCCTAGTTACCCGTTACCACAGAAACCCTGTCGAAACAGGCATTGGCGTTAATGATGAGAACAGAAACTCTATACGCCAGTTAGATGTGATGGTACACGGAAGGAGATGTCAGACACAGTAGACTTTCTGAGGGTGATTCACTCACACAGACATGCGGGCATACAGACACACACACATACAAACACGTGGACATACAGACACACAAATACACAAACACAGGTACATATACAAACACACTATATAAATATGCCCACAGACACATTTCCAAAAACATATGCGCGTTCGCATACATATACACAAATATACACGTTTACAAGCACACACACAAAGTTACAGAGAGACATTTAAACAAAGAGAAACATGTTACACATAGGGGTAGAAATACACCAACGTATAAACACACACACACATTCATACATACATTTATGTACATTTACTTACATTCATATATTCCTACATAAACACAGCCACACAGAGATAGACCTATACAAACACACACACACACATACACACACCACATAGACACAAACACACACACACAAACACACACACACACTTACACACACACATACGATGGCTCACGTTAACCTTCCGCTATTATAAACAATTCTTCTCTTTCACTCCATCTTACCTTGGACAAATCCGTCATCACATTTTTGCACACTCACTCAATCTCTTTTCTTTCTCTCCCTCTCCCTCTCTCCACAAAAGGAGGAGAGAAAAACCATACCAGCTCACATCAATATCCAATCCATAAATAAACAATAGTTTGGCGCATGAAACCGGAAGTAGGCGATCCGCACATGCGCTAGAAATTAAATGGAGGACATTTTTATTGTGTTGAAAGTGACAGATCGACAGACGAAAAAGAGAGCGGAAGAGAATGAAGAAGGCTGTGAGAGGGTTAGGCGATAAGACATATAAGAAAAGAGATACAGCTAAAAGGCGATTATATCCCCTCAAAAGCCCATATGCTGGATGGAAAACAACAACCGGCCCACTGCCACGCCGAAGCATGCCATAAAAAGCGACTAACAGTTGAGTTAAAATTATTTGAGGGTAGAATACACTCCCCGTGTGTGAGTATCGAAAATAGGTTCACTACCACACTGATAGCTTCTCCTAGAAGGTTTCTAACAGTGCAGTCAAACAGTCTTCAGGATGGAAGACGCTACACCGAGAGTTACACAAACTGCCATTCATTCAGACCATTATACAGCATAGTGTGGAATAACCTCCTAAAGAAAGCTCTTGATTCCTCCTCCCCCCTTCCCCGCCTCACACACATTAAAGAAGAATACAAAAGTGACTTTTCCTCTTTTTTTCCCTCTGAGTTAGAGATTATGCAAGAGACACGAAAATATGACGAATTATCCAACCCTATTATCAAATAAGTACGAATCAGTGGTTTTGAAACGAGCTATGTAACAACGAGTATCATAGCCATACTGCAAACAATCACCAACTGATGTCTCCGTGGCATGTAATTAAGAGTACCACAACCCGACGGCAAACCTTCACCAATAGATGTCTCCGTGGCATGTAATTAAGAGTACCACAACCCGACGGCAAACTTTCACCTACTGATGTCTCCGTGGCATGTAATTAAGAGTACCACAACCCGACGGCAAACCTTTACCAATAGATGTCCCCGTGGCATGTAATTAAGATACACAGAATCCGACGGCAAACCTTCACCAACTGATGTCTCCGTGGCATGTAATTAAGAGTACCAAAACCCGACGGCAAACCTTCACCAATAGATGTCTCCGTTCCAAACATCCCATACTATAATAATAAACTCAGATCGGTGTCAGAAAAGCAGGAAAAATAATATAACTGATGATTATGGAGAAAATAAGATTAAGAGGTACTAGACATATCATTGAAGAAGCACACACAAATATGCCCTGGATGAAAACTCACACTGGTAGACACAGGTTGTTAGACTAATGAGTGCGAAGCAAAGAACAAGGAAGAGAAATCAAAGGATGCCGTTTACACATCTCTCAAGTTCTTGTTTTCAGCCTCGCCTGGAGTTGAGGATACCAAGAGATGAGGCCATCAAACACATGACAACCAAAAGATGAGGCCATCAAACACATGACAACCAAGAAATGAGGCCATCAAACACATGACAACCAAGAAATGAGGCCATCAAACATGACAACAAAGAGGTCATCAAACACATGACAACCAAGAGGTCATCAAACACATGACAACCAAGAGGTCATGAAACACATGACAACCAAGAGATGAGGCCATCAAGCACACGACAACCAAGAGGTCATCAAACACATGACAACCAATAGGTCATCAAACACATGACAACCAAGAGATGAGGTCATGAAACACATGACAACCAAGAGATGAGGCCATCAAACACATGACAACCAAGAGGTCATCAAACACATGACAACCAAGAGGTCATGAAACACATGACAACACAGAGGTCATCAAACACATGACAACCAAGAGGTCATAAAACACATGACAACCAAGAGGTCATGAAACACATGACAACCAAGAGGTCATGAAACACATGACAACCAAGAGGTCATCAAACACATGACAACCAAGAAATGAGGCCATCAAACACATGACAACCAAGAAATGAGGCCATCAAACACATGACAACCAAGAGGTCATGAAACACATGACAATCAAGAGGTCATCAAACACATGACAACCAAGAGATGAGGCCATCAAACACACAGCCAAGAGATGAGGCCATCAAACACATGACAACAAAGAGATGAGGCCATCAAACACACAGCCAAGAGATGAGGCCATCAAACACATGACAACAAAGAGATGAGGCCATCAAACACATGACAACTAAGAGATGAGGCCATCAAACACACGACAGCAAAGAAATGAGGCCATCAAACACACGACAACAAAGAGGCCATCAAACACATGACAACCAAGAGATGAGGCCATCAAACACATGACAACAAAGAGGCCATCAAACACATGACAACCAAGAGAAGAGGCCATCAAACACATGACAACAAAGAAATGATGCCATCAAACATGACAACTAAGAGATGAGGCCATCAAACACACGACAATAAAGAGATGAGGCCATCAAAAACATGTCAACCAAGAGGCCAGGAAAACATGACAACCAAGAAACGAAGCCATCAAACACATGACAACCAAGAGATGAGGCCATCAAACACATGACAAAAAAGAGATGAGGCCATCAAACACACGATAACAAAGAGGCCATCAAACATATGACAACAAAAAGATGAGGCCATCAAACACATGACCAGAAAGAAATGAGGCCATCAAGCACATGACAACCAAAAGGCCATTAAACACATGAGAACCAAGAGGCCATCAAACACATGACAACCAAGAGATGAGGACATCAAACACATGACAACAAAGAAATGAGGCCATCAAACACATGACAACCAAGAAATGAGGCCATCAAACACATGACAACCAAGAGATGAGGACATCAAACACATGACAACCAAGAAATGAGGCAATCAAACACATGACAACCAAGAGATGAGGACATCAAACACATGACAACCAAGAGATGAGGCCATCAAACACACGACAACCAAGAGATGAGGCCATTAAACACATGACAACCAAGAAATGAGGCCATCAAACACATGACAACCAAGAAATGAGGCCATCAAACATGACAACAAAGAGGTCATCAAACACATGACAACCAAGAGGTCATCAAACACATGACAACCAAGAGGTCATGAAACACATGACAACCAAGAGATGAGGCCATCAAGCACATGACAACCAAGAGGTCATCAAACACATGACAACCAAGAGGTCATCAAACACATGACAACCAAGAGATGAGGTTTTGAAACACATGACAACCAAGAGATGAGGCCATCAAACACATGACAACCAAGAGGTCATGAAACACATGACAACCAAGAGGTCACCAAACACATGACAACCAAGAGGTCATCAAACACATGACAACCAAGAGGTCATGAAACACATGACAACCAAGAGGTCATCAAACACATGACAACCAAGAGGTCATCAAACACATGACAACCAAGAAATGAAGCCATCAAACACATGACAACCAAGAAATGAGGCCATCAAACACATGACAACCAAGAGGTCATGAAACACATGACAATCAAGAGGTCATCAAACACATGACAAACAAGAGATGAGGCCATCAAACACACAGCCAAGAGATGAGGCCATCAAACACATGACAACAAAGAGATGAGGCCATCAAACACACAGCCAAGAGATGAGGCCATCAAACACATGACAACAAAGAGATGAGGCCATCAAACACATGACAACTAAGAGATGAGGCCATCAAACACACGACAACAAAGAAATGAGGCCATCAAACACATGTGAACCAAGAGGCCAGGAAAACATGACAACCAAGAAACGAAGCCATCAAACACATGACAACCAAGAGATGAGGCCATCAAACACGTGACAAAAAAGAGATGAGACCATCAAACACACGACAACAAAGAGGCCATCAAACATATGACAACAAAAAGATGAGGCCATCAAACACATGACAAGAAAGAAATGAGGCCATCAAGCACATGACAGCCAAGAGGCCATGAAACACATGACAACCAAGAAACGAGGCTATCAAACACATGACAACCAAGAAACGAGGCCATCAAACACATGACAACCAAGAGGTCATGAAACACATGACAACCAAGAGATGAGGCCATCAAACACATGACAACCAAGAGGTCATGAAACACATGACAACCAAGAGATGAGGTCATGAAACACATGACAACCAAGAGATGAGGTCATGAAACACATGACAACTAAGAGATGAGGTCATCAAACACATGACAACCAAGAGATGAGGTCATCAAACACATGACAACCAAGAGATGAGGTCATCAAACACATGACAACCAAGAGATGAGACCATCAAACACATGACAACCAAGAGATGAGGCCATGAAACACATGACAACCAAGAGGTCATGAAACACATGACAACCAAGAGATGAGGCCATCAAACACATGACAACCAAGAGGTCATGAAACACATGACAACCAAGAGATGAGGTCATGAAACACATGACAACCAAGAGATGAGGTCATGAAACACATGACAACTAAGAGATGAGGTCATCAAACACATGACAACCAAGAGATGAGGTCATCAAACACATGACAACCAAGAGATGAGGTCATCAAACACATGACAACCAAGAGATGAGGCCATCAAACACATGACAACCAAGAGATGAGGCCATGAAACACATGACAACCAAGAGGTCATGAAACACATAACAACCAAGAGATGAGGCCATCAAACACATGACAACAAGGAGATGAGGCCATCAAACACATGACAACAAGGAGATGAGGCCATCAAAACCATGACAACAAAGAGGCCATGAAACACATGACAACCAAGAGATGAGGCCATCAAACACATGACAACAAGGAGATGAGGCCATCAAAACCATGACAACAAAGAGGCCATCAAACACATGACAACAAAGAGGCCATCAAACACATGACAACCAAGAGGTGAGGCCATCAAACACATGACAACCAAGAGGCCATCAAACACATGACAACAAAGAGGCCATCAAACACATGACAACCAAGAGATGAGGCCATCAAACACATGACAACAAAGAGATGAGGTCATCAAACACATGACAACCAAGAGATGAGGTCATCAAACACATGACAACCAAGACATAAGTCCATCACAAACATGAGATGAGGGCTTCAAATACATGACATCTAAGAGACGAGGCCATCAAACACATGAAAACAAATAGATGAGGCCATCACAAACATGAGATGAGGGCATCAAACACATGACAACGCTGAAGATAGAAACTGCCTCAGGCGTGGCGCTACTGGGCTAGACATTAAACAGTCCCAGGCGTGCACTGCTGAGAACTAGTTATATATTACAACGATAAGATCTGAGCATCATAAAGTGATGACGTACAAGGTAAGGAAGTGGGAATACGTCAATGGGAGATTCCATTATGATTATTTCATTAATTTAAAAATACGGAATGATTTAACAAGCGGGACAGAGATAGTCATAGAAAAACATTAAAGAGAGAAATAAAGAGAGACAGATATAGTGACAGAGAGAGACAGAGAGAAAGAGAGAGATGGAGAGAGAGAAAGAGAGGCAAAGAGAGAGGGAGAGACAAAAGAAACTCACGGAATCTCAGGTAAAGAGAATGTTTCCATGAAATATGGCTTGAGATATATATGATGGAAATTTAAAGTTTACGGAAGGTTCAGTACACCTGCTATACTTTCTTCAATCGATTTAACTCTCTTTCTTTCACTCTCTTTACCTCTCGCTTTATGAATGCACGTAGATGAGTGTGTGGACGATCTAAAGTACCTTCCTCTTCAAATTGCCACAAATTTTTCCTTTATTCACTCTTCGTTCTTCTAATTTCCAATTATTCCCCATATTAGTTACTTACATCTTCCGGATGGATTGCCTCTCAATTAACCCTACATTTAGAGCACGGCTAATTATGCACAGTTTTCATCATTACAAAATGACATGGCCTTTCATTTATATTTGTCATCTGCCTCATTAACGCAGCGAGTATTCTTTCCATCATTCGATTCCTCCGCTTCCTAAACAGACCGAATTGTGAACGGTTCTCCAGGTTTTGTGTCATTGACAATAGCGGAACACATTACAAACACGCATCCATACACTCTCCACATTACAAACACTCATCTATACACTGGCTACATTACAAACACGCATCCATACACTCTCCACATTACAAACACGCATCCATACGCTCTCCACATTACAAACACGCATCCATACACTGGCTACATTACAAACACGCATTCATACACTGGCTACATTACAAACACGCATTCATACACTGGCTACATTACAAACACGCATCCATACACTGGCTACATTACAAACACGCATTCATACATTGGCCACATTACAAACACGCATTCATACACTGGCTACATTACAAACACGCATTCATACACTGGCTACATTAAAAACACGCATTCATACACTGGCTACATTACAAACACGCATTCATACACTGGCTACATTACAAACACGCATCCATACACTGGCTACATTACAAACAGATACGAACACTGGCCAATACGTCCTGATATCGTCCAAGGGACCTGTCTGGGGTGGAAATACATGACAAGGTTGTAAAACTAAATGTATTAAACCTATATTATATAACCCCTTCCCCCCCCCCCCCCCCCACCCCCAATAATAAAAAATTAATTAATTAATAAAAACAGCACAACATGGTCTAATAGAGATCAAATAATGATCAGCATATAACAACACAAAAACAAGTTGAAAAAAAAAAAAATATATAAAAGTCGTAAGCGTTGCAAAAATCCTCCCCCCTCCCCCTCCCACAAAACAAAACAAAACAAGTCAATCGCCGAATAAATGCCAAAAGGTGGTCCTCAGAAATCGGTCACCGCCCAGAGAAACGAAACATCAGACAAAAGAAACAAAGGTAACACCAAACAACTTTATTATAATATTCACAAACCATATACAATAAAACAACAACAATTATTATTGTCAACAAATCAAGATGTATATTATCAATGATTTCCTGATCAAACTGTCACCTTCCAATTTACACACACGACACAGGTACAAACCTCCACAACATATTACATTACATTACATCACATCACATCCCATCACATACATACAACTTACTTACCACTTCAGAAACCATGTTTCCAATATTTGTTCTTGTGGATTGCTCCTGAACTATTTACATTCTGAATCTATTTCCCATGTTTTCAGATGGTGTGGACAGAACATCAGGTGGTCTGGGTCTTGTGTTGCTCCACAGTCACATGTCTCATCATCAGGTGGTCTGGGTCTTGTGTTGCTCTACAGTCACATGTCTCATCATCAGGTGGTCTGGGTCTTGTGTTGCTCTACAGTCACATGTCTCATCATCAGGTGGTCTGGGTCTTGTGTTGCTCTACAGTCACATGTCTCATCATCAGGTGGTCTGGGTCTTGTGCTGCTCTACAGTCACATGTCTCATCATCTTCACATTCACTTGAAGTTCTCGAAGCATCGTGACACACCAGCATGGGGTCTGTTCAGTGATTTACGTGTTGTGTAGGGCAAGTGATGTCCAGGCGCCAGTTTCTTCCACAGCTCGATCCAGTAGAGCTGCGCTAGGTCATTCCATTGTTGATGCGGATCTAGTTTATAGGGACTGCTCACTAAGAAACTTCGCCTACATTACAGTCTTGTGCCCTGCACCTGGTATCTAAACATTCAAGGCCTTGGGTAGTTTAACCGTTTCTCTCTTTGGATTTTGTATGCGACTCCTCTTTGTGTTTTAGCTGGTGCTACACATGTCCTCGTGTCTCAGGTAGTGCTACACCTGTCCTCGTGTCTCAGGTGGTGATACACATGTCCTCGTGTCTCAGGTGAGGCTACACCTGTCCTCGTGTCTCAGGTGGTGATATACCTGTCCTCGTGTCTCAGGTAGTGCTACACCTGTCCTCGTGTCTCAGGTGGTGATACACATGTCCTCGTGTCTCAGGTGAGGCTACACCTGTCCTCGTGTCTCAGGTGGTGCTACACCTGTCCTTGTGTCTCAGGTGGTGATACACCTGTCCTCGTGTCTCAGGTGGTGCTACACCTTTCCTCGTGTCTCAGGTGAGGCTACACCTGTCCTCGTGTTTCAGGTGGTGCTACACCTGTCCTCGTGTCTCAGGTGGTGCTACACCTTTCCTCGTGTCTCAGGTGAGGCTACACCTGTTCTCGTGTCTCAGGTGGTGCTACACCTGTACTCGTGTTTCAGATGGTGCTACACCTGTCCTCGTGGCTCAGGTGGTACCACTCCTCTTCGTGCCTCAGGTGGTGCGACACCGATCGTAGACTATATGTTCTCAGTTATAGCAGGTTTTAGACACCCTGTAACTATCTGACCTGTCTCATTTACTGCTGCATCGATCAGATTGACATGTTCATAGCTTTTCCTGACGCGACGTTCTCAGCTACGGAGTGGCTCTTGGCGAGTGCTGACGGTCGGGCAGACACCTGGCAGGGCTCCCCCCGGCTGTACCACTCATATGTCGCATGACATTATCTCTCGCATGTATCTTCCATTGTGTTTCCTGGCAGTGTATCACATAGGTCAGCGTGCTATCCAACTTTACACCCTGGTATTTGGGAGCCCTGCTGTGTTCCAGCTCCTGTCCTTGACCTTTGATCTGTCGTTTTATTTTTGCCTCTCTGTGTCTGGGGTGGAAAGTGCAAGATGTGGTTTCCTGAGGTTTAGTTTGAGGGGATTTTTCGGGTGATATACAACAAGGCATCAAGGCCGCATGTCTGTTTGTGTTCAACTTTTTCAAAACCATTACCTTGGCCAGCGACCCTTGTACCGTTGGAATGAATGAGATCTCTCTGCCTATTTATTGGTCGTTGATATCTATATATGTGTTAGCTTTGTGAACATACACATACATACATGCTTCTATATAGATATTTAATGCTTACACATGTACCTAGATACATAAATGCTTACATGTATACATACACACACATACTTAAATGTTTCAACATCTACATACATATAAATTCTAACACACGAGCGCGCGCGCACACACACACACACACACACTCGCATACGCGTATATGTGAGTGGTCTTCAAACGAAAACCTTAAAAGTAGGATAGAAATTATAAAAGCCATGTCCGTGTATTGTAACTTGTTAATGTATTTGCTAAGGATGTCAGTAGTGTCCTGCACGTGCCATCACGATGCAGACGAGCAGTGTGACGTCGTACTGCAGTTAAAAGATGGCCGTCCCACTATTGACAAGCACCTAAGAGGAGCGCTGCTCTGTTATCCGTTTTTTAAAGCAGTTAAGGGCTGAAACTTATAGACATTCACCAGTCAAAGAAGGTCCAGTACGGTGATACATGCCTTACACTACAGCAAGTGTATGAGTGGAGTAGTAAGACCGCGTGAGTTCCGTGACAAGAGTCGATTGCAGCTGTTGACCGCCTCGTAAAGGAGCATCGCTGATTGACTGAATGATATTGCCGCAGATCTGGACATCGGTTAAGCCACATAATCCATGATGTGCTATATTACTAAAAGGGGTCTGCATGGTGGGTGCCACGGCATCTCGATCCAGAATTGAAACAACGACGCGTTGATGCCTGTCTGGAACTTTTGCGGCGATTAGAAGCAGAAGGTGAAGGTTTCCTGGCAAGAAATGTTACTGTAGATTGTTTCCTAGCAAGAATTGTTACTGGAGAGTGTTTCCTAGGAAGAATTGTTACTGGAGAAGGTTTCCTATCAAGAATTGTTACTAAAGATGGTTTCCTAGCAAGAATTGTTACTGACGATGGTTTCCTAGCAAGAATTGTTACTGAAGATGGTTTCCTAGCAAGAATTGTTACTGGAGATGGTTTCCTAGGAAGAATTGTTACTGAAGATGAAACCTGGGCTCACTACCACGAGCCTGAAATAAAGAGAGCGAGCAAGGAATGGCACCATACTTAAATCAAAGAAGTTTTGCACGCAGAAATCTGCAGGGAAGGTTATAGTGACTCTATTTTGGGAGGAACGAGGCGTGATTGTAGATCACTACATGCCCAGTGGCAACACTGTCCCCAGGGCCACGTGAAGAGATCTTCTCAGGAATCATCTTCAACCTGTATTTAAATTTAAAAACCTGGACTTTTGAGTAAAATGACAATCCTCGACCCCATACTGCCCATACAACGGATGCGATCATCGAGGGCCTTAACTTTCAGTGTCTACCACATCTGCCGTACTCACCAGGGCTAGCCTCAAGTGATTTTCACGTCTTCGGACGACTGAGAGAAACGTTGGGAGGTAAGACTTTCAAGGCTGAGAGAGGCGTTTGGAGGTAACAATTTCAGGTCTGAGAGAGGCGTTGGAAGGTAAGACTTTCAGGTCTGAGAAAGGCGATGGGAGGTAAGACTTTCAGGTCGGAGAGAGGCATTGGGAGGTAAGACTTTCAGGTCTGAGAGAGACGTTGGGAGGTAAGACTTTCACGGCTGAGAGAGGCGTTTGGAGGTAACAATTTCAGGTCTGAGAGAGGCGTTGGGAGGTAAGACTTTCAGGTCCCATGAAGAGACCCAGCAGGTGGTGCATGAGCGGTTATACACGTGACCAAGAGAATTTGTTTTCTGCAAGAATCCATACACTTTATAGGGAAAGGGGGGGGGGGGGGGGCGAGAGACTTGTATCAGACACAATGGTGACTACGCAACGGCAAATGTGGACCAGTCCACTTACCTGGGGTCCCTCATCAATGATAAGCTCTTCCTAGACCCCGATATACGCGATCGATTAGGCAAGGCCTGCTGCCATATTTTCTCATCTCACAACTCGTGTTTGGGAAAACCTTAAATTACAGCCAAGGTCAAGGTCTACAATGCGTCATTTGTCATGGTCATGTGTCGTCAGTACACCTCTACATGGCAGCTAAACGTGGACAACATGTGGCAAACAGGAGCATATTAACCAACAACTTTCACCTACGGCGCCTGAGATCCATCCTTAGCGTCTCATGGAGAGACAAGGTGAAACACGTGGAGGTACATTCTCGCACCGTTCTCCCAAGTATGTACACCTTCCTTCACCGGTCTCCCAAGTATGTACACCCTCCTTCACCGGTCTCCCAAGTATGTACACCCTCCTTCACCGGTATCGCAAGTATGTACACCCTCCTTCACCTGTCTTCCAAGTATGTACACCCTCCTTCACTAACGAAGACTGCGATGGCTTGGTTATGTTCGTTATTTGGAAGACGGTCGCATCCCCAAAGATATTCTCTACGGACAGCAGGCGTGTGGTAAAAGAACAGCTGACCAACCACAGCTGCGGTTCAAAGAAACATGTAAGCTTGACAAGAAGGCTCTGGATATGGATGCGACATCTTGGGAAGACATAGCTGCAGACCGATCCACATGGAGATGTAACCTGAGAAGAAACCTTAGGCTGGGCGAAAATAAGCTCATCCAAAACAGGGAAGTGAAGAGACAACGGCGAAAGGAAAAGGAATGCCAAAAACGCAGTAGAGAGTTGCTACTCCAAGTTACCAGTAACCTATAGCTAGACATGACTGAGAAGGGGCGTATTACTAGGTCGCTACGTCCAACAAAGATAGTTGTGTTTCACTTTTTGGCAATAATTAATTTACCCCCCAAAATATTGCATGTCATCTGACGCTTCCTCGTATGTATATATATATATATATATATATATATATATATGAAATGGATATATACATATACAAACATATACATACATACTCTAATTCATATACACAAATACATATATACATAAACACATATACATACACACATACACGCACAAACATACACACACAAATACATACATACATACTTACATATATATGTGCAGATACTGCTGCGTAGGATCAAGTGTTATATATACAATGTACGAGAAGTTGGCTGCAACTTGTTTATGAGATGGAGTGGCCAGTCCCCTTTCGAGTTGTCTTTTCTTCGGTAACACTAAACCAGGCCTATTTAAAGCCTATTTACAGGTGGGTCAACTACAGTCTCGCGAAAACGCGAGTTGAACCTTTTACATTTGCAATAAAAAGTTAGCGCTTTTCTACTACGCTAATGAGACGTCCAGATCTACGTAAAGCACTTTACTGTATATATCGCCACCTTGTCATTTCTAGGGTGAAGAAATCCTGCTGTCCGGGTTATTAGCACTTTCTATTGTACACTAGCTTTTGCTGATTCCTGGCCAGTCTGGGTTCTTTCACTTTCTTAAACGCGTTTTAAGGACGTTTGAAGTGATGTCTTTATTGTTTGTAACTGATTTGTTTATTGTGTTCGTTTGTGTCGTTCTTTGTCCTTGAGAAAGACATTTCGGCTGTAACGGAGGTTTCTTTCATCGTTTTGTTTCGACGTGGTAACTGAGCCAGTCTTGCTTTTCTTTTTATACCTTTTAATCTACGGCCCAATCATGCTCTGATTTTCTGCTAGTAATTACGTCAGTTCAGTTCATGTGATATCTCCACAGCCAAGGTGGCTGTTCATGTGATATCTCCACAGCCAAGGTGGCTGTTTATGTGATATCTCCACAGCCAAAGTCGGATGTTCATGTGATTTCACCACAGCCAAAGTCGGCTGTTCATGTGATATCTCCACAGCCAAGGTTGGCTTTTCAGTTCAGGTGACAATTCAACAGCTAAGGTCGGCTGTTCAGTTCATGTGACATCTCAACAGCCAAGGTTGGCTGTTTAGTTCAGGTGACATCTCAACAGCCAAGGTCGGCTCCAAACAACACCCCGCGTCCTCTGTCTCTTGAATTGATTGTGCACTCCGCTAGCCCTTCCCCCATCCATAGTTTGATATGTTCCTCTCACTTATAACGCTGTTTACCTCTGGCGCGTTCGATCTGAACCCTTCCTTCCAATCGTGTTGTCAGCTAGACCTTTTACGTGACCAAAATATATAAAATGTCGGTCTTTGATATTGTTCATCAATTCTCTTCATTTAACCAAGACTTCCTTATTTGTTCTTTGCTTCTCATGAGATATGTGACATTTTTATTACATATCCACTTTTTCTTTTATTTTCCAAAAACATTAAATCTCTTCTTTAATCATTAGTCCATTGTCCATATTGCTAAACCGTACATACAAAGATAAGTATACACAACATTTGATCACTCTCACTATTAATGTGTGAGTGACTTGTGTAACAGTTCCCGCCGGAGCAAGAGAGTTTAGGAAAGGGGTGATGTGGTTGCTGATAACAAATGTACCTGAACATGTTAAAGCTTAAAGCTACATGAATGCGTGTCAAGGTCACTCACCGTCTCAACAAAGAAAAACAGAGTTGGGGCAAAGAATGTGGACAGGTAGGAGCTGACCACTTGCGTTTCGATTTGGGTAGTGGGAGAATGAGTGACAGAATTATTGGCAGCGGAGCTTGCTGCGATAGATGAGTGACAAATGTGCAAAGTATTTCGTTCTAAAAAGACTGAATAGAGCCATCCCCCCTGAGATCCATCGGTCAGCTTTGATACTGCTTTAGTGTATATAACACAGAGTCAAAGTTTAGCTCAGGGGGCTGGATGGAGAGGGGGGTAGAGCGAATGAGAGTGACTGTATATAGGAGTTCGTTTAGCTCACCGATTTGATAGAGGAGCGATCGATAGACTGTTAGTGATAGAACAGGATCACTCAAATAGGTGTGTGAGTTTTGTTTTAATAGATACGGTAATCTGAACGTGTGTTGTAAGCAGTATGTCCAAATAGCCCGCCTGAGAGGATTTGAGTGAGGAAGTTTTTGATAAGGTGTGTTGAGGGTGCAGATCTGAGAGGTGTGTGTGGAAATAGAACTGGGTAATGACAGTTGGGAATTCCATCAATAGCTAATGCTTAAAATTTCCGCTTTAGTTTAATATGTATTTTAACACACACACACACATGTATATATATATATATATAATATAGAAATATTTAGTTAAGATCATATGTATTGTATTGTATTTGTAATTTCACTACTCATTTTTCTGGTATGAGTATTATATAATAAATATGCAATCTGCTGTGTGCTATATTATTTGCAGTGTGTGGTCATGATGATGTGGATGAGTGCGGTAACGTTTAAGTTAGAATAACCCCAGGGCAAACAGTGGGATCTGCTACAACTTGCTTGGGTGTAGTCGTGTTGGTGAGAAAAGACTTGCCCATCCATATTCTCTTCCTCATTTTCATTTCTCATCTCCCGTATTCTGTTATTTCATTTCCAAGATATGAGAAACTGTTAGCACGTTCCAGTGTTTGGCTTGGCTTCGTTCGTTCTCAATCTCCCACTACCAAACCCTGAAAAAGCTTAAGTAGCAGAATGTAGTCCAGAGAACGGAATGCGGTGTGTCTTAGTTTACAGCTTGACTGCGATATTTGCACCTTTCGGTCCAACACATCCGACTTCAGCAAGCATTTTTTTAGTACCGGGTTAGCATTCCCTCTTAGATCCCTTCTTCTTAGCCAGTCTGTCCTGCTGCAGCCTGTTATCTAGGATCACTGCGTGGAGGTGTAGAATGGTCTTGGCAGCTCTGGTTCGCTGGCCCTGACGCTAGCAGTCAGCTATGGGTCGCTGACCACTGCAGCTCATGCGCTGCTCAGCATCTTGATCCCGTTTCAGTATTTGACCATCTATTTGTGTCTGTAGAGCAGATTTCGTGTCTTTTTGCTAATTATCATAATTCTTGTTTTTTCAGTGTTCATTTCCAGTCCACAACGTCTGCCAGATCTCACAGCAGCATTTTGCTTTCGGTATGTTACTGAGCATTCTTGTGTCTTTTCCATCCATACCTCTGTATTGCAGACATATGACTAGCTTCTCGTGCTTGTCTTTTTCAAACCCTTTTTCTAGCCTCTAAAGAACACACCAATATGTGTATGTGCCTGCTTATATTCCCTCTATTATCCTTATTCATAGGGGACGGCGTGGCATAGTGGTTAAGTGGCACGGCTCACAACCCGAAAGTGCTGGGTTCGATCCCCACCAGAGCACCGGCCGTTACCCCGAAGAAGCAAACCCTTAGAAAATGCAGGAGGAAGCAGATCCTTACATAAAATGCAAGCTGAAGTCGGATGCACTGGGCCGACAGGCGCAAAATAAAAACCACAGCTCAACGCACACCGCCTTGGGGATTAGAGAAATAAGGCGAACGCAAAGAAAATAAAAAATAATAATTATTCATAATATTATTTCTTGCGTGCCGCTATTCTATCTAAATCCAAATTGTTCATCCTGAACTTCTTTATCTCATCATCATTATATCATTTTTGGCTCATTCCGTCTTGTCTATCATTTGCTCATTCCGTCCTGTCTATCATTGGCTCATTCCGTCTTGTCTATCATTGGCTCATTCCGTCCTGTCTATCATTGGCTCATTCCGTCCTGTCTATCGTTGGCTCATTCCGTCCTGTCTATCATTGGCTCATTCCGTCCTGTCTATCATTGGCTCATTCCGTCCTGTCTATCATTGGCTCATTCCGTCCTGTCAATCATTGGCTCATTCCGTTTTGTCAGACGATAGTAAGTTGTGCTTTGAAAACAGGTATGTAACTACAGTCGATGATGATAGCGCATGTGACTCGTAAGACCAATCCGAGCAGAGAAGCGTCTTCCACGGTGTGTGCAAGGAAAGTCAGGACCGTTTGTGGCATCGCAAGGTATGGCATGTCTTCTCAAACGCCGAGTCCTTGACCTATCCACAATGAAAGTCTCCTGCGCCTTAATCCTGCCCCTCCATGTAACACGATCCATGGCGTTCTGTTTCCATGATTCTAAATCGAAGCCCGCATCATTCATATAACTTCTATAACTACTCTGCGGCTAATTCTTTCCTCTATAACTTTAAGCAGTATCTTAATGGCGTGGCTTATCGGTTGTAAAATATAAATATTCGGTTGCACAAGGTTTCTTGTATAGTGTTATAAAAACAGATATAGTCAGGTCACTTGGTATAGATACTGTATTGTAGATGTCATTATACAGATCAACGATTTTGGTTTCACAGAATTCCTCTAGAGCGTCTGTCGTTTTTATATTTATTGTTTCCATGCACGCTGCTTTCCCTTTGCTCATATCTTTGATAGCGTTTTCTACTCGTGATATGAGAATGCTGGGGCTGTGATGATTAAATTATGATTGTTTATCTCCTCTGCAGTTGTTGGACAGCTCGCGCTCATAATCCGTCCACTTGTTTGATATATGTTTCTCATCAAATACAATGACGTCATTCTTGGGTTTGATGCAACCTTCACCTTGGACTAGTTTTGTTTTATTTGAAAGACGTTCTAATTATGCATGCACAGCTCTCGTGGTTTCTTCTTTTTCAAGTCACTTATTACCACGCATTGTTATTTGGTGAGCAGGTTTCGGAGGCACGCTCTCCGGGCTAACGCGTCGCCGTTTGACTCAATTCGGACATGTAACCCACCTTTCCGAGGATGTCCCTACCCACCTGCTCTTCCAGCAGGCCATGGGCATAGACCCGTTCCGTCGTGATGTCACCACGGCATTCATCCAGCCACCTCCTGGTCAGGCATGCGTCCTGCCACTCAGCGTCATTGTGGACGGTTTGCGCAACGGGACATTGTCGCCTGTGCTGAAATCTACCTATCTCTATACCTACCTAATTACCTATCTACAAACCTACCTATCTCTATACCTACCTAATTACCTATCTACAAACCTACCTATCTCCCTCCCTACCTATCTCCATACCTATCTATTTATCTATCTACCTACCTACCGACCGGCCTACCTACCTACCTACCTATTTTGAGTCCATCCCCTTTCCTTATCACACTGTTGAGTACCCTGTATTCGTGTGTGCTTTCTGCTCTCTTTATTCCTGCTATTTTGCCTAACTTGTCGTCTCTCATTAATACTTGACGTGTCTTAATCTCTTTTATCTGAAGAATTATATTTTACTAGCTACATACTTGTTTTTTTACAGTTAAACTTATCATTTGGATTCTCTTCTGAGTTTTCTCTTTCCTATTGTCCCATGCCTTCTGGCAGTAAACCGATATGTTTAGGTTTGACTTCTACAATATAATTACGTTTAATGTCTAGCTATTTTAAAGCTGATATATCTATTTGAGAACATTTCTTATTTTTTCTTCCATCTATGTTTCTTTTAGTTTGCTTGTTATTTTAGTCACAACATAATTGTAACCGGACTGTATGCCAGCACCTGTAATAGTTGATGTCATTGTGACACCATGTCTTTATGTGTCATTTAACGTAATAAAGTGAAATTGAATTACAACTATTTCCGAGGGCGTTTTCACGTGTATAATCGTTTAGGAGATTGGGGAAAAGTGTGTTACAAATAACTAAGTGCCATTCAAACATATTGGTAACCCCAGTGACGTTGTGTTGTGTTGTCTTCTTTGTGTGTTTCCACTAACGATAGAAGACCCAGTATTCCGTATGAAACCCAGCGTTACTAACTAGTTTTGTGAGACACACAACAAGAAAAGGTGACTGACTCTTTAAGAAAAGTCAAACACGTTTGCTTACGCCAACCAATCGTCAAAAACCGCCAAGGAAAAGAAAACAAAATAAAAATAGACCTAATGAATTTTCATACGACAACCATTTTTGTTTTGTTTTAAAAAGAGTCATATTTCTAGAATTTGGCTTTAAAATGCCAAGTTGGCAACCGTGGAACACAGAGTAATTACGCCATTTTTAAAATTTGTTGTATAGCGCGAGCGAAGGTGAATAGCTTCGCTACGTTGTATCAACGCACAAGAGAGGATGTTAATGTTTATGTTGGAGTCGGTGCTGTGGGCGAGGGTGTGTAACTTGCGCAGTGCAGGTAAGTACTAACTGCTGCTGTGTCTGTAACACTTATTCCTTACATGCTATGGAAGTACATTTGCGTTTTGAGTGGGCAAGTTGTAGACAGGTTACAGCGATTGCTTCTTGTGACAAAGGAATCATGTTCGTGACTGCTAGTAGCAGCTATAGTCCATCCAGCTGTAAAATAAGTCCTGGCTTATTTTGGAATGGCGAAGAAGCGAGGAAAGAAGTTGATACACGTCTGATATGTACTATTTGGCCTACATTATCTATTAGGGACAGCAAGTTGTGGCCTAGAGGCACGGTGCCATTTGGGGTCCGTGTAAAGGTTTCACAAAATTATAATACAGATTTTCATGACGTGCAAAATTAAAAATGTTGGAAATCGTATTAACAACTTTATAAAATTAGGGATTCTTCTTCTTCATCGTACGCAATCAGACAGTAACCATTATTTTTTCGAAAAAGGCAGCGGTCATCCTGAGGCTGTCGACACTGTCATTGAGCTTGTCTAGTGTTGCCACTGGTGATTGCCACAAATTAGGGATTCAGCAACATATAGAGCACACGAGACAGATGATGACTTCAACAACATATAGAGCACACGAGACAGATGATGACTTCAACAACATATAGAGCACACGAGACAGATGATGACTTCAACAATATATAGAGCACACGAGACAGATGACAAACGACGTATAGGGCACACGAGACAGATGATGACTTCAACAACACATAGAGCACACGAGACAGATGATGACTTCAACAACATATAGGGCACACGAGACAGATGATGACTTCAACAACATATAGGGCACACGAGACAGATGATGACTTCAACAACATATAGGGCACACGAGACAGATGATGACAAACGACATATAGAGCACACGAGACAGATGATGACTTCAACAACATATAGAGCACACGAGACAGATGATGACTTCAACAACATATAGAGCACACAAGACATATGATGACTTCAACAACATATAGAGCACACGAGACAGAAGATGACTTTAACAACACATAGAGGACACGAGACAGATGATGACTTCAACAACATATAGAGCACACGAGACAGGTGATGACTTCAACATATAGAGCACACGAGACAGATGATGACTTCAACAACATATAGAGCACACGAGACATATGATGACTTCAAGAACATATAGAGCACACGAGACAGATGATGACGTCAACAACATACAGGGCACATGTGACAGATGATGACTTCAACAACATATATATGGCCCACGAGACAGATGATGACCAACAACATATAGGGCCCACGAGACAGATGATGACTTCAACAACATATAGAGCCCACGAGACAGATGATGACCAACAACATATAGAGCACACGAGACAGATGATGACTTCAACAACATATAGGGCACACGAGACAAATGATGACCAACAACATATAGAGCACACGAGACAGATGATGACCAACAACATATAGGGCACACCGCAGCAAACACTACCCTAAAAGAGGTGGATAAGGTGCAAAATCAGGCACTTAGGGTCATTTCAGGAGCAATGAAATCAACAGCTATTGTGGAGAGGGAGAAAATGGGAAGGATACAAGCACTAAGAGAGTGCAGAGACACAAAGGTATTAACGCAGGCAGAAAAGTTCTACTGCATGCTGAGCCATCCAATGAAAGACAGATTTCAAAATTTAGCAATGGGAAGTCTGAAAAAAGTAGTTTTATGCATCAGGCGAAACGACTTCGCAGGCAAATTATGAATCTACCTGAAGTTGACATCCCGCTAAAGTCTGTGCCAGAACAAACCCCTTGGAGAGAGGAGCACGGACTATCAGTATGCATTCAAACAATAGTGAAAGGAATATTAGACAAGGATGAACAGAACAGTGTGCAACGTAGGACAGTGATCCTCAATTTCCTGGATTAAGAATACCCACAAGACCTCTGGATCAGAGTATACACAGATGGGCCAGCACAGAATACAGTAAAGAATGGTGGAGCAGAAATGTACATATAATACCCAAACAACATTAGGGATACAGTCAGAGTACCAACTGGGAAATTCTGTCATATATATGATGCAGAAATACAGGCAATCAAGGTGGCAACTGAGAAACTGTTGAACACCAATGTCAGTTCACAACCTGCAGTATTTCTTACAGATGCAGAATCAGCACTCCAAGCACTTAAATTTGAGAAACTTCCAGATCTACAGGCTCTACTGTCTGAACTGAGCAACCAGCGCAAGACTGTCACGCAGTGGGTACCTTCTCAGTGTGGAGTAACAGGAAACGATATAGCAGATCGACTGGCAAAGGAGGGTGCTGCAGACGAGCAACCAGATGTGCCAGTTACATACCAGCAGAAGTTAAGGATGATCAAATCAATCAGAAAGCCACCAACAGAAGATTAGGATGATCAAATCAATCAGAAAGCCACCAACAGTAACACCAGACGATTACCATAACATGAACAGACAAGAGCAAACTGTTGTGTTGCGCCTTAGAACAGGACACAACCGACTCCGCAGCCACATGTACACAAAAATGAAGATTGGCAACTCAGCCATGTGTACATGCGCCCCAGACAGAAGAGCACATACTACAAAACTGCCCCGAATATGATATACAGAGAAAATCTCACTGGCCCACAGAAACAAGACTCGAAGAGAAACTTTATGGACCTGTATGTGAACTACAAAAGACAGTGAAGTTTATACAAGAGACAAAATTGCAGATATAGACAATATTTTAAAGGGAACGGAAGGAGAAGATATAGAGCACACGAGACAGATGATGACGTCAACAACATATAGGGCACATGAGACAGATGATGACCAACGACATATAGGGCACACGAGACAGATGATGACTTCAACAACATATAGGGCACACGAGACAGATGATGACTTCAACAACATATAGAGCACACGAGACAGATGATGACTTCAACAACATATAGAGCACACGAGACAGATGATGACTTCAACAACATATAGAGCACACGAGACAGATGATGACTTCAACAACATATAGAGCACACGAGACAGATGATGACTTCAACAACATATAGACAATATTTTAAAGGGAACGAAAGGAGAAGATATAGGGCACACGAGACAGATGATGACGTCAACAACATATAGGGCACACGAGACAGATGATGACGTCAACAACATATAGGGCACACGAGACAGATAAAAACAGCTCATTAAATATTTTCATTTCCATAACTTGACTGCGCACTATGACGATATTGAATATTGATCGAGAGCTGTTGTTTTGTCTGGGTTGTTTGTGGCGTACATACTCTCTATCTCTCTCTATCTCTCTCTCTTTCTCTCTCTCTCTCTCTCTATATATATATATATATATATATATATATATATATATATATATATATATATATATATATATATATATATATATATATTTCAACAGATACCAACTTGAATCATGAACACTTATACATTTGGGTTAAATGACGGAAGGAAAATACAAAAAAGATGGTGAAAGTAGCAGCAATGGAAGCCTGGCGTCTCTACAGTTCGGCCAAACCAGAACAAGATCACAGATGGTTGAAGTTGTTGAATCTGATTTTTGCAACTCTTTTAAACTACCAATATTTACATCCGGCTTCCTTCCGCTCCTCACGACACTTCATACCTGACATCAGTGTCTACTATCAAACTACATTATGCTCCTCGCGACACTTCATCCCTGACAGCAGTATCTACTATCAAACTGCCTTCTGCTCCTCACGACATTTCATCCCTGACAGCAGTGTTTACTACCGCACTTTCTTCTGATCCTCGCGCAACACTCAACCTATAATTATATGTCCATAACTTGTTAAGGGAGCGACATAGTGACTTGAAATAAGTTGCCCTAATCTAGAGACCCAGCCATAGAATGCCAGCTCGGTATGTGATTTCGTTTGCCAGTTATGGTGTCTTCAGACAAATTTTGAAACTTTCAGAATTTTATTCTCCATTAAGCAGATGTGCTATTTATATCTGAGGAGACAGCGACTGTCAAATGTTCGCATTAGAGCGATAAAACATCAATGCTGGGATCTACTTGCCAATTGTAATAAGAACACACGAGCAAACAACGCAGGACAACAAGAACACACCAACATCATACAGAACAAAAAGAACACACGAGATGAGAAAACAAAACATGAAACACAAGCACTCACTAACGAGCAACTAAAACACACCAGCACAAAAAATAACCAGAACACACGAGCACACAAAAAAAGAACAAGAAGAACACTTACTAGTCTTAGCTGTCATCAAAAAACACAAATAGCGTATTAGAAACGAACATTGTCTGTAAGCTCAATTGTCTTCCATTTCGAAGCAACGAAAAGAGTCAAGTTATAATTTCACCTTACACAAGAATAAATGGCGAAAATTGTCTCCCCTCAAATAAACAGAAATGTGTGATGTCAGTTCTGGATTATCTTCCTTGAACGTCACGGTAATATATGACGTCACTTCACTAACCTCCATAAACAGCCAAGTAATATCAGACATCAGCTCACACTAATCTCCCATTGAATATCAGACATCAGCTCACACTAATCTCCCATAAACTACACAGGGATAAATCACAATCCTTAGGCCCAATAATCTTCCTTCCCGCACAAAGTAATGTTTGTTATGTGATGTTACGTGAAGGAGACATAACTAACATTATGGGACACATTCATTCTCTTTCAGCAGAATGTTACGTGTACTGCTGGTGTGGATCCTCTGTCAAAGCCATGCCCAGGTCCCTATATGCATAGGGTTACATTTGGAAATACGAGGCGTGTTCAAATAAAACCGGACCAAACTGCAACAAGTGAAGATACGTACAATGCGCATGATGACGTCACTTCTGGTGTAAACAGCACATACCAACCGTCAAATATGCAACGATCAGATGGACAGACGAAGACCTTCAGACTCAGAACGGGACATTGCAGACTCAAGACCCACCTCAACAGAATAGGTCTTAGAGACACCGCTACATGCGATTGCTGAGCACCCAAGCACCAGAACATTTCCTGCAGGATTGCCCAACTTATACAGACCAAACAGGGGCAGTCTGGTCTGGGAAAACTACTATACCCGAAGTCTTGTCTGTGGAAACCACCATACCAGAAGTCTGGTATGTGGAAACCATCATACCCGAAGTCTGGTCTGTGGAAACCACCATACCCGAAGTCTGGTCTGTGGAAACCACCATACCCGAAGTCTAGTCTGTGGAAACCACCATACCCGAAAACCTGTAAGGAGACCGGAGAAGACTTGAAATAATCAGTCTCCTTCGTGAACCGCACCAAGCCAGAAACATAGCATCTATTGATTGAAAAAGAATAGAAAAGTAGAGGACCACGAAGAAGAAGAAGCCTACGACAAACTGCAATATCTGTGCCTTAGATAGAACCACATTTGACAGTAGGACTTCCATTTCTGCCCATACCACATTCACCCAAGCCCCAACAGCAATCTCCCACCCCTCAACAAACCAACTGGACACCATGTCACATTCACCCAAGCCCCAACAGCAATCTCCCACCCCTCAACAAACCAACTGGACACCATGTCACATTCACCCAAGCCCCAACAGCAATCTCCCACCCCTCAACAAACCAACTGTACACCATGTCACATTCACCCAAGCCCCAACAGCAATCTCCCACCCCTCAACAAACCAACTGGACACCTGATACAATATGTAGATACAATGTTCTGGAACTGTAATGTTGTTCTGTCCTTTCTTCATTGACAGCGAACTATGACTCTTATGACTCTAATAAATATAGTAGCCGGCTAGAGGTTATGAATATCTCCTTTCAGTATCCCTTGGAAGGCAGCAGGCCGCTGCCTAACGTCACTCCTGTCACAGATGCATTCTGGGCAGATCTGTAAAAGCTGTTGGATGTCACACGGTCAGTGTCATAGTTCTTGATGCCACGATATTTCTTTCGTAGCGGGTTCAAGAAACTCTGCTGACATTTCAAGATGTGCTGTGCAGGTTTCTAGTGACATTAACGAGGATTCTCATAAGGTTCGCCACTATGTGGATACAACGTCGAATTCCACCTCGCTGACCAGACTGCTGTAACACGTGTCGTTTTCAGGAACACTGCGTCGACGTGTTGTCGGTAATTGTTCAGACTGTTGTACCTGGCCCGGATGGGAGATTGAGCCTTCATCAGACTGTTGAGCCTTACACGGACGGAGACGGGGTCATCGTCAGAATGTTGCACCTGTCTCTGATATGAGGCACACGTCTTGTCAAGATGTTGTATCTCCACTAATTGCAGACTTTGCTCTCAATTATTGGACGTCAAATTTCACGTAGTACAAAATTATATTACACCCCCCCCCCCCCCCCCCCCCACACACACACAAAATAAACAAAATTTGGCCGCGATTCGCACAGACACTTCTATTTCTTCACACATTCCGATATAAAGGACACACCCAGAATAATTCATTCGACAAGTTCAAACAAATAACGTTTCTCTCGCTCGCCAGATGTCGGTAAAAGACAAAGAATCAAATCCCAGAACAAGCTTGAGATTCTCTAAGTGTTGCCTCTTTGACCTTTCAAGCCAAACCTGCAACATTTAGCCTGAAGTGTGAGCACCCTGTACGCTAACCGCGAAGTTACCTGGTACGTTTGTACCTGGTGGTCCAGATAGTTGATTTGCTATTTTTATTATTTCTCCTCTCTCTCTCTCTCACCAACCCCTTTTTCTCCCTACCCCCCTTCCACTTCCCCTCCCCCACCCAATTAGAACGTTCACGACTCATTCCTGCCAAAACTGACCAGAGACTTAAACTAATCGATTGTGCTCGGGTCTACCCTGTTGTAATTGTGTACATAAATCAGAGTAAGCGAGAAGTCCCAGAAGCTGGAACATGGTACAATGAAGTCTCTAACACCTCATGTCCTTCAGCAGTCGAGACAATGAAGCTGTCAACATTAATCTAGCATCGCGGCCTTTATTCCTATATCTAGGAATAGCGTGAGAATTTGGAAAACTGAGAAGTAAAGATCGTTGCTCCATGCAGTCAGCCCGCCGTGAAGATGGTAGGATTTTACCTCCGATTTTTGTATAAGACATAAACTCCACGGTGGTTTTGAGACCGTTTTCCTTTGGTTCAGAGACCGATTAACTTACTGTCCTGTTACCGTCATCCCTCGGTACAGTGACCGGCTATCTAATTGTCCGGCCAGTCACTTCCTGATTTTGATACGATTACCTAATTATCCGGTTACCACCATCCCACTATTCAGATATAGATTACCTAAATATCCGATGACCATCATCCCACTATTCAGATATCGATTACCTAAATATCCGATGACCATCATCCTTCTATTCAGATACAGTTTCTGTTTCTAAGAATCTACGTCACTTCACTCTGGGTATACTGATAGGTACTCAGTCTCTCTCAGCAAATGGCAATGGATGCTGATGGTCCCTGTAGCTCGCTGGTTGTACACTCTCCTGCTCCGTCCTCTCATGCGTCCTACTTCGCTCTAACCTCGTTTAAAATCGAAACGTCTGTGGATTGCTGCTTCATCTATTGAGGTGTCCTCATCTAGCAGGCGGTCATTTATTGATTTCAAAATGTCACTTCTTTCCATCGTTAATGTGCCCATGATGGGAGCTTGTGAAGCTATGATGTCAGCTCTTTCATTGCCCTGAACCCCAGCATGAGCAGGACAGTAGATCCATGTCAACCCCTGGAGGTTTGAGGCCTCAACAGCTGCTATCCACTCGTACCTAAGCCATCCCTTCTGTACTTTCTCAAGTACGGCTTGCGCGTCTGTCACGATGACTGCCCCTGTTATAGAAGTCTCAGATATCCATGTCAGTGACCGGATCACTGCTGCTGTCTCCATTCTCAAACTGGATGTTGTTGACATGTATGCCCTACTGCGCTCAGCAACGACCTTTCCTCTCGCTCTAGCCGAGAAACTCTAGCCTGATGTCCCACTGCGCAGCACTGCTCAGTCGGTGTATATGACGGCATCACTCTCTAGCGTGTTCTCAGTTATCAGATGATTCACCTCGTGCTCTGCTCTCCCGTAGCTCCATTCTCTGCATTCCTTGCCGAAGGTTATGATGTCTCTCTGGTACTCTATCATTCTATCACCAGTGTGGCCCAATTCTTCCCCCGTGGCTATCGTCTCAGCTGGAGTGACGTGTCCGATTGTTGTCTCTGCCTGTGCCATACATGACGCCCCTCTCTTGATTCTTGATCCCTTGATGTCTGAGATACTACTGTACAGAGGGTGTCGTGTATCTGAGGTGACACGTATTTCTCTATTCAGATATCGATTACCTAAATGTCCGGTGACCATCGTGCCCCTATTCAGATATCGATTACCTAAATGTCCGGTGACCATCGTGCCCCTATTCAGATATCGATTACCTAAATGTCCGGTGACCATCGTGCCCCTATTCAGATATCGATTACCTAAATGTCCGGTGACCATCGTGCCCCTATTCAGATATCGATTACCTAAATGTCCGGTGACCATCGTGCCCCTATTCAGATATCGATTACCTAAATGTCCGGTGACCATCGTGCCCCTATTCAGATATCGATTACCTAAATGTCCGGTGACCATCGTGCCCCTATTCAGATATCGATTACCTAAATGTCCAGTGACCATCGTGCCCCTATTCAAATATCGATTACCTAAATGTCCGGTGACCATCGTGCCCCTATTCAGATATCGATTACCTAAATGTCCAGTGACCATCGTGCCCCTATTCAAATATCGATTACCTAAATGTCCGACAACCATCACTCCTCCAATAAAATCTGCAACACTTTCTCCCAAAGATAATATCAACAGTGATCTGCCTTAACAATCAATTACACCGGTGAACAGTTTATAAGTATGTGTAAGTGAATACAGTGAACAAGAAGTATACACAGAACAAGAAATACATATCAATACACATAGTTTAGCCTTTCTTTCTGTACTGAATCCGTCAACAATTCCAACTAGAATAGCAAAAGTCGTCAGTAATTCTTCCGAAATGAATAAGTCTCGCCTGTAGCTTTTGCAAAGAGAAAAAAAACGTAAAGTATTGTAAGCATACGTCAACTTTGTGAATGGGGTACATTGGTCAACTTTGTGAATGGCGTGCATTGATCGACTCTGAATGGCATTGTATGGGGCTGAAACAGGAACTCCATCAAAGAAGGATGAAACCAGATTGAAAGTGTTTGAAACGTGACGTTATTGTAGAATGGAAAGAGCGAGTTGGAGAGATAAAAGATTAAATGACAATGTCCTCAACAAAGTAAGCGCGTAAACAAAAATTAAAAATGAAATAAAACCGAAGTTGGCTGAGACACATAAAGAAACATGACAGTTTTCTATAGAATGTCAAAGAGGGCTAGGTCCAGGGTACAGAGGAAGTGGGCCGACCAAGATTCAACTTGACATCTCAGGCGTGCAGAGACATAAATATACGAACCTATGCTGAAATGTAGAGAGCTGCAGACTATAGGGTCAAATGGAGAGACACTCTTAGACAACCTTACAACCAGTCTCTGGACATCAACCAGAGGATAGGGTCAAATAGAGAGACACGTTCAGACAATCTTACAACCAGTCTCTGGACTGATCAACCAGAAGATAGGGTCAAATGGAGAGACACCCCCAGACAATCTTACAACCAGTCTCTGGACTGATCAACTAGAAGATGATGCTGATTTAATTCAAATTGCCCTCCCTTGTCGACAAACTGGTAGTTATCGTCCCTGCGCAATAAGCAATGTCGAGCGAAGAATTTGCGGATATAACTTTCTTCAAAATAACGCTTGCTATGACCCATATAACAGCACAGTAGATACGCCCTTACAGGAAGCCTGTGGCCAATCAAACGGTGTGATCTAGTAGTGGCAATTTCGTAAAACATTGTTTAATAGGATGAAGTAGCTAACTTATGTGCAACTCTCTGTTTGACAACTTTTCTAACATGCATGGAGTCGCAGAGGTGACCCTCAGCAAGAGATCCAGAATGGAGTCGCAGAGGTCACCCTCAGCAAGAGATCCAGGATGGAGTCGCAGAGGTCACCCTCAGCAAGAGATCCAGGATGGAGTCGCAGAGGTCACCCTCAGCAAGAGATCCAGGATGGAGTCGCAGAGGTCACCCTCAGCAAGAGATCCAGGATGGAGTCGCAGAGGTCACCCTCAGCAAGAGATCCAGGGTGGAGTCGCAGAGGTCACCCTCAGCAAGATTTCCAGGATGGCGTCGCAGAGGTCGCCCTCAGCAAGAGATCCAGGGTGGAGTCACAGAGGTCACCCTCAGCAAGAGATCTAGGGTGGAGTCGCAGAGGTCACCCTCAGCAAGAGATCCAGGATGGAGTCGCAGAGGTGACCCTCAGCAAGAGATCCAGGATGGAGTCACAGAGGTCACCCTCAGCAAGAGATCCAAGGCTGCACACGAGTAAGATGCTGACATTGATTGATTCGTCAATCCACTCCAAGTCAAGCATAGGGCCACCTTCTACAGCTGGCACCTTTACAGGAAGCCTGTATCAAGCATTCGACGATGCTAGCCCCTTACACTACCCCTTTGGCCGTCGAATTCGATATACTTTGAATGACTGGCGGAAGTGGTGGGGGGGGGGGGGGGTGAGGGGGAGGGTGAGAGAGGGTCGCTGCAGACGAGAGGTGAAGCGTTCGTCTCACGTAACGAAAGAGCCAAACTGTGGCTTTACGAATACTGGAAATTCCAAGCGTGCCATTGTCATAAGGGCGGTCAAATCTGTGCCAAGTCCCTTTGATGACGGACAATAATCTTGAAAGTTCCGTGTACAATATGCAATTTAAAGAACCAATAGCAGCAGACAATTGGCAAAACCAGCCTGTTTATGAAAACCGATAAAGGTCGTGACATTTCTGCAGCATGAAGGTCAACAAGGAAGGCTCTTCCATCATGCAGGCATAATAGGTCAATCGCTTGTTTGTCTGCACACTCGAATGCAGGCATACACAAACACCGCTACACTCCAATGATAGACATGAGTAACTAACTAGGGATGTGACATGAAGTTGGAATGTTCCACATTTGGACTCGAACCTAAGAGGAGGGAACATGTTTTAGACAAATGTATCACAAACGCAGCCCCTTTGAAAACTACGTAACATAACATTGCCACCATGTGGTGGTCCTACATGGAAGCACACACCCTGACTGAACTTAACAGAGCACGGGACAATCAAACAGAATATCAAATGCGGCTACCTTGATCTGCTACCCGCTCATGCAATGGTCACCGCTTTTGTATCTTGGAGAGCATGAATATTGTTTGTGTACTTGTGCCAGGGGCCAAGCGTTCGCAGACTCGTCATGATGTTATTGATGTCCGATAATAGGTTAGGTTGTGGTTTAAAAGCGGCCGAGTGCCAGAGTGCTCGTTTCTCGCGGTAAAGATAATGGGTTGCAGCCTTGTTATCTGTGCGCTCATGACGACCCAACTGTAACTGGCTAATCGACATCTTTTGAGGGGAAGGAAAGCAGTGATGTCGACAATTGGGCACCTCATCTTATTTCTAAAGATATATAAAAAAGCTGCCATGACAGCCATGGACTCATAGGTGGGTGCTTGCGTCAGCGACTCATATGTGGCTGCTTGCGTCAGCGACTCATAGGTGGCTGCTTGCGTCAGCGACTCATAGGTGGCTGCTTGCGTCAACGACTCATAGGTGGCTGCTTGCGTCAGCGACTCATAGGTGGCTGCTTGCATCAGCGACTCATAGGTGGCTGCTTGCGTCAGCGACTCATAACTGGCTGATTGCGTCAGCGACTCATAACTGGATGCTTGCGTCACCGACTCATAACTGGCTGATTGCGTTATGGCTAGCGGCGACTCACAGTTGGCTGCTTACATCAACGATTCTTAGGTGACTGCTTGCTTCAGGGTGGGCAAACCAGAGCTGTCTAAAACCTTATTTCAGATTCCTAGGAGCAGCCCTAGAATCAGGCTGCACCGCGCATCTTAGCTGAGGAATAGGCCAGACAAACGCGGTGCCAAACGAGTGTTCTGTTGAAACCGGAGGGATCAGGCCTAACAGGTCAGATAATGACCGCAAATGCCGCAGCTTCGCCTAAATGAAGACATAACGTTACACATATTCTTTTCCAGGAGAATAACGAAGAAGCGGAAGCACAACAAGCAGAGACCTAGTATAAGGAAGTCTTCATCACTTCATCTCCACCAGCAACGAATGCTATGGCGCTACAATTCATTGTAGAATAATCAGAGCATACATTACGGCACTCCAGAAAGACTCACTGGTGCACAGTCTTTTTAAGAAGAAGCCGAAGTCATGTATTATGATGGTGCATGCATCCAGCTGACTGCACACATTCCTAATGTGACCTCTCAGGAAGCCTTCACTGAAGGAAATACAATTGATATATGTCTGCAACAGAACATCATTTAATGAAAAACTGGCAACATATGGCCCACAAACTGAAAACATCACATCAGCCCCACAAACTGAAAACATCAGGTCCACAAACTGAAAACATCAGCCCCACAAACTGAAAACATCAGGTCCACAAACTGAAAACTATGTGCTTAATCTGGCAGCCCACGGCGATCCTATAAGAATAATTCAAGTGCGCATGTGACACATGATAACGAGCTGCACGAGTTATACCAATTATCGATTTGTCCTTACATACCTTTCTGGCAAATGGATTCTAGACATTGTTGTTTTATTATTGCTACTTGAACGTAAAAGCTGCAGACAAACTCGGCCTGACGTTGACTCGATGACGTTGCCTCCAGCCTCTGTCTGGTAGAGGACCTCTGATCTTAAGGGACACGTTGCTTGAATTCATCACATCCCAGATTATCAACTTTAGTACAGAGGTTTTTTAAAGCCTTTCACGTGCGCAGCGTATTCTTGCGATACATCAGGGGTCTCGTACTTCAGGTCTCAGAAGACAACGTCATCCGACGGACAGGCCTCGAGAGCACACTAGTCACGCTAAGACGTCGCCGTTTTTCACTATTTGGACACGTGACCCACCTTGCCAATGATGTCGGCGCCCACCAGCTCTTAAAGCAGGTCATGGATATCAAGGATGGGAAATGACCTACTTCGTCATAATGTCACGCCCTCGGCAGCCCGCGCATCCCTGTCTAGGTTAAATCGAAAAAAACATAACCTCCTTGCAAGCAGCCTGGGTCTTATCGGTGCTCATGGGCGGTTGGTGCAATGGACCCCTGTCACCTAAGAATACTACCTACCTACCTATATGCCTACCTACCCACCTAATATCTACCTACCTACCCACCTAATATCTACCTGCCTACCTATCTACCTACCCACCTAATATCTACCTACCTACCCACCTAATATCTACCTAATATCTACCTGCCTACCTATCTACCTACCCACCTAATATCTACCTACCTACCCACCTAATATCTATCTACCTACCTACCTACCTACCCATATGCTTACCTACCCACCTAATATCTACATACCTATCTACCTACCTACCTACCTACATGTCTACCTACCCACCTAATATCTACCTACCTACCCACCTAATATCTACCTAATATCTACCTGCCTACCTATCTACCTACCCACCTAATATCTACCTACCTACCCACCTAATATCTATCTACCTACCTACCTACCTACCCATATGCTTACCTACCCACCTAATATCTACATACCTATCTACCTACCTACCTACCTACATGTCTACCTACCCACCTAATATCTACCTACCTACCTAGCTACATGCCTACCTACCCACCTAATATCTACTTACCTACCTGCCTACCTGTCTGTCAGTGTTACTATTTCTGTAAACTCCAGTTATGACCATACCAGTTTACCACTTAAGACCTTGCAAGTTTGAAGCCTCTATGTTTACTATTCGTTCATGCCAAATAAATTCCTTCCGAACTGTATATCACAAGGTTTGAGCTCTCTATATTTGCTATCCACTCATGCTATAGCCATCCTTGATGGAACGTCTAAAGCAATAACCTGAAGTTCTGCCCAACAGCAAGCTATTTTAACGTGGTTCAGATAGATGACGCTTAGAAACGTGGATCACAGAATGGACATCCTATAATTCTCCAATTAATCCGTGAACAAATGAATCAAATATATGTTTAGATCAGGAGGCCAGCTAATGTTGTATGGTTCGCGTGCCCTCATATAGCCAAAACGACTGTGTGGTTAAAAAGAGTGTGCCTTATATTTATCAACTAATAATTTCATCATGTAAAACACGTTGATACAACAAATACAGCTGCAGAATCGCAAGAAACAGCTGGTTACAGAGTTCCAGTAAGCAAAGAGCTAGCTTAGAGCGACACCTACGTTTAGTATAGTGGGATGACCAGGAAAGGTGAAGATGTCTGTTTGAGAGCTGCAGAATCGATCCACTGTAGTGGGTCATAAAGGACATGGTATTCAAACATATCTGAAATATGTACCATAAAATAGTCTTCACTAATGAATGTTGTGTGGTAAGCAATGGTTACATCCCAGAGGAGCGAATTCCAAGTTTCAGAAATGAGATATGTAGGGGAGATAGACCAGGTAACATGAAAAGTTGAGGACCGTAACCAAACCGTATGGCACGATCGTGGCGCCCAGTCCTTGCAGACTCGAGTGGAGACATCTCCTCAACTTCGGTGGTTTGGTCACGCCTGCATGATCAACGAATATTGACGACCGCAGAAGTCATTGGGGGCATGGGGCAAAGGGTTCAAATCCACAGGACGACCCAACATCGCTGGGATGACAATATAAGACAGCGGACTAGAATGAAACCAGGCAAAGAGAAAAACAGCGGATAGAATGGGGCCAACCCTCTACACCCCAGGGTAGAAGACTTTACAGTCCAGGGTTAGAAGAGGGGCGACTAAGTAGGGTACAGGACTCTACACCCCAAGATAGAAGAGGGGCGACTAAGTAAGGTAGAGGACTCTACACCCCAGGGTTAGAAGAGGGGCGACTAAGTAAGGTAGAGGACTCTACACCCCAGGGTTAGAAGAGGGGCGACTAAGTAAGGTAGAGGACTCTACACCCCAGGGTAGAAGAGGGGCGACTAAGTAAGGTAGAGGACTCTACACCCCAAGGTAGAAGAGGGGCAACTAAGTAAGGTAGAGGACTCTACACCCCAAGGTAGAAGAGGGGCGACTAAGTAGGGTAGAAGTTCCTTGAACTAGCCAGATAACACGACCTGACACAGTGGGCGCTCTCCATGGAACTAGTCAGATAGCACGATCTGACACAGTGGGCGCTCTCCATGGAACTAGTCAGATAGCACGATCTGACACAGTGGGCGCTCTACAAGGAACTAGTCAGATAGCACGATCTGACACAGTGGGCGCTCTACAAGGAACTAGTCAGATAGCACGATCTGACACAGTGGGCGCTCTACAAGGAACTAGTCAGATAGCACGACCTGACACAGTGGGCGCTCTCCATGGAACTAGTAAGATAGCACGATCTAACACAGTGGGCGCTCTAAAAGGAACTAGTCAGATAGCACGATCTGACACAGTGGGGGCTCTACAAGGAACTAGTCCGATAGCACGATCTGACACAGTGGGCGATCTACAAGGAACTAGTCAGATAGCACGATCTGACACAGTGGGCGCTCTACAAGGAACTAGCAAGATAGCATGATCTGATACAGTGGGCACTCTACAAGGAACTAGTCAGATAGCACGATCTGACACAGTGGGCGCTCTACAAGGAACTAGTCAGATAGGATGATCTAACACAGTGGGCGCTATACAAGGAACTAGTCAGATAGCATGACCTGACACAGTGGGCGCTCTCCAAGGAACTAGTCAGATAGCATGATCGGACACAGTGGGCGCTTTACAAGGAACTAGTCAGATAGCACGATCTGACACAGTGGGCGCTCTACAAGGAACTAGTCAGATAGCATGATCTGACAAAGTGGGCGCTCTCCAAGGAACTAGTCAGATAGCCTGATCGGACACAGTGGGCGCTCTACAAGGAACTAGTCAGATAGCATGATCTGACACAGTGGGCGCTATTCAAGGAACTAGTCAGATAGCACGATCTGACACAGTGGGCGCTCTCCAAGGAACTAGTCAGATAGCACGATCTGACACAGTGGGCGCTCTCCAAGGAACTAGTCAGATAGCATGACACAAGCCGAGGTTGAAACATAAAAGCATTGAAGGAACGTAAGCACAGCTAATTGTGTCGTCTCATTAGCAGGCAATGCTCTGGTAGTTAATCCCTCGCGATATTGGTGGGCTCAGAAAAGTGGGCCCTATGTAAGGCGCGGGTACTAGCCCATCAAGCCCCATACGAAGAAGATAGTGTGAAGCTGTGCGATGCAGCAGCCTGACCAACTGTGAAGGAAGACCAACGGTAACAGTTAGTCTCCGTTACTAATGGCAACAATACGACACGCGCATGAGGGGAGGGCGGAGAGAGTCTGAGACGGGCTGCCTACGTCATGACGGAAATAAATGTGGTTATTTGAGAGAGAGAGAGATCCATGAGTTAATTGAGAGAGAAAATGGTCTGGCGGTGGGTGATCCATGAGACGACCACCAAGGTTTCTGTGGGAGATCCACGAGACTGACCACCAACGTTTCTGTGGAAGATCCATGAGACTGACCACCAAGACTTATGTGGGAGATCCATGAGACTGACCACAAAGACGTCTTTGGGAGATCTGTCAGTTATTTGAGAACGGCGACGAAGAGAAAGAAAGCTGGTAGAGGTGTTGCTGGTGAATAATAAAGACGAAAACGGAACATTCTTCGTCATTTCTTTTCCTCTCCTTAATTATCATGGCTGCGCTTTTCTGTACTTCTGCAGTGGTGGTCTTGGTGGCAATTCGTTTTTGACGATGAGAATGTCAGTGTCAACACGTTCTACAACCCGGCAATTTGGGTCAGTGTCAACCAGTTCTACAACCTGGCAATTAAGGTCAGTATCAACTCGTTCTACAACCTGGCAATTAAGGTCAGTGTCAACACGTTCTACGACCTGGCAATTAGGGTCAATGACAACCCGTTCTACAACCTGGCAATTTGGGTCAGTGTCAACCTGTTCTACAACCTGGCAAGTTGGGTCAGTGTCAACCCGTTCTACAACCTGGCAATTAAGGTCAGTATCAACCCGTTCTACAACCTGGCAATTAAGGTCAGTGTCAACCCGTTCTACAACCTGGCAATTAGGGTGCGATGGTATTTTTGTTATTGTTCAGAAAAAGACCCGAGGACCAACGCGAGAGATTGCTCATTCCTATTCAGACCCGAGGACCCACACGAGAGGTTGCTCATTCTTATCCAGACCCGAGGACCCACACGAGAGATTGCTCATTGCTATCCAGACCTAAGGACCCACACGAGAGATTGCTCATTCCTATCCAGACTTGGGCCCACACGAGAGATTGCTCATTCCTATCCAGACCGGGGCCCACACGAGAGATTGCTCATTCCTATCCAGACCGGGGCCGACACGAGAGATTGCTCATTCCTATCCAGACCGAGGCCCACACGAGAGATTGCTTGCCCCTGTCCAGACTGATCAACCACGCGAGAGATTGGTCGTTCATGTAAAGTAGAGGATCCAGATGAGAAATTGGTCATTCCTGTCCAGACCAGGGACCCACACAAAAGACTGGTCCTCCTCTGAGCACCATTATTTTCGTATGAGAAGGTCAGTAAGCGAACAGTAAACAGGAACATAATCGCTCCAAATCCTGTAACCATGTCCATTTTGAGAATATTGTTTGACCGTTATTACATGTGTAAGCTGTCTATATGTGTTTGTGTTTTGTTGCTGCGTATGAATGCATCGTACCGTTACACCAGTACCCATACATGTGCATCTATAAAAGTCACATGATTGTCATTCCCTGTTGCCTTCACGTACAGATGATTGACATCCCTGGCTGACGTCCCGTACAGATGATTGACATCCCTGGCTGACTTCACGTACAGATGATTGACATCCCTGGCTGACTTCACGTACAGATGATTGACATCCCTGGCTGACTTCACGTACAGAGGATTGACATCCCTGGCTGACTTCACGTACAGATGATTGACATCCCTGGCTGACTTCACGTACAGATGATTGACATCCCTGGCTGACTTCACGTACAGATGATTGACATCCCTGGCTGACGATTGATATCCCTTGCTGATTTCGCCTACTGATGAGTGTAATGCCTTACTGCCATCACGACCAATGGTAGAAAAATAAAACAACAAAACAAATGTGATTGATGCTCCCGTTTCTTGTCCATCCTAAACCGTGCAGTGTAGCTGATAGAAAGCTGCATCTATGTGGTCTCTGTACCTGACGAAGACGCTTGGGTCGTTATGTAGTTTGTGGTCTGTGTTTATGCCAATGTGAGCTCAGTTATACCAGTTTCAGTGAGTATAAACACCAATTTCAAGTTTACTGAATGTCTACAGAAAAGTAAATAAATACAATAATAATAAATGTAAAAATGTGCAGTCTAACACGCACAAAACAAGAACGGTAACCCACACACTGTGTCCCCACTTTGGGATTTTTGCGAGACTGGTTCCATGACGTGCTGCGCGAGCACATTCTTCGGCCTCTATTGACTAACTTCGTGTCTCACTTATCGCCAAATGTTGTTAAATAACAGATGTGGACACAGATGATAAACAACTGGCTGTTTTATTGTACAATAATTAGGAGAACAGATGTCTGATGAACGTACACATAGAAAAGTATCATTAATTGCAGTACAATATTTCTTGTTAAACTTTCTGTCTGAATCCACGTACCCAAAGCTGTTTGAATGTATTCAGGGCTTTTGGTCAGTGGTACCACACTAGACTCTGGACTTTTGGTCAGTAGTACCACACTGGACTCTGGGCTTTTGGTCAGTGGTACCATACTGGACCATCATATGACACATGTCTGACCCATCATATGACACGTGGCTGACCCACCATATGACACATCTCTGACCCACCACATGACACATATTTGCCCCTCCATAGAACACATCTCAGCCCCACCATAGGACACATGTCTGCCCAACCATAGGACACATGTCTGCCCAACCATAGGACACATGTCTGCCCAACCATAGGACACATGTCTGCCCAACCATAGGACACATGTCTGCCCAACCATAGGACACCTGTCTGCCCCACCATAGGACACATGTCTGACCCACCACAAAACTCATGGATGACCAGCCAGAGTGTGATCCCCGTGTGATCCCCGTGTGATCCCCGATAGAACTCATGGCGGCGCCGAACTCTCACAGAACTCCTGACAGATCGTCACAAAATTCGTGGTGGACCCGAACGCCCCCCCCCCCCCAATCCCCCTCCTCTCCGTCCACTAACACAGAACTCATGGTAGACCTCTCACAGCTCCCAAGAGAAGGGAGATAATTAACTACCGACGACAGTCTCTAACTATATCGCACCAAGTTCGATAATGATCTCCCCTCGCCTTCACTGTCCATCTTCCGCATTCACCTTGTCAGAGCGCTTCGCAGGTCGATACCCCAGTACTCATCTGTTCTTGTTCGTGGCAGGTATAAGCGTCTCTTGATGACTGTATGCTCCACCGAACCACATCATAGTCCTTGCGGTTATATCAGAGCGTGACAGAAACTACATATAAGGGGCACCCAAGCCTTAACACGTATTTTGTTTGACAGAGATAGAAATGCAGAAATTGGACACGCGTAAGAGGCACGCGCAACATAAACAGACAGAGAATGAAATGGTTTAGTCACATGACAAAAGCACGTATTTCTTTAAAATATCGTCAATACATCTTTTTATTGGTCACCCTCTTACTCTGAATGTTCTTTGAAGGTCTACGTGCCTTTTGACGAAGGTGCGGTGGTGAAATGGGCGCGTGTGTTATGAAAGAGGAGTATGTATGTTGACAAGGACGCATATATCTTGAAATGGCAAATACGTGTTTGTAGAGACACATCAACTCCACCGAAAGGCACATCTTTAAACACACAAATTCCAAGCAAAATGAAGCCCAATATTAGAAGGATTGACGATGATAATCATTTACTAAAGATGGACGGATTACAAAATATGAAAGGTCACACATATTGGAAAGGAGAAAAGATTGTACCTCCTGAGGACGTATTGCAGAATAATTGGAATGACGAGATGATTGGCCTGCCAGTTGCACAGCTGTCATTATCATGTCATAACATGGCCGTGAAGTTTGGCCGTGGTGAGGGAACAGACGCCAGGTGGGCGGTCACATTCAATGGCGGGAAAACATTGACACAGGGCAGACGTCTCCGTGAGCAGATCAGTCAGAACGCGTGATTCTCATATCACGCTTACATTAACGGTCCCCGGTTTTGACACGCTCTAATCTACCTAGCTGCGAACAGTAACATGGCTTATCTGTAGGGGTGTAAGGCTTTATAAATGCTGAGGACTTGTAAAAGTGGAGTCTTAAACACTTGATCCTCGACAGCATTGCATGTGACCACGCGCTGATACTTTGTTCGGTTTATGATGTGAAAGGCATGGGTTATTTGACGGTCCTGATATGCGTTCACCAGATTAGGGTCGACGCGACTCGCGAAGGAATCGTGTTATCACACCACCTTCAGATACGAAGGAGACGAGGTTCGTGTTATCGGTGATGCCTGGATAACCTGTCTGACCTAGAAACAGTGCACGCCCCTAAATGGTGTATCGGGAATAGCTATGATTGTTAGACCATGACCTTCTCTAGATAGGCCCGCGCATTGACGGGGAAACCCCTTTATGACGTCACATACTACGGTCTACTCAATAAGAGAACTATTATGAGATTGTAACTGCTAGTGGCTTGATGAATAGCGTTATGCACTACAGAAACACATTGTTAGACACATCAGCCACACCACACACATAGACTAAGACATTGTTAGATGAAAATATAGAATATAGTTAGAGGATACATCAACACACATTAGACACACCACACACTTCATACACAAATAGGAAGACAGTCATTATAGAAACGTATTGTTAGATGACAATATAGTTAGAGGATGCATCAACACACATTAGACACACCACACACTTCATACACATACAGGAAGACCATTTATTAGAGAAACACATTGTTAGATGACAATATAATTAGAGGATACATCTTTATACATCAGACACAGAGAAACAAAACAAATTCACGGTACAGAACACAACAAATCAAGGTCGAGAGTGATCCTTTCACAGAAACATGCCCTGATACCAACGGCGTACCATCTTTGTTTCCAAAACACGCTTTTATAGTTGACACATGCATGTCAATAGATATGCCAACATGCAGGAAAGCAGAGAAACTGTCATGAAACTATTGTGAACATTTTTAAGTTTTCTCTTGCTGCAGAAAGATGTATCTGTCATGGATGTGTCCTTGTCCATCTTTCTGTAGTTGTTCAAAAATGCATTGCAAATAATTGATAAAGCTTGTAAAACAACTATTGATTTGTGACATCCATCAGTATAGATGCCACCTACTACAACTGTAAAATCCGTTTCGACACTGCATTCCCCAAGATACATATGCGATTTCTTGTGCTGGTTACATGCCATAAATTTTGCTTCTGGCTCTGGTGATATTCGCTTTTGCATTGCTGCATAAGATACACATGTCAATTGTGTGACAAGCTGGGAAGGGTACTTTACACCTCGACGGTCTAGTATCTGTATATACTCAGTAAAACTCATATCTGGACCAATTTCAATCGATAATGTTTTATCCTTCTGCAGTAGACATTTCCATGAAAAACATTAACATTTTTCCTATAACTTTACTAGAGACAAAACCAACAATATAGACCAAAGTTTGTTCTGTTCATTCAGCACAAAACAACTCTTCATTCGGATCAATGAGAAAAAATACTTTATCAACATCAGATGAAGCTGTTCCACTATCAACATCATATGAAGATGTTTTACTACCAACATCAGAGGAAGCTGCTCCACTACCAACATGAGATGAAGCTTCTGCACTACAAACATGAGATGAAGCTTCTCCACTACCAACATGAGATTAAGCTGTTTCACTACCAACATCAGATGAAGCTGTTTCACTACTAACATCAGGGGAAGCTGCTCCACTACCAACATGAGATGAAGCTTCTCCACTACAAACATGAGATGGAGCTGCTCCACTACCAACATTAGATGAAGCTGTTTCACTACCAACATCAGATGAAGCTGTTTCACTACCAACATCAGATGAAGCTGTTTCACTACCAACATCAGATGGAGCTGTTTCACTACCAACATTAGATGAAGCTGTTTCACTACCAACATTAGATGAAGCTGTTTCACTACCAACATGAGATGAAGCTGTTTCACTACCAACATGAGATGAAGCTGCTCCACTACCAACATGAGATGAAGCTGTTTCACTACCAACATCAGATGAAGCTGCTCCACTACCAACATGAGATGAAGCTGCTCCACTACCAACATGAGATGAAGCTGTTTCACTACCAACATCAGATGAAGCTGCTCCACTACCAACATGAGATGAAGCTGCTCTACTACCAACATGAGATGAAGCTGTTTCACTACCAACATCAGATGAAGCTGCTCCACTACCAACATGAGATGAAGCTGCTCTACTACCAACATGAGATGAAGCTGTTTCACTACCAACATGAGATGAAGCTGCTCCACTACCAACATCAGATGAAGCTGTTTCACTACCAACATCAGATGGAGCTGCTCCACTACCAACATCAGATAATGCTGTTCCACTACGAACATGAGATGAAGCTGTTTCACTGCAAAGCACAATGTACAGCTACTGTAGTGCTTTCTGTGTTTATCAGTGATAAAAAGCTGCAACTGCTCTGCCACAAAGCTAATTGCTTTTCGTATATTGGCATATTTATCTCTTCAGATGAAAGTAGTAATTCTTTTGCACTTTGTAACATAGTGCATGTTTCCTCTACTAAATCACTGACAGTGACACTGCGTTAAGATGTATCAGGTTTATATTCAGCGCCATGGATCATTCGATTTTCAAACTGTGACTACCTTTCCAGTTTATTGTTATTTATAATCCAGTATAGATGTCTAGCAGCAACCTTTTTATTCCTGAGATAGACTTCTACATACATGTCAGGTAACACTTTAATGCTGACATTTATGTAAGGTGTAGTGTTTTCTTCGATTGCCATGCCGTACAGTACAATACAGGTATGCGCTCCATCTAGCAAAGTAAACTTCCATTGCTTATCTAACAATCCTTTTAATTTCGCACTAACCTGAGACTAAAGAGTGCGGTAGTTTGGTATAACGTCTGACGAAAGTCAGTCATTGATTTTTTCTTTAAGTTTTTTTCACAATTTCGGAAGCACGTTCTCCTGGTTTTTTTTCGAGGTTGATATATGTCAACTGATAAATAAGAGGGCAGTTCGGGAAACAATGATAGATATGAATCTAGTTTTAGAGCAGGACACTTTCGTGGAAACATGTATTATTCCAGATTTGTTGGTGTAAGTATCGTTTATAATAATATCACACTATCGAAAATGTTTGATACAGACCACTCTGGCATTAGTTGGTACACAATCTTTACTATGTATGAATTTAATCCCCTTTCTCCTAATTTCTGCATTACGCGAAAACCTAAATACCCTCACATAACCACAAGTGCTGTTGTAATTTGATTACATTCAAGAACACAACATTTAGCAAGCATTTTCGATGCTAGTCGCCAAATTCAAAATTCTCGATTGTGTTACAATCTGTGCCATGGTAACATTGTGAATGTGTAAGTGAGGGAGTGAGAGACAGAGAGAGTAAGAGAATGAAAGGAGAGTGAGGGACTGAGAGACAGAGAGAGTAAGGGAATGAAAGAGAGTAAGGGAGTGAAAGATATAGTTATAGAGGGCGATAACTCGTGAAATAATGTAAATGAGAAAGAGAGAGAGAGAGAGAGAGAGAGAAAGAGAGATCGAAAGAGAGAAAAAGAAATAGTGATAGAGAGACAGACCGATACAAAGGAAAGCTAGTGTACATCAGGATATCAATGGATAGCACACTCTTCTGTTTTCGTCTTATACCACATTCTTTTATGCTTCCTTTCTTCTTCTTCTTCTTCTTCTTCTTCTTCTTCTTCTTCTTCTTCTTCCTTCTTTTCTTCTTCTTCCTCCTTTTCTTCTTCTTCTTTTTCTTTTTTTTTTCAACTTCATTTCTACTTATTTTATTCATTTCATATTTTTCTTCTTTTTGGTCGTCATTATCATCTCATTTTTTCTTTTATTTCTCTTCTTTTTCTTCTTCTTCTGCTTCTTTTTCTTCCTTCTCTTTTTCTCCCTCTTCTTCGTCTTCTTTTTTTCCTTCGTCATTCATTCTCCTCCTTCTTCCTTCCTCCTTCTGATTACAGGAGAATATTCACTCTGTACTCAGTACGATATATGTAAAATTGTTTTCAGTACTTCAAATCCAGAAGAATACTCCACACTAAGCATTCTTCTGTCATGTTTGAATGACAGGGTGCACAATGACAGAGTGCACAATTACAGGGTGCACAATGACAGAGTGCACAATGACAGGGTGCACAATGACAGAGTGCACAATATGACTGACACACGACGTTCAAAGATGAATGTAGAATGGCATGTGACTTATGGAAACGTGTGGATACATCCACGGTGAAGTAGAGAATCGTAGAATTTAGAAAATATTATGAAAATAACGAAGAAAACAACAATTTAGAAGAGAACAAATAACAAAAAGAAACAGAAAACCGAAAAAAACAAAATAGACATGAATGGTACAAGAAAAAGAAGAACTAACAAATGAAACAAATGACAAGATAAAAAAATAAAAAATTATTTTTAAATATTAATAACTAACACGCGACAAATAATAAAAAAGAAGAAATAGAAGGCGATGAAAGAGACAATAAGAAGTACAGGTGAATGTAAAATGAAATTATTATTATAAACAGAGGAAAGAAACCATAAGTTGGAGATGTAATCAAAGATGTTAATGAAGAAAATGTAAAAATAGATCAGAAGAAAAAAGTAAAATAAAATAAAATTAGATACAAAAAACATAGAAGAATCTTGCAGAAAAAAAATTATAGAAAGAAATAAGATAATGACATAGAAGACACAGATGAAAAGAACGATACAGAATATGAAAAGAAGTTTACATAGTTAAAAAAAGGAAAGTTTACAGGAGTGACGTAGGATCAAGAATGCTTGCAATTAAGACGGATTTAGAGCCAAATAAAAGCTACAAGAAAGGCTAAAGGACAACTTAATGGCGAAGCACAACCAACTGATATTTTGTTTAGCCACTTTACTTCTAAATCTAAGTTATTGCTTCTTGACGTCTTCATAATTGAATTAACTTATTTTCTTTGAATGTTGATCATTTCATTTCATTTTTGTTTTCATAAATCTTGGCTCAGTATTTTGAATGAAACAAGCATACATGTTCAGCTCCCAGAGTAACACAAGCGTCAACATTTACACGCCAAGTATGTTTTTAGAGAATATAAGTCAAATCGTTCTCTCCACAATCACAAGACAAATCCTTCTCTCAAGAAATACACGACAAATCCTTCTCTCAAGAAATACACGACAAATCCTTCTCTGAACAAATACACGACAAATCCTTCTCTGAACAACTACACGACAAATCCTTCTCTCAAGAAATACACGACAAATCCTTCTCTGAACAAATACGCGCCAAGTCATTAAAAACACCCCGTCCTCCTGAGCCATACATTCCAACTCTCGTCACTTTGTCATTATTAGCTTTACATTTTGTCTCAAACTCTATTCTGATTGTTTGTTTGTTTTCCTCTACGTCTCTTACCCCGGGGATTCCAGTACAGAGACTGCCTTGCAATGCTGTCAACTCCCTATTTTATTTGTACTATTTCTGCACATCTTGATAAAGAGACAATAGCCGATATACCTGGCATCCTGTTTCGCATCTTCGCCCGTCATGCATTTATCTGAGATGATGTGACGGAAGCAGCCGAAACCAAACCGACAAGGTTATGAGGGAAGTCAATACGATTTAAAAAAAAATGAAAATGAAGATAAAAATGATGATGCTTAGTGCAACGACGTCACCAACACTTTATCCCCAACTGCATTGATTGCTATAGGACAGCCTTGAACTTAATTCCTACTGCCATTTTCTTGTGCAGCTCCCATGTGCTCCAACAGCAAGCCACCCCACACTTTAAAAGACAAAGCTTAGAAGGTCAATTAGTTCAGGGCGAATGTCCAAGGTAACTATCATCAGTTGCGTGCCATACTAACGCTGGCTGAAACTCGATCAAATGCAGCGACCTGAAGCACGTACTAATCGTAACGAAGCATATCTGCACCCATGTGACAACATAGCACTGTCAAGAGCAGATTAATCGATAATAGAAAACTCTTAAGCAGAGCCGCAAATACCATCCAAACTTTCTGGTTCACCAGAAGATGCACGCGCTAACCCTCAGACTGATGCTACACTCCATTAACTTTCCATCTCACTAGCTCCATCCTTCCTTCTCAATCCATAATGTTCTTGTTTCGATTGTTTCTCCGTCACAACAATGTCTTAACCACTACTCTCTGAGTGACTTTCATCAACACGCTGTTAGCCAATCTGGCACGTTGGAGCGGTGCGCAAAGTAATAAATTAGTTTCAGCTTAAATTAATAGTTGTTTGGCTCTCTATTTATCGCTGTGTGCCTTAATCTATTAAACACTTTTTGTTTTTCCATTGAACAGCCTTGTTGACCTGTGTCTGATTTCCCAATAATCTATGTTTGACTTTACATTAATCTATTTGTAGGTTTTCTTTGCGCTCTAAATATTTATGTATACAAAACATTCCCGGAAACAGTAACATCAGGATGTCAAGCAAAATGGATGCTGAATATTTTAGCGATGTGGCCTGGTATAAATTCAAGAATTTAACAGCTCAATGCTATCAACCTCTTCATGTAACACAAATAGCAACTACAACAACAGCAGAGCAAGTGTTTTGATGCAGGCTTCCTTGTAGGGTCATACCTACACGCCTATACATTTGATCTGCAAGGTAAGAAATGCAGAAGGAGAAACGAAGCAGAAGAATAAAACCAAAGAGAGAATTAAGAGAATATAATGACGAATAAGAAAGAACAAGATGAATTTCAAGAATACCTAAAAGAACAGAAGCTACTTAGAAAATGGCGAATATGACAATGACCAAGAAGAATCAAAAGGTGATGAAGAAGAAGAGGATGAACAAGTAATCAAAAAGCAAGAATAATATTTCGATAAAAGATGAAAAAACGACGACAGCGAAGATGGTGTGAAATGCATTAAGTGTTAAATAAGAAGATAATTTGATCAACTGGTCTGCCCGGTTCGCTCGCCCTCAGAACCGGTCTGAGGATCAGAAGGAGAAAATTTGATCAACTGGTCTGCCCGGTTCGCTCGCCCTCAGAACCGGTCTGAGGATCAGAAGGAGATAATTTGATCAACTGGTCTGCCCGGTTCGCTCGCCCTCAGAACCGGTCTGAGGATCTGAAGGAGATAATTTGATCAACTGGTCTGCCCGGTTCGCTCGCCCTCAGAACCGGTCTGAGGATCAGAAGGAGAAAATTTGATCAACTGGTCTGCCCGGTTCGCTCGCCCTCAGAACCGGTCTGAGGATCAGAAGAAGAAAATTTGATCAACTGGTTTGCCCGGTTCGCTCGCCCTCAGAACCGGTCTGAGGATCAGGCCGCAGTGAGCAAGGTGACAAGGATCCGGAGCCAGAGCAGTCCAAGACCCCATTCGGCCTCCAAGTGGCGACCCCCGAAATTGACAGCAGCTTGGCTGAAAGAAAAGGCCTCAACGAGGGAAGCCCCAAAAATGTGTCATGTTCAAACTGGGTGTGTGGGACCGGCAGGCGCAAATATCGCAGCCTCGCTGTAAACCGACACAGAGGACAAACTAAGAAGTAGGGACGTAGAACTGGTCTTAGCCATTTCTGCGTCCAAATGAAAATGTCAACATATGTCTCTCAATTTACACATTTACTTGCGTTGCTAGATAATTTATAATGATGCGGAATGAAAGCTGCATACCCTCACCGTCGTCACGCTGTGTGCTGGCTAGGATTTCATGTTATCTTGGTCACACAAAAATGCTAAACAAGTTGTTTTGAGCGCATGTCCCCTTAGTGAGTAGTACACAACTCAAACCGTACAGCCACCCGCGCTCTTCATTTCAAATCAATCAATCAATTAAAACATCGAAGTTCCCTGTGGAACATATCAACAAATATTCGTCACTTCGACTTAACGTGTTTATATTTGTTGAAGTTTCAATGGTTCATTATTTATATATTTATTTCTTCCACGTGAGCCGCAGACATTTCACGACCAGATTGGATACTTGAGGTCAGAGGCTGGCCTTGTACCCCTCTTAAGCATCTTAACAACCTAAAAGGAACGGGGGTGGAAGAGAGGAGATTGGCTATAAAATAATATTGCAGCCTATAAAATACACAAACAAAACGCTTGGGTAGCCCCAGACGTGATTACAATTTCTAGAAACCTCAAACCGCCATTTGCCGAAGGCTATCATTCGATCGTCGGTCTAGGGTTTCACAGGAAACAGCCAAAGCACATTCTCGGGGACAAGCAATCTTTTGGTTCGATCAGCTGTCTGTATATATTCTCTGTGCCATCCGTTAACCGGCCGATACGTCACTCAGTTATATTATGGATGGACAACAAGATTAGGCCGTTCAGGACTAATCTTTGGTCTGTCCTTGTAGATGAATGGGAAACACGACGTGTAACTTAAGGTATCTCACCCAGACTGTACTTACCACAGTTCTTCATTCGTGTCTACGTTTTTCTTGGACGAGGGTGGGGAGGGAGGGGGGGGGGGTTATTAAGTGGCTCTTTTTATGTCATGAGACGTACTGAATATGGTGGAGCTAGGTGTCACAGGATGTAGTGCAGTGCCAGGTTTCACAGTAGATTCACAGCTTTGAAATCATATTGTCGATCACCACCTCGTTGTCCAAGCTGCTGTGAATCAGCCTGTTTCCAGGAGAATATCAACGACATGTACGTCATGGTCTGTATGTTTCACATGACTCAGACGTTATCTTGTATGTCTTTCAGACAGCTTAACTCAAATGTAAAATCAGTTCTGTTATACGACTGGGAAACATTGGCGTGTTATTTGTAGTATCAAATCTAGACTGTTCAGCACAATGACACAGGATGTAGACAACAAGAACTTGAACTATATTCCATGGATTCTGTGTTATGTGTGCGCGTGTTAGATTAAACATATACAATAGCACATGTGTGTATGTATCTGTGTCTATATGTGTGTAATTGTCTGGGTGTGCCTATAAGTGTGTTTGGGTGTCTATGTTTGTCTTAATGGATGATTATATGTGTGTTGTCTGTGTGTGCCTTTTGGGGTCTCTGTGTCTTGTCTGTGTGTCTATATCTATATATATATATATATATATATATATATATATATATATATATATATATATATATATATATATACACACACACACACGAGGCGTGTTCATATAAAACCGCACCATATTGCAACAAGTGAACATACGTACGATGCACATGATGACGTCACTTCTGGAGTAAACAGCATTTACCAACCGTCAAGTTGGAAAAATTTCATTATTCTCCGACTTAAAGTTTCCTCAGCAGACCATTGCAAACATGGCGGGTGTGATACGGAATCCGTCCAGAGTTGATCAGCGAGCGGGGAATCGGTTTCTAACAGCTGAAGGATGTCGACCAGTTGACATTCATCGCAGAATGCAGGCAGTGTATGGTGACAAAAGTGTGTCGAAGACAACAGTGAAGAACTGGACAACGATGTTTAAAGAAGGACGTGAGTTAACGAAAGATCTTCCGAGACCAGGTCTGGCGCATATTGTTGCGTTAACTAACGTCTGAGACCAGGTCTGGCGCATATTGTTGCGTTAACTAACGTCCGAGACCAGGTCTGGCGCATATTGTTGCGTTAACTAACGTCCGAGACCAGGTCTGGCGCATATTGTTGCGTTAACTAACGTCCGAGACCAGGTCTGGCGCATATTGTTGCGTTAACTCACGTCCGAGACCAGGTCTGGCGCATATTGTTGCATTAACTCACGTCCGAGACCAGGTCTGGCGCATATTGTTGCATTAACTCAGGTCCGAGACCAGGTCAGGCGCATATTGTTGCATTAACTCACGTCCGAGACCAGGTCAGGCGCATATTGTTGCATTAACTCACGTCCGAGACCAGGTCTGGCGCATATTGTTGCATTAACTCACGCCCGAGACCAGGTCAGGCGCATATTGTTGCATTAACTCACGTCCGAGACCAGGTCTGGCGCATATTGTTGCATTAACTCACGTCCGAGACCAGGTCTGGCGCATATTGTTGCGTTAACTCACGTCCGAGACCAGGTCTGGCGCATATTGTTGCGTTAACTCACGTCCGAGACCAGGTCTGGCGTATATTGTTGCGTTAACTCACGTCCGAGACCAGGTCTGGCGCATATTGTTGCGTTAACTCACGTCCGAGACCAGGTCTGGCGCATATTGTTGCGTTAACTCACGTCCGAGACCAGGTCTGGCGCATATTGTTGCGTTAACTCACGTCCGAGACCAGGTCCGGCGCATATTGTTGCATTAACTCACGTCCGAGACCAGGTCTGTCGCATATTGTTGCGTTAACTCACGTCCTTCTTTAAACATCGTTGTCCAGTTCTTAACTTAACTTAACGTCTTTATACTGGTTTAGAAGACTCTCCAGAGTCTGTATACAGCCAGTTTCAATTACATCACCTTGCTCTAAAAGCTATGCGCATCCAATTTATTCTTAAATGCATTAACTGTCTCTGTCTCCACTACCTCCCATGGCAATGCATTCCAAGCATTCACCACTCTCTGGCTAAAAACATATTTCCTAATATCTAATCTGGAGCTCTCTTTAGTTAATTTGTAGCTATGTCCTCTTGTTCTTGTGGGTGGCTGTATTTTAAAAAACGTGTTATAGTCTAATTTATCCATTCCTCTGATTATCTCATAAACCTGTATTAAGTTACCTGGAATTCTTCTATTTCTAGACACTGTTGGCCGGTTTTTCTGAGTCTTTCCTCATAACTGTAATTATGGAATCCCACTATCAGCTTTGTGTGATGTGATGTGTGATGTCTATGCTTGCTTATGTGTGTCCGTGTGTGTTGTCTGTGTGTGTTTTCTGTGTATGTTATCTGCGTGTTTTGTATGTGTGTGTCTATGTCTTCACTGTTGTCTTCGACATACTTTTTATCACCATACACTGCCTGCATTCTGCGATGAATGTCAACTGGTCGACATCCTTCAGCTGTTAGAAACCAAATCACCGCTCGCTGATCAACTCTGGACGGATTCCTTATCAAACCTGCCATGTTTTCAACGGTCTGCTGAGGAAACTATGAATCGGAGGATAATGAAATTTTGCAAAACTTGACAGTTGGTATGTGTTGTTTACACCAGAATTGACGTCATCATGCGCATCGTACATATGTTCACTTGTTTGCAGTTTGGTCCGGTTTCATTTGAACACACCTCGTATATATATATAATTATGTGTGTGTGTGTGTGTTTCTATATATATATATATATCTGTGTGTGTGTGTTTTTTGTATTGAATTGTATGTGTATATCTATCTATATCTGTTTGTGTGTGTTGCGTGTCTGTGTGTGTCTTTATGTGTGATGTCTATGCTTGCTTATATGTGGCCGTGTGCGTGTTGTATGTGTGTGTTGATGTATATTTCTGTTTTTTATATATGTTTATGCTTACTTATAAGGGTATCTGCGTGTCTATATGTGTGTGCTGTATAATGTGCCTATATGTGTATCTTCGTGTGTTGGTTTTGTGTGTTTATATGCGTGTTGTCTTTAAGTATAAATAAATATATTCCTCCACTTTTCCTCAAGCAGCTGAACGATGTACTGTGTTTCGCGCCTGTCTAGTGCATGTATCCGACTACATCTTAAATTTATGTATGAATTTACTGCCAGCATGGACCAGGACCCTTCTGATTGATGAACCGAAAACCTTGCAAGATTGGGCTGTGAGCCGTGCGAGTAATCGCTTCGCCACCTGGTCAGCCATTACAGGGTTTCTAACCCGCATCTACTCCTTTAGAGAGTGACATTCTATACGCTTGACCAGTTAGCTATTCTTGATTCACTGTTGGTCCTCTAGTTACGCATTTGTCTCCTCAACATTTCCGTCCACTTGTGCCTTTTAGCGACATAGGGAGTTTCAGTTGTCTTTCTTGGACCAAGACGTTGTTGCAAACCTGCGTTGTCTGCAGGGCGTCTCTGCCATCTATCCATATACTTCTCGGTCCTTCTCGTGCAGTTGGTGTTTGGGTTCTCATATGATGACCGAGCCATCGTATGTTATCACCGTTACAGTTATCATCTTTGAATGTTATCGTTTCTTATTTAATTTTACCTGGAGACACCAAAGACTTTCCTAGAAATGTAAGTGCACGCATTGTAATTTACCTCACCTGTGCCTTGGATACATACCAATTGGTAACAGAGAGTTGATATAAGTGTCACGTTTATTAATTGTACTTTTGGAACCAAGATGATGTTCAGGCATTTGAATAGTGCTGACAGTTGATGTGTATTACTCACACTTCTCTATCGAGCCTTCTAACTTCTGTACAAATACTTGCCAGCTGTTGTAACTCTTGGGCTTGCTTACGTTTAATAATGTTTCGATGCATGTTAAGTGGACCAAGTAATGTGCTAATCGCTTTACTCTCCGTCTGTGATGTGCTAATCCTTATATTATATCTTCCACACGCTGAACCATGTGCATTTATACCATTTTTAAAATCTATCTTCATATTCGTATTTTAGGCTTTGGTCGTCTGCAAAGAGAAGTTCGTGTAATGAATTGGCTTCTGCGCTACTTATCTTGAATTCCATTTCTGGAGTTGCAATTTGGCTGGCTTCTTTTGTTATTTTGTCGCTGTTAAATGTTGAACAGCGATGGTGAGCGCACACACCCGTGCCCTTCTTGCAAAATCATAAGTGACTCATTCAGTTGTTCTTATTACATTAAACATAACATTCACATGATACAGAGTTCTCCTCACATTAAACATAACATTCACATGATACAGAGTTCTCCTCACATTAAACATAACATTCACATGATACAGAGTTCTCCTCACATTAAACATAACATTCACATGATACAGAGTTCTCCTCACATTAAACATAACATTCACATGATACAGAGTTCTCCTCACATTAAACATAACATTCACATGATACAGAGTTCTCCTCACATTAAACATAACATTCACATGATACAGAGTTCTCCTCACATTAAACATAACATTCACATGAAACAGAGTTCTCCTCACATTAAACATAACATTCACATGATACAGAGTTCTCCTCAGATTATCGAATAGCTGTCCTTCTATTCCGTCGTCTTCTAACATTGTCCAGAGTTTGTTCTTATCTACTCTATCAAAAGCTTTTACCAGATCTATAAATGACATGTTTAAATACTTGCCATATCATATTGTTTTTGCGCTGTATTGTATTAAGGTGAATGTTGCGCTGTATTGTATTAAGGTGAATCTTGCGCTGTATTGTATTAAGGTGAATGTTGCGCTGTATTGTATTAAGGTGAATGTTGCGCTGTATTGTATTAAGGTGAATGTTGCGCTGTATTGTATTAAGGTGAATGTTGCGCTGTATTGTATTAAGGTGAATCTTGCGCTGTATTGTATTAAGGTGAATCTTGCGCTGTATTGTATTAAGGTGAATAAGGCTTCAGAACATTACATTCCTTTTTATAATTTTTATCTAACTTTTTTCGCGGAGGTTCAGTATTTGCTATTTTCCTTTGTTTAAGTATTGTCAAATACATTTTGTTTGTTCGACTTAATAGTAATATAACCTTGCATATATCACATTTTTGTGTTCTGCTTTTTTTTTCCAGATTGATATTATTGCATTTTGTTGTCAAATCATTTAAACTCTTCTTTCATTTCGTGCTTTCGTTTATTCTCTCTCGTCCCTTCACCAGCCTTTCAACACATTAATTAATTCAGCTACTATGCCGTCCATACCTGGTGATTTGTTTCTAAGGTTGTTTCTTTTCTAATTATTTCTATTATTTCAATTAATATATCAGGTCTAGATGATCACCGTGTCTCTCCATAAATTTTAATTGTCCTTGACTGCTTATGATAAGTTCTTTAAACCACTCTTTAAATCGATGTTGTCTTACGCGTTATTTAAATTTGGAGGATTTCCTTTTACCATTAATGGCTGAAGTAGAACTGAAGTCCTTATATTTTAATCGCACTGCTTTATCACTTTTGTAGAAATCTTTGGCTATTTTTTTTATACGGATGTTATCTGTTCTACATTTTCCCTCCATGGTTCTTCTATTTGCGAATTTGTTTACTTGTTTGGTATTCCGTCTTGCTATTTTATAAGTAATATAACTTTCAGCTTCTTGGACGTTAGCCACGTTCACTTGGATTTCTTTCCAGTCTGTAATGATTATTTAACTTTAGCATTCCATGCACAAGCCGTGTTTATTTTCCTTCTCTGCTGTGTCTTACGTTTTTTTGTTCACCATTACTTGTTACCGCTAACCGCCATTGCTGTTTTAAAGATACACTATCTCTTCTCTATCTCTATTTATTATCTGCAAAATATTTGTAATTTCCTGACATATTACATCTAAAAAAATGTGATTTCGTAGCATATTTCATCTAAAAAAAAATTTGTCATTTGGTGAGATATTTATTGTCTAACACCCACTAAAATAATATGTGTCGACTAATATCTTCCTCTGTTTTTAAATATTACCTGTGTAATGTGGTGTGTGTGTCGTTATCACTGCTCGATGATCAGACGGGTGGCTGACGGAGCTCTTTGGATGTCTTATCTGATGTCTTATCCTCTGATATAGTTCACGACGACCAAGGTTATATTTAAACAATCCCAAATTGTGAATGAACCCCATAATAAGTCCTTTCACTTTGATAAGACTGATGTCGTTCCCCTGTAGGACATCCTTTCACTTTGATAAGACTGAAGTCCTTCCCCTGTAGGAGGACATCCTTTCACTTTGATAAGACTGAAGTCCTTCCCCTGTAGGACATCCTTTCACTTTGATAAGACTGATGTCCTCCCCCTGTAGCGTTAAACTTGTCAAATCTATCTGAAAAAGAGGCCACATCTTTACGCAGAACTTCAGTTTCAATGCTAAGCTATTCTTTCATTGAATCAAGAAACTCCATAATGGTATCAAATAATGCCCAAAATTATTTCAAACAATATCCCTTTGGACAGCCATCTTACTTCCGGGTGTAGGAGAAGACGTTCAAACTCATCATCATTGTCGTTACACAATTTACGAAATAATTGATCGTTCAAGGAATGGGACTTGATTTTATTAATAACACTGATAACCCCATTCATTGACTTGTTGAGTCTGTCGCTCAGTTGTTTGGCTACTAAGTGTTACCGGTAAATAACACAATGAATTGTTAAGACATTTGGTGCCCCATTTTTTAAATGCGCCAGAAAACCGAGATAGCGACCAACCATTGCAGGAGCTCCATCTGTCGCACGTGATGTAACATTAGAAAAAGGCATGTGTTTTGTAACGAAATATTTTTCAATGATTTCAAAGATGGACAAGCCCTTGGAATCTGTGGTCAGTAATTTTGAGAATAACATTTCTTCCACAACTGTTTCATTCTTGACGAATCTAACATCCGAGGAGCAAGACTTCATGGCCGCGTACTGTGCTTTCATCAAGCTGTGTGATAATTTGGTTGATTGCAAATTCTGACATGGTTGATTTTCAACATTAGTTGCTATCTCATCGATTCTTCTAGACACAGTAGTATCATTGTTCAGTGGAACAGAGGTAATTATTTATCTTGGACTTCTTTCTATCATGGTTTAATCACTTCTCGTACAGCTGATAATATTGCTTTAAATCCTGGAAATGTTCTTGCCAACCTTATGGGCATGCTTCTTTATAAAATATCCATTAAGTCTCGATGGCTTCGTCTCTTCGTTAGAAAACGTGTTGACACAACAGGAACATTGGAAACAGTTCAGTTGTAGCGGAAGGTAAAATACCGAATTTCAAATAATCATCTGATTATTTTCATCATTTTCTCTTTATTTGTGACATTTTAAATATATAACGGTTGTTCATGCAATAAATGCAGTTAAATCATAACAACAATAATTTGTCTTGTCTGACTCAAGTTGAAATAGTGGTATTGGGATTACTTTCATTGCGACATGTCCAGATTTGGTAAAGTTGTAGAGCCAATCTCAAATTAATGTTTTTAAATGTGTCCAGATACGGCGCATCTTAATTCTGCGTTTGAATATTAATGACTGGGAATAAATAGCACGCTAATGTCAAAGAATAATTATTTCGTGGTGATTATTAACATTTCTCAAATACATTCACTGACATCATATAGAATCACAAAAAACGACTTTATAGGCGAAAAACGGCTCCCCCCCCCCCCCCCCCCCCACTCCAATAATTATGATAATATAAAACACCCCCTGACATTTCAATACGCCCCGAGGGTTGGGGAGGGGGGGGGGTAGGGAGGGGAGGGAGATGAGAAACACTGATGCAAAGGTATTGAGAGATATATTAGCGAAACATGATAAGTAACAACAATGTTTTCTCCTCTCCCAAGGTCTACCCCCTCATTAATACCATTCAACGGTTGACACTAACATCATCTTTATCATGCTACTTCCTGTCATAGCACTTTCATTATGTGTCTTACAATGTTTACATGGTATTTTAGCTAAATTTCTTCAATATTCCTGAATTTTATTATAAATGTAAACTTTGGTGCAGGGAATTCCGGCATTTTGGCCCGGACGGAAAACGACAAATCAACAAAATTAGACAGTATTATCAAACATGTGAGAGGGAGACCAGAGACGCAGCGGTGAATGAGCCGACAGCATCCAGCGACTCTTAGCTGGCTGCTTGCATCCAGGTCATTGACATGCAGCTGACTAAGAACCGTTTCAGTCTCAAACTATCGGGCCTGAAAGCCACTACTGTAGTCTTCCTCGCTAAAAGAAAATGGACCACAGAGGGACGGATGTTGTTGAATGCCCACAAAGAGTAAGCTTAAGTTAAGTGGGAGGGGGGGGGGGGGGTTATAATCGCTTTTCTCACATCCCGAGCATACTGATGTAGCTGGTCCGTGGTCCTCCAGGCGGTTGTGCTATGTTTGGCTTCATCTGTGTTACGCTGACTAGAATGGGGAATACGTCGATACACATCTTGTCATCCAGCCTGCCTTGAAAACAACCTGTTTCCGGTGGTCGTTAAATGGAAGAGATACTCTTAGTCAGTACATTGTGCCTGACCCTGACGCTACGTCCTGGTCAGTATGTTATGCCTGACCCTGGCGCTACGTCCTGGTCAGTATGTTATGCCTGACCCTGGCGCTACGTCCTGGTCAGTATGTTATGCCTGACCCTGGCGCTACGTCCTGGTCAGTATGTTATGCCTGACCCTGGTGCTACGTCCTGGTCAGTATGTTGTGCCTGACCCGACTAGCGTCTCAGTTCCCCAGACGGAATGTACATCCGGTCCCCCACACGATGAATGGATTGAAACTGGTTGTCTTCCATGGACAGATGCAAGTACCACGGCCTCCAAGCAAACTACGACCCAACATCCGTTTTAAGATGAACCCCAGATATACAGATACATGTCATGTTTTAAGATGAACGCCAGATATACAGATACATGTCATGTTTTAAGATAAACGCCAGATATACAGACACATGTCATGTTTTAAGGTGAACGCCATATATACAGATACATGTCATGTTTTAAGATGAACGCCAGATATACAGATACATGTCATGTTTTAAGATGAACGCCAGATATACAGATACATGTCATGTTTTAAGATGAACGCGAGATAGGCAGATACATGTCATGTTTTAAGATGAACGCCAGATAGACAAATACGTGCAATATTTGGAAAGCTAACAATATCATGAATAGGTGTCGCTCATTTACAATAATGGAGCAGAAACAAAAGGAAACGTACGTTTCGACTAGACGGGCTTCGTCAGGGACACAGAAAAACACATACAACACATATGGAATCACAATAACACCATTTAGCATACACGTGACACAACATAGAAAACTGACGGCGGACATTTTATGGAAAGGGGGCAAGAGACTAACGTCTGGTCAGGCATGTTAGTCAGGTTCAGGCACAAAATACTGATCAGGCATGTTAGTCAGATTCAGGGACAAAATACTGATCAGGCATGTTAGTCAGGGTCAGGCAAAACATACACAGATCATACATGTTAGGGTCAGGCCCAGCATATTAATCAGACATGTTAGTCAGGGTCAGGCACAACATACTGATATGACATGTTAGTCAGGGTCAGGCACAACATACTGATCAGACATGTTAGTCAGGATCTGGCACACCATACTGATCAGACATGTTAGTCAGGATCTGGCACACCATACTGATCAGACATGTTAGTTAGGATCTGGCACACCATACTGATCAGAAATATTAGTCAGGGTCAGGCAACATACTGATTACACATATTAGTCCTATCAAACAAACCCCAAAACACAAAATTAAGTCTTAACGGCAAATACCTGCAGCCACACGACAATCCAAACACCTGGGAGTCACATTTGATCGGCGCATGACATGGAAAAGACAGATCGAGAGAATCTGAATGAGAGCCAGACACAGAATGGCAATCATGAGGAAACTTGCTGGCACAAGCTGAGGAGCAGACGAAAGTATACTAAAGAAACTGTACACTGGAAGAGTGAGACCAGTTCTCGAGTATGGCATTGCGGCATGGACAACAGCAGCAAAGTCGAACTTCGATAAAATTAGTAAACTCCAAAACCAAGCCATGAGAGTTATAACAGGAGGCATGAAGTCAACGGAAATTGTAGAACTTGAAAAGATTACAAAACTGCAATCCATGACCGACAGAAGAGACTGCAGAGCCCAGCAGCAATCAGAGAAACTCAGAAGACTGACTGACCATCCAATGCACCAGAGACTAAACAATTTCGGAAATGGGAAACTAAAGCGGAGAAACTTTGCAGAAATAGCCAAAGCAAAGATGCATGAAGACCCAATGAACGCACTAACAACACCAAAGCCCATCCCTACTGTACGAAAACCTACCTGGAGGCAGCATATATTTCCAGAGGTGGTAGAAAATATACCAGGTATTGGAAACAAAAACTGCCAGACTGAAAAAGAAAGAAGTGACACTACCCTGAGTTACATAACGGAAAACTACCCAAGCATGGACTGGACCCATGCATACACCGACGGCTCTGTAACAAACACAACACAGAACGGAGGTGCAGGAGCATTCCTGAACCTAACAAATGGCAGAAAAATAACACTGTCATTCGCTACTGGAAAATACACAAGCAATTTCAGAGCGGAGGCGGAGGCAGAGGCACTGAGGGCGGCAGTGGAAGAAATGGTGACAGGTAAAAGGAATGAAAGCCATATAGTCCTGCTTACAGATGCCGTGGACGTAGTCACAGCACTAAAAAGCCCAAAAAATACTGAACTTAATGATTTAAGAGCAGTACTCTGTCAACTATGCCAGCAGTCGGCACCAAAAAGGGTAGTGGTGCAGTGGGTTCCATCTCACTGCAACATCCAAGGCAACGAGGAGGCAGACAGACTGGCAAAAGAAGGTGCAAAACTACCACAATCAGATACTAGTATGACATACGAAGAGTCAAAAAGGCTTATTAGAGCTAGATACATGACCAAATGGGAAACAGAACATACTGGCTACACAAAAAACGATGACTATTACCAGTTGAACAGAAGAGAGCAGGTCGTGGTCTTCAGACTTCGCACTGGCCACAATAGACTGAGGTACCACCTATTCAACAAATTGAAGATAGGTGGCACTGACGAATGTCCGTGTGGTACCGGGAAAATGACCGCTGAGCATTTGCTGCAAAACTGCCCGACATACGAGGATCAGAGAGAGCAGATGTGGCCATCACCAGTGGCAACACTAGACAAGCTCTATGGCAGTGTCGACAGCCTCAGGATGACGGCTGCTTTTTTTTCGAAAAAATAATGGTTGCTGTCTGACTGCGTACGATGATGAAGAAGAAGAAGACATATTAGTCAGGGTCAGGCACAACATACTGATTAGACATATTAGTCAGGGTCAGACACAACATACTGATTAGGACCACCACCTCGACGTCCACGTAGTCCTCCCTGGAACCAGACTTCTTCATGGCAGTCTGGTTAACAAAGTGGAGGATCCACTTGATCTCCCTAGTAGTAGTGAGCGACACGTAGACGAAGCCAAGCATAGCACAACCGCATGAAGGACCGCAGTCCACCTTCATCAGCACGCTCGAGATGTGAGGAAAGCTACTGCAGCCCGCCACTAAACGTCCATTTCAGGGCGCACAAAAGAGTAAACATATTCAAGTAAACATATTCAAGTAAACATATTCAAGTAAACATATTCACTGTGAATTCACAACAATTAGAGACAAGCTTGTGTAGTCACTGAGAACGTATGTCGCCCACACCCCTCTCCCCACTCGACATCTAGAGTCCCGAGCTACACCAAACTTGCCACAACGACCCGTGTATGGCTTTAGTTCAGGTTAGACCCAACAATAGGGAACGAAACATGTTATACGGTTTGTTGAGAAACCTGCAAAGGGAGAGCACAGAGAAAAATTCAGTCTGACCCAATGACCCACATTCTCTAAGGTAGGTCTGTTACGCGCATGGTTCCACATCTCATTGGAATGTTTGCAGTTCCATCTCGTTATACGAATGATTGTTCTTTAAAATGAAAACTGAAATAAAAATCGAATAATAACATTAATATTAATTAATTTCTGGAATTTTTATTAGAAATAAACATTGATACACCATTGCTGAATTTGGCGCGTGTCGTGTACACCCCTAGGAGGGGAATTGAGGGGTAGGGGGTGTTCGTGGAAATGGGTGGGTTTTAATGTGGGGGAAGATTTTGGCAGTGATACGGAGGAGGTGGGTAGAGATGGACATTGAGATGGGCTGGTTGAGAGGGGTTGAGATGTACATTAAGATGGGCTGGTTGAGAGGGGTTGAGATGGACTTTAAGATGGGCTGTTTGAGAGGGGTTGAAATGGACATTGAGATGGGCTGTTTGAGAGGGGTTATGATGTACCGGGAGATGGGCTGTTTGAGAGGGGTTGAGATGTACCGGGAGATGGGCTTTTTGCGAGGGGTTGAGATGTACCGGGAGAGGGGCTGGTTGAGAGGGGTAGAGATGTACCGGGAGAGGGGCTGGTTGAGAGGGGTAGAGATGTACCGGGAGAGGGGCTGGTTGAGAGGGGTTGAGATGTACCGGGAGATGGGTTGCTTGAGGGAATGGTAGAGATGTACCGTGAGATGGGCTGGTTGAGGTGGAGAGAGATGGATCGGGAGATGGGATGGTTGAGGGAGGGGTAGAGATGGGCTGATTGAGGGAGGGGTAGAGATGGGCTGATTGAGGGAGGGGTAGAGATGGATCGGGAGATGAGATGGTAATGTAGAAATGGATGAGGAGGTAGGGTTGTTTATGGTGAGGAGGGAGGGGGGGGGGAGGCGTGTAGTGAGAGACAGGAAAATGGAGAGATTGAGCCGGGGGGCGGAGAGGTGGGGTGGAGAGAGGGGCGGAGAGGTGGAGTAAGGAATGCAAGAAGACTGCCTGCGAGGGCTGAGGGAGCAGAGGAATGAAGGAGCAGAGGAATGAAGGAGCAGAGGAATGAAGGAGCAGAGGAATGAAGGAGCAGAGGAATGAAGGAGCAGAGGAATGAAGGAGCAAAGGAATGAAGGAGCAGAGGAATGAAGGAGCAGAGGAATGAAGGAGCAGAGGAATGAAGGAGCAGAGGAATGAAGGAGCAGACTATACATTAGGTTCGGAAACAACGCTGAGCACAAGACCTAACAGTGAAGATGTTGCGATGGGGCCAGACCTTCCATTTGTCTCCATCTGAGCACCTGTCAGTGAGCGACGCGGATATTCTCTCTCAATACACACCTCCAGTTTTCAGTGTGAATGGAGGTCGTACATGTTTGTTGAAGATGGGATGTGTTTTTGGTTATGTTCACTAATCTGCAATGATTTACGTATGCTTGAGTGTGGCTGAGAGATTATCTGTGAGCGTGTATTTGCGATTTATGTACGCGAACATCTTTGACCTTGAACCGAGCATAACTTCGGCTGCCAATCCTTGAAGTGTATCCTGAAACAGGAACAAAGGCAAATCTGGCATTTTATCGACCGTTAAATAGGCCGTTTTACGTCCATTTTGTGGGCTGTCACAAAACAGACTTTTCAGGGCTACCTCAACATAATCGTTTCGTGGTTACGGGTAAGTAGATGATGGTGATGATGATGATAATGAGAGAGAGAGAGAGAGAGAGAGAGAGAGAGAGAGAGAGAGATACGCTCAAACACAGCACACACACACATTCATTTGTATGTATGTGTGTGTTACTTTCAACCATGACTGACTGTTGCAGATGTTGACGCGATCACCATGAGTAACCTGACGTTTGTGCGCTCTGAAAAGGTCGTTATGCAGTATCCTTCCTGACATCCAGAACGTGCTGATGAAGGTCGACCGAGCTCCAGGCTCTTGTGCTATGCTTGGCTTCGTCTGCGTGTCGATCACTACTACGAGGATGGCTTCAATCTACAGGATGATGCGACCATGGATAGGTAACTTTTTCTGTCTCAATTATCTGGTTTGCATGAACTTATTTCCAATCAACATGAAGTGGGTCTTTAGGGTACATCTCCATTTGGATCAGTCTGCAGTTTTGCCTTCCCAGTTCAGGGTACATCTCCATTAGGATCAGTCTGCAGTTTTGCTTTCCCAGTTCAGGGTACATCTCCATTTGGATCAGTCTGCAGTTTTGCCTTCCCAGTTCAGGGTACATCTCCATTTGGATCAGTCTGCAGTTGTGCCTTCCCAGTTCAGGGTACATCTCCATTTGGATCAGTCTGCAGTTTTGCCTTCCCAGTTCAGGGTACATCTCCATTTGGATCAGTCTGCATTTTTGCCTTACCAGTTCAGGGTACATCTCCATTTGGATCAGTCTGCAGTTTTGCCTTCCCAGTTCAGGGTACATCTCCATTTGGATCAGTCTGCAGTTTTGCCTTCCCAGTTCAGGGTACATCTCCATTTGGATCAGTCTGCAGTTTTGCCTTCCCAGTTCAGGGTACATCTCCATTTGGATCAGTCTGCAGTTTTGCCTTCCCAGTTCAGGGTACATCTCCATTTGGATCAGTCTGCAGTTTTGCCTTCCCAGTTCAGGGTACATCTCCATTTGGATCAGTCTGCATTTTTGCCTTACCAGTTCAGGGTACATCTCCATTTGGATCAGTCTGCAGTTTTGCCTTCCCAGTTCAGGGTACATCTCCATTTGGATCAGTCTGCAGCTTCGCCTTCCCAGTTCAGGGTATACCTCCATTTGGATCAAGTCTGCAGTTTCTCCTTCCAAGGATGTCAGAGTCATGTCCAGTACCTTCATATCCCACTATTATATATATATCTGTGAACCTCATCTGTGGTAAGCCGACTGTTCTTTTCTCTTTGCAAGCTGTCCATTGAGAACCTCCTTAAGGGTACGACCATCTTCCATGAAGCGACCATGACCAATTCGTCCTAGTCGTCGCTGCGTAATAGTGCGCATGGTTGGGAGACTGGTGCGATAACACACACATCATTCGTCACCCCCTCGCCCTGCCCCAAGTAATTCCAAGAAAGAATCAAATGAGTTGTTTAACACGGGATGCCAACCTTATAGGAGCGTGCTGGCGGTACGTGCATTGTACACCACGGCATCGGTTTTATTTCTAAGATTCTGATTTTCCGAAGTAGGTATTGTAAGACGACCAAATACAGGATCAACTTGATCAATACGACTGTTTCTGGGAACAGAGAGAGAGAGAGAGAGATAGAGAGAGAGAGAGAGAGAGAGAGAGAGAGAGAGAGAGAGAAAGAGTTTATCGTTGATACGGTACCACAGGAATGTTAATGGGTTCTCATCTGACAATTAGTAGTTATCAAAGTTAATAGTCAGGGGGAGGGGAGGGGAGGGGGGGGGGGGGGAAAAAGTACTTTCTGTATAATTATTTTCCTGCTTCTTGTTCATGGTGAGAATTGTTTGTTGGGTTTATTCCCAGTGAGAATTGTTTGATGGGTTTATTCCCAGTGAGAATTGTTTGTTGGGTGTATTCCCAGTGAGAATTGTTTGTTGGGTTTATTCCCAGTGAGAATTGTTTGTTGGGTTTATTCCCAGTGAGAATTGTTTGTTGGGTTTATTCCCAGTGAGAATTGTTTGTTGGGTTTATTCCCAGTGAGAATTGTTTGTTGGGTTTATTCCCAGTGAGAATTGTTTGTTGGGTTTATTCCCAGTGAGAATTGTTTGTTGGGTTTATTCCCAGTGAGAATTGTTTGTTGGGTCTATTCATGGTGAGAATTGTTTGTTGGGTCTGTTTCCAGTGAGAATTGTTTGTTGGGTCTGTTTCCAGTGAGAATTGTTTGTTGGGTCTGTTTATGGTGAGAATTGTTTGTTGGGTCTGTTCATAGTAAGAATTGTTTATTGGGTCTGTTCATAGTAAGAATTGTTTGTTGGGTCTGTTCCCAGTGAGAATTGTTTGTTTTGTTAAGCGGGGCCTAACCTGGTCTATACATTTTCTCAAGAATGCTCAAATATTGCTGATGATGCCTCATCTGGTCAGCCACATGGGGCCGATTAAGCCAGGGGAAAATTTACAAACCACAGTGGCAACTTCTTTAACATCCACCTTATCGGCCGTAGGGATTTCCACATGTTTGGCGCACTAAGAAACCCACCTGGGAGGGATACGTGTCGAGAGTGAAGAAGAGGTTGAAAGTGAAGTGCAAATGTGGCTGAGACAGAAGGCTATAGACGGCAATGCTGCAGGTCCTGGTGGCTGAGACAGCAGGCTATAGACGGCAATGCTCCAGGTCTTGGTGGCTGAGACATCAGGCTATAGACGGCAATGCTCCAGGTCTTGGTGGCTGAGATAGCAGGCTATAGACGGCAATGCTGCAGGTCCTGGTGGCTGAGACAGCAGGCTATAGACGGCAATGCTGCAGGCCTTGGTGGCTGAGACAGCAGGCTATAGACGGCAATGCTGCAGGTCTTGGTGGCTGAGACAGCAGGCTATAGACGGCAATGCTGCATGTCTTCGTACACTTATAAAGCGATAGATAAATGTATCAATTTTCGTGGATATAATGATAAGAAATAAGGGATCAAGTCAGTGCGATAAAAAATAGTTTACAAGTTCGTACCTCAGTAATTTGCTTTTTGTTAATAGTCGTTTGTGAGTTATTTACAGACTTGCCAACTCTTGCCTGTGTATGTGTGTGTGTGTGTGTGTGTGTGTATGTGTGTGCATGTATATGCCCATTTATAGACGGATGATAGGATTATATTTTACATAGATAATACATAAAAATATATAGACGTACGTACAGATAGATAGACGTACACGAAAATTGACACGTAAAGATATAAATATATATATATATATATATATATATATATAGATAGATAGATAGATAGATAGATAGATAGATAGATAGATAGATAGATAGATGGATGGATGGATGGATGGATGGATGGATGGATGGATGGATGGATGGATGGATGGATGGATGGATGGATGGATGGATGGATGGATGGATGGATGGATGGATGGATGGATGGATGGATGGATGGATGGATGGATGGATGGATGGATGGATGGATGGATGGATGGATGGATGGATGGATGGATGGATGGATGGATGGATGGATGGATGGATGGATGGATGGATGGATGGATGGATGGATGGATGGATGGATGGATGGATGGATGGATGGATGGATGGATGGATGGATGGATGGATGGATGGATGGATGGATAGATAGATAGATAGATATAGATAGATAGATAGATAGATAGATAGATAGATAGATAGATAGATAGATAGATAGATAGATAGATAGATAGATAGATAGATAGATAGATAGATAGATAGATAGAAAGATAGAAAGATGGAAAGATAGTTAATAGATAGATAAGTAGATAAGTAGGTAGGTAGGTAGGTAGGTAGGTAGTTAGATAAGTAGATAGATAGATAGATAGATAGACAGACAGACAGACAGACAGACAGACAGACAGACAGACAGACAGACAGACAGACAGACAGACAGACAGACAGACAGACAGACAGACAGACAGACAGACAGACAGACAGACAGACAGACAGACAGACAGACAGACAGACAGACAGACAGACAGACAGACAGACAGACAGACAGACAGACAGACAGACAGACAGACAGACAGACAGACAGACAGACAGACAGACAGACAGACAGACAGACAGACAGACAGACAGACAGACAGACAGACAGACAGACAGACAGACAGACAGACAGACAGACAGACAGACAGACAGACAGACAGACAGACAGACAGACAGACAGACAGACAGACAGACAGACAGACAGACAGACAGACAGACAGACAGACAGACAGACAGACAGACAGACAGACAGACAGACAGACAGACAGACAGACAGACAGACAGACAGACAGACAGACAGACAGACAGACAGACAGACAGACAGACAGACAGACAGACAGACAGACAGACAGACAGACAGACAGACAGACAGACAGACAGACAGACAGACAGACAGACAGACAGACAGACAGACAGACAGACAGACAGACAGACAGACAGACAGACAGACAGACAGACAGACAGACAGACAGACAGATAGATAGATAGATAGATAGATAGATAGATAGATAGATAGATAGATAGATAGATAGATAGATAGATAGATAGATAGATAGATAGCGAGTGTAGCGATACCGACTTTCCACTGCAGCCCCACACAATAACCCACATAAACACACACCTGGGACAGCTCCACACAATAACCCACATAGACACACACTTGGGACAGCCCAACACAATAACCCACATAGACACACACATGGGACAGCCAAACATAATAACCCACATAGATACACACCTGGGACAGCCAAACACAATAACCCACATAGACACACACCTGAAACAGCCCCACACATTAACCCACATAGACACACACCTGGGACAGCCCCACACAATAACCCACATAGACACACACCTGGGACAGCCCAAAACACTAACCCACATAGACACATACCTGGGACAGCCCCACACAATAACCCACATAGACACATACTTGGGACAGCTCCCACACAATAACCCACATAGACACACACCTGGGACAGCCCCACACAATAACCCACATAGACACATACCTGGGTGCATACAATCTCGTGATGCGCTTAAGCCTGTTACAAATTTGTTGTATCGAAATCAAAGACTCTGCCAACCCGGTTTGCATTTCAATGCTCCCTACGTACCAACTTCCAGCGAGTGCGCTGTCTTTCACTGGAAGCGTTTCCAGATGTGAACCACTTGAGATGGATCTTCTTTTTTTTTCTTAAGTTGAAATGGAGGTTATTTTGTAACACTTTCGTGGTTTGATGGATTTGGTGGTACTTCTTAAAGATGTGCCCCAAAGACGACATATGACTAGCAGAATTAGGTATGCAATAAATTCTCAGGACAGGTCAAATAAAGTCCGGTTTCTGTAGGGAAGACTCTAAATGGATCTCCACCACGTTTTGTATCGGCACAAGACCTACACTACAAGAGACATTTGTTGGTCCACCTCTTGTCTTGGTGGTACACTCTAAGAGACATTTGTTGGTCCACCTCTTGTCTTGGTGGTACACTCTAAGAGACATTTGTTGGTCCACCTCTTGTCTTGGTGGTACACTCTAAGAGACATTTGTTGGTCCACCTCTTGTCTTGGTGGTACACTCTAAGAGACATTTGTTGGTCAACCTCTTGTCATGTCTGGTGGTACACTCTAAGAGACATTTGTTGGTCAACCTCTTGTCATGTCTTTGTGGTACACTCTAAGAGACATTTGTTGGTCAACCTCTTGTCATGTCTTGGTGGTACACTCTAAGAGACATTTGTTGGTCAACCTCTTGTCATGTCTTGGTGGTACACTCTAAGAGACATTTGTTGGTCAACCTCTTGTCATGTCTTGGTGGTACACTCTGAAAGACATTTGTTGGTCAACCTCTTGTCATGTCTCGGTGGTACACTCTAAGAGACATTTGTTGGTCAACCTCTTGTCATGTCTTGGTGGTACACTCTAAGAGACATTTGTTGGTCAACCTCTGGTCTTGGTGGTACACTCTAAGAGACATTTGTTGGTCAACCTCTTGTCATGTCTTGGTGGTACACTCTAAGAGACATTTGTTGGTCAACCTCTTGTCATGTCTCGGTGGTACACTCTGAAAGATATTTGTTGGTCTACCTCTTGTCATGTCTCGGTGGTACACTCTGAAAGATATTTGTTGGTCTACCTCTTGTCTTGGTGGTACACTCTGAGAGACTATTGTTTGTCCATCTCTTGTCCTGGTGGTACACTCTGAGAGACTCCAGTGAGTAGAATACGTTCCCTTTCGCCAACAAACTGCTTGTATTCTTCTTGATATAGCCTTTTGATCGCATGCTCCACCTGCAGCACCTCTTCATTGAATCTGAAAGTATTTCCTTCCATCACGTTATTGGGGGAGGGGGTGTTCCATGGCCATTGCCGTGGATGTGAAAGACACTAAAAAGAGGAAGTCTCGTTGGTTGTGGATGTGAAAGGCACTAAAACGTGGAAGTCTCGTTGGTTGCGGATGTGAAAGGCACTAAAAAGTGGAAGTCTCGTTGGTTGTGGATATGAAAGGCACTAAAAAGTGGAAGTCTCGTTGGTTGTGCATGTGAAAGGCACTAAAAAGTGGAAGTCTCGTTGGTTGTGGATGTGAAAGGCACTAAAAAGTGGAAGTCTCGATGGTTGCAATCGTTGCTCAGACAGTGTCAGGCGGTTTAGTGACATGTTGCAATAAGACGCTTGCCCTCATCAGTCCAGATCGTTTGTATTTAAGTGCGGGTCGACGATGATTTCTGAGAAGATCTCTGGCTCTATAGGTTGCCATGGTTGCAGCGTTACATCTTGACACGTAGTGCTCTAGAATAACATCGCCGTTTATCTAAGACAGAGTCATCCTCTACGACACAGTATGTCTGAGAACAGTAGGAGCTAGTGAAGTGTAGACGTCTTAGAACAGTAGGAGCTGGTGAAGTTTAGACGTCTTAGAACAGTAGGAGCTAGTGAAGTGTAGACGTCTTAGAACAGTAGGAGCAAGTGAAGTGTAGACGTCTGAGAACAGTAGGAGCTATTCAAATGTAGACGTCTGAGAACAGTAGGAGCTAGAGTAGATGTCTGAGAACAGTAGGAGCTATTCAAATGTAGACGTCTTAGAACAGTAGGAGCAAGTGAAGTGTAGACGTCTGAGAACAGTAGGAGCTATTCAAATGTAGACGTCTGAGAACAGTAGGAGCAAGTGAAGTGTAGACGTCTGAGAACAGTAGGAACTAGTGAAGTGTAGACGTCTGAGAACAGTAGGAACTAGTGAAGTGTAGATGTCTGAGAACAGTAGGAACTAGTCAAGTGTAGATGTCTGAGAACAGTAGGAGCTAGTGTAGATGTCTGAGAACAGTAGGATCTAGTGAAGTGTAGATGTCTGAGAACAGTAGGAGCTAGTGAAGTGTAGATGTCTGAGAACAGTAGGAGCTAGTGTAGATGTCTGAGAACAGTAGGAGCTGGTGAAGTGTAGATGTCTGAGAACAGTAGGAACTAGTGAAGTGTAGATGTCTGAGAACAGTAGGAGCTAGTGAAGTGTAGATGTCTGAGAACAGTAGGAGCTAGTGAAGTGTAGATGTCTGAGAACAGTAGGAGCTAGTGAAGTGTAGATGTCTGAGAACAGTAGGAGCTAGTGTAGATGTCTGAGAACAGTAGGAGCTGGTGAAGTGTAGATGTCTGAGAATAGTAGGAACTAGTGAAGTGTAGATGTCTGAGAACAGTAGGAGCTAGTGTAGATGTCTGAGAACAGTAGGAGCTGGTGAAGTGTAGATGTCTGAGAATAGTAGGAACTAGTGAAGTGTAGATGTCTGAGAACAGTAGGAGCTAGTGTAGATGTCTGAGAACAGTAGGAGCTGGTGTAGATGTCTGAGAACAGTAGGAGCTGGTGTAGATGTCTGAGAACAGTAGGAACTAGTGAAGTGTAGATGTCTGAGAACAGTAGGAGCTAGTGAAGTGTAGATGTCTGAGAACAGTAGGAGCTAGTGTAGATGTCTGAGAACAGTAGGAGCTAGTGAAGTGTAGATGTCTGAGAACAGTAGGAGCTAGTGTAGATGTCTGAGAACAGTAGGAGCTGGTGTAGATGTCTGAGAACAGTAGGAGCTGGTGAAGTGTAGATGTCTGAGAACAGTAGGAGCTAGTGAAGTGTAGATGTCTGAGAACAGTAGGAGCTAGTGTAGATGTCTAAGAACATATTCTAAAATATCGTGTACAATATAAATGAACCACTACAATCATGTTAACTGTAATTTTGCAAATACATGTATGTAATACCATTTTAAAAAAGTAAACATGTAGCATTTTGTATCCCATTTGATATAGACCTAATTGTTTGTGCAGCGATCAGATTCAGGTGTATAATTCCAATAATCTCAATTGACATATTTTATAATGTAACAATGGAGAATGTCTCAGATATAGAAAATGCATATTTCTTGTATTTTTCTTATGTAGTTTTATTATATCTAGACAATATAAATTTCTAACGCACAGTTTTTTTATAATAATTTTTTAAAGATCATAATGAAATATTTAAAACCCTAACTTTTTACCCAACCAATTCACGACTGCATAACTTGTGTTTTCATTGCAGTAGAATGTTTGTTTTTCCACAATAATTTAGAGAAAAATCTTGTCTATTAAGCTAGATCACCAATTATCTAATTAGTAGACGCATCCTTCAGGGGCAAGTGTTTTTCTACCCCTCTGCGAAGTAAATATTGAAATGTGAAAAATGCGAGCATCATAGTTGATTTCCAGACGCGATCGACGCGCCATTTATTTTAATGAGTGGCAAAACTCTAAAATAGCGGTGATAGGACCCTTTGCCCTGTAGAAGACCTCTTGCAGAACGTATTCGGTTTTTGTGAGTTGTGTCTCCATTTATTCCCCGCTCTCTTGGGTTCCGGCTGGTAGCAGTTAATTTACTTTTCATCTCAAGAAGTAATTCTCGTTTGGAAACCTTCATCTTCTGCTCCAGTTCGCCTCAAAATGTTTTTGCCGGCATCAACGCGCAATTCTTATTCTGGAGTCAGCCTCCTTGGCATCCATCTTGCAGACACTTTGTGGAACTGAAGGAGATCATGGATGATGCCAGAACTTTGACTGTGTCCCAGATGTGCCGCGAGGACACTCACTCAGCCATCTTTCCTCACAATGTATTCAACTGCTGCTGTAGACTCTGGTGTCCCTATTCGGTGTGCCTGAACAATCTGACTTGAGCTGAAGCCGTTCCATTACGATCTGCACACTCACATACTTTCTGAAGTGGCATGCATAACCACCGTACCGATCCTTCATTCACCAATAAGTTTCGATCGGTTACACCCCTTACCTACTTAACAACGCACATGTGAACCCTGCTCATAATTTGGTGCAAGTCACTAGTGGGACAGCCATCTTTAACGACTAATATTAGGGCAAGTGACCCGTCTGCCCCGTGATTTATCTTGCTGAAGTCTTTAACAACGCTATTGCCAACTTACGAGACAATTACACGATGTTTTGAATTTTCTGTTGACATTTTGAGGCTTTTATTTAAATCTTCTTTGCATTGAGTAAGCAACAGCGCTAGGATTAGGCGAAAGGCGAAGCAGGAAAACGCATTTAGCGCTTAGCTTATTTTAGTGATCAAATGTCAGTTCTTATTGCACTGGCTTTTTAGCTTTGTTAATGTTATAGCCCCTAACATTACAGCAATGTCTGTATTTAGGTCACATAAAAGCACGCTGAAATTATACATAACACTTTAACACGTGATTTTGCTTGCTGTATGTGTTGAACGACAGATGCAAATATCACAGTCAACCTGTAAACTACGATACAATGCATTCTATTGTCTCGGCTACATTCTGATACTTGCAAAGCCCCTTTTCATGGCTTGGTAGCGGGAGACTGAGAACGTTCAAGGATTGGTAGCGGGAGATTGAGAACGTTCAGGGCTTGGTAGCGGGAGATTGAGAACAAACGAATCTAAGCCATACGTGATTTAGTCACACAAAATTGAAGCTCTTTTCTATTTTGTTGTCACAGAAAACAGGACAATAGAAGTGACAAACACATTCATATTGACGTGATCACAAACACATTCATATTGACGTGACCACAGACACATTCATATTGACGTGACCACAGACACATTCATATTGACGTGATCACAAACACATTCATATTGACGTGATCACAAACACATTCATATTGACGTGACCAACAGACACATTGATATTGACGTGATCACAAACACATTCATATTGACGTGACCACAAACACATTTATATTGACGTTATCAAAAAGACATTCATATTCAGGTGATCACAAAGACAAACAGCGCAGACAAGAAGATGTGACGATGTTAACAAACATGCGCCTGGCCCGCTGCCCTCACGAAGCTGCAATATTTGGCAAACACACATCAAATAGGATAATACAGCGTCGTCCCTTATCAAACTTGCGAAATCTTGTCCACATGTTGATTTACACTTCAAATTGCAGAAAGATTCTCAAAATAAAAAAAAAAGAAGATATTTATCTTTCAAAATGAAATAACTCTTAATCTATTTTAATAACATAAAAAGGTTCAGGAATAAAGTTTTTACATGCACCGAACTACACTCTAGCTCTGAACTACACTCTAGCACTGAACTACACTCTAGCATGGAACTACACTCTAGTACTCTGGTACACGTTAGCACTGAACTACACTCTAGCACGGAACTACACTCTAGCACTCAGGTACACGTTAGCACTGAACTGCGCTCTAGCACTGAACTATGCTCTAGCATTGAACTATAATCTAGCACTAAACTGCCTCTAGCACTAAACTATAATCTATCACTAAACTATAATCTATCACTAAACTATAATCTATCACTAAACTATAATCTAGCACTAAACTGCCTCTAGCACTAAACTATAATCTATCACTAAACTATAATCTAGCACTAAACTATAATCTAGCACTAAACTATAATCTATCACTAAACTACCTCTAGCACGAAAGTACACTCTAGCGACAGTGCCTGATGGGAAGGCACATTTATCGCAGTAGAACTGTCAGTTTTGGTACATATCATCTCTTGTTAAAACGAGAGAGAGAGAGAGAGAGAGAAGAGAGCGTGAGCGTGAAAGAGAGAGAGAAAGAGAGAGAGACAGAGAGAGAGAGAGACAGAGAGAGAGAGAGAGTGTTGAAGAATTTGTCTACAGTTTGTTTTAATGGCTTTTCTGTGAGCGCACGGAGCTTCACTTTGAAGTATGTTGTGTAATGGAGTTCTGGTAAGATTTGCAAGTTGACGTGAAGATGGCGGTTTTCCCCATTGGTTTAGTGTGTGTCGTAGGTTGGGAGAGATACGAGTTTATGTGTGTTGTAGGTTGGGGGAGATACAAGTTTGTATGTGTCGTATGTTGGGGGAGATACGAGTTTATGTGTGTTGTAGGTTGGGGGAGATACAAGTTTGTATGTGTCGTAGGTTGGGGAGATACGAATGTATATGTTTGTGTTGTGTAACAGGAGTGTGGAGTTGAGGTATTGACAGCAGGAGTGCGTAAGCACGGGAGGGAGAGTGTACGTGTGTGACGGGAGTGTGTGAGTGACTGAGAGAGTACGTGTGTGACGGGAGTGTGTGAGTGACTGAGAGAGTACGTGTGTGACGGGAGTGTGTGAGTGACTGAGAAAGTACGTGTGTGACGGGAGTGTGTGAGTGACTGAGAGAGTACGTGTGTGACGGCAGTGTGTGAGTGACTGAGAAAGTACGTGTGTGACCTGCATGAGTATGGTTGAGGGGTGCGTGATGGGAGAGTGTGACAGGAGCAGGTGACAGGAGAGTGTGACAGGAAGTGTGACGGGAGTGTGTCATTGAGGAATTGAAAGATAGTAACAATGTGGCGGGAATGTGTATGTAATGGTTAGAGATATAAATATAGGCAGGGAGAGTATGTATATGTGATAGAGAGATAGGAGGGGTAAGAGTGTGTGGATGTAATAGAGAGAGGAGGCGAAGAGTGTCTATGCGATAGAAAGAGGAGGGGCGAGTGGGTGGATGTGATAGAGAGAGAGAAAGGAGGGGCGAGTGTGAGGATGTGATAGAAAGAGAGAAAGAGGGGAGGGGGCGAGTGTGTGGATGTGATAGAGAGAGAGAAAGGAGGGGCGAGTGTGAGGATGTGATAGAAAGAGAGAAAGAGGGGAGGGGGCGAGTGTGTGGATGTGATAGAAAGAGAGAGGAGGGGCGAGTGGGTGGATGTGATAGAGAGAGAGAAAGGATGGGCGAGTGTATGGATGTGATAGAGAGAGAGAAAGGAGGGGCGAATGTGTGGATGTGATAGATAGAGAGAGATGAGTGGAAGAGTGTGTGTATGGGAGAGATGATAGGAGCAGAAGAGTGTGTGTAGGGGAGAGAGAGAAGGGGGGAGTGTGTGTATATAAGAGAAAGAGAGAGAGAGAGAGACGTTGGTGAGAGTGCGTGTATGTAGGAGAAAAAGAGAGAGGAAAGGGCGGGCGTGGGAGGGGGGGGGGGGAGGGTGAATGTATGTTTATAAGATAGAGAGAGACGGACAGAAGTGTACCTCTGTGAGACTGAATATGTATGTGATGGGATTGGTAAGGTGGGTGATTGAGTGAGTGTATGTGTGTGGGAGTGTAAGAGATAATGTGTCCGATACATACAAGAGTATATGTGTGGGACTGTGTGTGGGACCGTATGTGGGGCCGTGTATATGTGAGGGACCGTGTATGTGTGTGGGACCGTGTATGTGTGTGGGACTGTGTGTAGGACCGTATATGTGTGTCGGACCGTGTATGTGTGAGGGACCGTGTATGTGTGTGAGGGACCGTGTATTGTGTGGGACTGTGTATGTGTGTGGGACTGTGTGTGTGACCGTGTATGTGTGAGGAGCCGTGTATGTGTGTAGGACCGTGTATGTGTGAGGGACCGTGTATGTGTGTGAGACCGTGAATGTGTGTAGGACCGTGTACGTGTGAGGGACCGTGTATGTGTGTGGGACCGTGTATGTATGTGGGACTGTGTGAGGGACCGTGTATGTGTGAGGGACCGTGTATGTGTGTAGGACCGTGTACGTTTGAGGAACCGTGTATGTGTGTGGGACCGTGTATGTATGTGGGACCATGTATGTGTGTGGGACGGTGTATGTGTGAGGAATCGTGTAAATGTGTGGGCCTGTCTGTGGGACCGAGTATGTTTTTGGGACCGTGTATGTGTTTGGGACCGTGTATGTGTGAGGGACGGTGTATGTGTGAGGGACCGTGTGGGTGTGTGGGACCGTGTATGTGTGTGGGACCGTGTATGTGTTGACCCCTCAAATTGACAATCTCTTACTTCAGATATTTTCAAGTTGATGTCTCAAAACGTGAGAAGAAGAAGTAGAAGAAGAAGAAGAAGAAAGAAGAAGAGGAAGACGAAAGAAAAAGAGGAAGAAGACGAAATAAGAAGAGAAAGAAGACAATGAACTAAGACAGAAAGCGAAGACTAAAAGCAGGTCTTGTCAAACATAGAGACCTCTCTCATCGTACCTGTCTTCCGATGATCTCCAGGTTGTACGTTAAGAGACAAGCTATGTCCGGGTAAGCAATCGTTCTGCCCACTTTTTGCACGAGCACGCACTAGCACGCTCGTTTTTGTGGAACGTTCACCCACACACGTGAGGCTCAGCGCGTGCGAGGCGGATAATAGTTCTGAACTGTATTCATAGTGTAAGCTTTGGATTGACTCTAGTCCACCCTGCTGTATATGGGAACCTGACTAATGATAAGGGAAGATAAGACATCGATGACAAGACGACCTGATTACACAACCTTCAAGAAAGCTACACATCAGAACAACGAACCAATCAAAGCAAAGTCTCCGGCGCCTGTATCTGCTACGAGTCTACCTTTACCCTTTACCCTTTGACCTTCATGTGTACCATGACGGGTAGAAACCGGAAATTTCAGGCCACTACCAACTTGCAGTACACTTACGTTAAAGCATTAAAAGCAAGATCGCAGATGAATACAAATAGAGAAATGAAATGAGAGAAAATATAAAGAATGAAAACATATAAACGATTTTTGTTCACAATATTAAAGTAGAGAAAGTTTTACTTTTCTGGGAAGTAACATTGAAGTAAGAAACCACGACGTTAAATGTCTGGATTAACAACGATTGATTTCTTGTCAAATTTTCTCGACCAATATCGAAGTGGGCAGTATTCCCTACACAATAATATTTTACTATTTAACACACAGTTACAGCTGGTACAACTATATGGCCGAGAAACATGGCATATGGCTTAGAGTATCACATCCAGACTGGAGACCTTCACCAACAGATGTCTCTCTGGCTAAGAGACATGACACGTGGCTTAGAATATCACATCCAGACCAACAGATGTCTCTCTGGCTAAAAGACATGGCTTCTGGCTTAGAGTATCACATCCAGACTACATGCCTTCACCACCTGATGTCTCTGACTGACACCTGCAGTAATCAGCTCAGTCCTTATGCAACCAGTAAATGCTAGGCCAGCTACCGCTATTCTTCAGTGTCCTCTGTCTCTTGGCCTATTGGCGCAAACTGCAAGACTTTTTCCAGTCCATATTTTGATGTTATCTTCTCATTTATAGCGTTGTTTAACCCTGATACCTCTGTTCTCCTCCTTTCTGTTCTCCTCCTTTGCTTGCAGTATTTTTGTTTTCAGCAAGGTTTTCTGTCCTTTCATGTGACTAAAACATTTCAGCAAGGTTTTCTGTCCTTTCATGTGACTAAAACATTTCAGCAAGGTTTTCTGTCCTTTCATGTGACTAAAACATTTCAGCAAGGTTTTCTGTCCTTTCATGTGACTAAAACATTTCAGCAAGGTTTTCTGTCCTTTCATGTGACTAAAACATTTCAGCAAGGTTTTCTGTCCTTTCATGTGACTAAAACATTTCAGCAAGGTTTTCTGTCCTTTCATGTGACTAAAACATTTCAGCAAGGTTTTCTGTCCTTTCATGTGACTAAATCATTTCAGCAAGGTTTTCTGTCCTTTCATGTGACTAAAACATTTCAGCAAGGTTTTCTGTCCTTTCATGTGACTAAAACATTTCAGCAAGGTTTTCTGTCCTTTCATGTGACTAAAATATTTTAACTGTCAGATTTTGCTTTCGTTCATCAATTCTTTTTGCAGCCATAATTTGTTAAAAGATCTTTATATGTTTTCGTTTGTTTCCAGGACAAGCACTCCATTCATGTTTATATCCATATATCATAGGCCTCAACTTATTGTTCCCACATTTAGTGTATTGTCCACGTTTCTAAGACATACAGCATATCGTATTTCCGAGTGACGTATCAGGATATCAAGATATGACATGTTGGTCAAGACAGAATTGACCATCCTGATTCTCTATCTCATTTCGATTTCCCATTGTCCATTACCAAGGCAGGAGACGCTCTTGACTTTTTCTAGTGTTTACCGTCTTAGACGGCCAGAGGTTAGGTCAGACATAGCTCTGTGACAAAGTGCAAAGCAGACATAGCTTTGTGACAAAGTACAAAGCAGACATAGCTCTGTCAATAAGTACAAAGCAGACATAGCTCTGTGACAAAGTACAAAACAGACATTGCTCTGTGACAAAGTACACGGGAACAATCTTTACAGTTGGACATTGGGGAGAGAGACACCATCGAAACAAAGTCCAAGAATATAACCAGATATGGAATGGATTGGAAACAACTGAATAAAGGAGACGAGTGGTGAGTCTAATAAACACCTGGTCAAGAGCTATGACAGAAGATGGTAATGTGACAGGCACATCGTGGACGGTGCTCAAGAAGACAGTCCACAATGGGAACATATTGAGAGCATCCATGTGGCCCTATGGTCAAAAGGGAGCCAGATGGACGATGCATGATGGTGGTGGACAGACTATAGAATGTGTTCATATAATATATCCCTGGACACGTATTGGGGAAAAGTAGGGCCAACATACAGTGCCAAGTGTTTCGGGAAAGGTATTACACAAAAGTAAAGTAACCCATAGCATTACTGCCGTAGGGGTTTCAGGTGTTAGCGATCTCACATTACTGCCATAGGGGTGTGAGCTGTTAGCGATCTCATATTACTGCCGTAGGGGTGTGAGCTGTTACCGATCTCACATTACTGTCGTAGGGGTGTGAGCTGTTAGTTATCTCACATTACTGCCGTAGGGGTGTCATGTGTTAGCGATCTCACAGTACTGCCATAGGGGTGTGAGCTGTTAGCGATCTCATATTACTGCCGTAGGGGTGGGAGCTGTTAGCGATCTCTCATTTCAAAGACTCGGCTATAAAGCCATCTCCTCTTCCTCGCTGCTTTTACTTTCCGAACGGAACTGGTACCCATTTAAGGCTGGGTCGACCCGGGTGCCGTTGCGGTCTGAAAAAAACATTTCTGCCTCAACTGGGGAATGAATGCAGGACCACTCAGATGCGAAACCAGCTTGCTAACCACTGCGCTAACCACAGCGCTACGCATCTACTGGTACTTTGAAGAGTTGTAAATAGGACTGGCAGTCTGATCATGCACAAGAAGCTACTACAATCATACATGTTGTACTGTTCCTGTTTGGTAAGGGGGCTAATTCCATCGCTGTTCCACATTTTAGGAGTTGAGAGTTAGTTCCGCGGGCCGCACAGTACAGTTGGGTTGGGATATCAGCGCGTTACGGCACAGGTAATTGCGTATGTTGGCTTCAGGACAGGTGCATAGTAACGGCGTGGCCATGTCCTAACCAGGAGAGCATAATACTGCTTAGAGACGAGAGAAGTCTGATCAGAAAGCAACATTTGCGAGGGAAATCCGTGTGGTTATTTGAGGGATAAACTGTTTGAGGAGGGGAGATGTCTAACACAGACGACCACGTTAGGGCACTGGAAGTTGGGGGCCAAAGGAGGGGGGAGGGAATTGGGGCATCGGGGAGAGAAATCGTTGTGGTTATTTGAGGGATAAACTGTTTGAGGGTGAGAAGAGAAATGGATGTGGTGATTTGAGGGATACATCCAAGAGGAACCAAAGCTGAAAATAGGTATCCCCTAACTCAGATCTTTCTCTGAAGCAGGGCACCTCCGTCATAGGTAAATCTGTGATTCGTATCCGGATTCCCAATGACGCCATATTGTTTTCTGTTTGCTGGCACATATTTGCTGAATGGTAATACCATACTGGTCCGATTGTAACAGATCTTAGCTCTAGAGACATATTACACAGGAGGAGCTTATACATGTCTTAACATTTAACAGAGTTGGGAGGAAGATAGGAAGAACTTAGACAACCATTTTTTCACTTTCTTTGGATTTAAAGGACCGAGTCAGTGCAGTTGAACTCAGTCCCTCCAGAATTTAAGTAACTGAAACGATTTTGTCTCAAAGCGCGCATGTGGGAGTGGAGATGGAGGGCCAGACGTTAGTCTACCTCTGTCTGGTATTCAGTCATGGAGGGCAAGACGTTAGTCTACCTCTGCCTGGTATTCAGTCATGGAAAGCCAGACGTTAGTCTACCTCTGCCTGGTATTCAGTCATGGAAGGCCAGACGTTAGTCTACCTCTGCCTGGTATTCAGTCATGCATGACCAGACGATAGTCTACCTCTGCCTGGTATTCAGTCATGGAGGGCCAGACGTTAGTCTTCCTCCCCCCTGGTATTCAGTCATGGCGGGCCATACGCTAGTCTGCCACTGCCTGGTATTCAGTCATGGAGGGCCAGCGTATAATACCAGGTTGGAATTTTGGTCTGTTTTCTTGCAGTTCCATGTTGGATGAAGAGGCCATCTCTCCATCTCATGTGTGGGAGTGACGCTTAAAGTTGTGGGCCACAGGCCATCTCTCCATCTTATCAGTCGAAGTGACGTTTAAAGTTGTGGGCCACAGGCCATCTCTCCATCTCATGTGTGGGAGTGACGCTTAAAGTTATGGGCCACCAGGACATCTCTCCATCTTATATGTCGAAGTGACGCTTAAAGTTGTGGGCCGGTAGGACATCTCTCCATCTTATCTGTCGAAGTGACGCTTAAAGTTGTGGGCCAGTAGGACATCTCTCCATCTTATCTGTCGAAGTGACGCTTAAAGTTGTGGGCCAGTAGGACATCTCTCCATCTTATCTGTCGAAGTGACGCTTAAAGTTGTGGGCCAGTAGGACATCTCTCCATCTTATCAGTCGAAGTGACGTTTAAAGTTGTGGGCCACAGGCCATCTCTCCATCTCATGTGTGGGAGTGACGCTTAAAGTTATGGGCCACCAGGACATCTCTCCATCTTATATGTCGAAGTGACGCTTAAAGTTGTGGGCCAGTAGGACATCTCTCCATCTTATCTGTCGAAGTGACGCTTAAAGTTGTGGGCCAGTAGGACATCTCTCCATCTTATCTGTCGAAGTGACGCTTAAAGTTGTGGGCCAGTAGGACATCTCTCCATCTTATCTGTCGAAGTGACGCTTAAAGTTGTGGGCCAGTAGGACATCTCTCTATCTTATCTGTCGAAGTGACGCTTAAAGTTGTGGGCCAGTAGGACATCTCTCCATCTTATCTGTCGAAGTGACGCTTAAAGTTGTGGGCCAGTAGGACATCTCTCCATCTCATGTGCGGGTTGTTGTTGTTGTTGTTTAATGCCCACAATGACTAAGTTTACTCTTGTGTGCGCCCTGAAAAGGACGTTTAGTGGTGGGTTGTGGTAGCTTTCCTCACACTCCGAGCGTTCTGATAAAAGTAAACTGCGATCCTCCAGGCGACTGTACTATACTTGGCTCCATCTACGTGCGTTCACTACTACAGGGATCACATCGATCCACATCTCGTCAGTCAGTCTGCCTTGAAAACAGCCTGTTTCCAGGGAACACTACATGGAAGAGAGATTGTGGTCTTTGCCAGTGTATTGTGTCTGACACGACGCCCTAGTCAGTATGTTGTGCCTGCCCATGGCACGACGACCTAGTCAGTTTGTTGTGTCTGCCCCTGACGCGACATCCAATCAGTATGTTGTGCATGCCCCTGGCACGACGCCCTAGTCAGTTTGTTGTGTCTGCCCCTGACGCGACATCCAATCAGTATGTTGTGACTGCCCCTGACGCGACATCCAATCAGTATGTTGTGCCTGCCCCTGGCACGACGCCCTAGTCAGTTTGTTGTGTCTGCCCCTGAAGCGACATCCAATCAGTATGTTGTGCCTGCCCCTGACGCGACACCCAATCAGTTTGTTGTGCCTGCCCCTGACGCGACATCCAATCAGTATGTTTTGCCTGCCCCTGACACGACGCCCTAGTCAGTATTTGGTACATGACCAGCTCAGCTACTCAATTCCTCTTCATGTGTTGACGTGACACGTAAATACTCTTGCTTAGCTCAGTTAGTAGGTTACAGTGGCTCTTCTCCCATCCGAGGTGTACTTGAACTGATTGATCGGGGTCCTCGTGAGTGTACTGTAATGCAAGACTGTTCAGTAACCTCAGCTATGGTGGGTTTGCAGTTGTCAATCCCCACCTCGCTAGTCAGACTGCTGTGAAACATCCTGTTTTCAGAAGTGTGCGCGAGGTGCGGTCTAGATCAGCATGTTTCACCTGACCCTGATTACTGTTCACGACCCCAAACATGCTAATTAACATAAACGAACGGAGAATGTCGCAAAACTCAACACGTAATTAACAAAACAATTCATAAAAAACGATCAATTAGTTGAATTCACAAGATGAGGCTTGCTAAGTCAGCAAACAATCGGTCGTTGTGACATTCCAAGCAAGTCGCACATGGCAACTAATAAAGGCTGTGCCTGAGGATAGCAACCTTTTTCTGCAATATAATTTGCTACAGAGATCACTACTTCACAGAGTTGTTAGATCGCCTACTTCTCAAGGTAGAAGTACGGGTTTGATTCTCGACAGCTACACGCTCCAGTCTACCCAACTCTACAAGAAAGACAGTGATGTAGGAAGATGATCACCCTATACACAACAAAGTGAGATAGTACAGTGACGCCTTTACTATACCACGAGGGCAGCGACTGAGCGGGGCCAGCTTGACCACGAGGGCAGCTACGGAGTGGGGACATCTTGACTACGAGGGCAGCGACAGAGTGGGGACATCTTGACCACGACGGCAGCGACTGAGTGGGGACAGCTTGACCATGAAGGCAGCGACTGAGTTCGGACAGCTTGATCACGAAAGCAGCGACTGAGTGGGGACAGCTTGACCACGAGGGCAGCGACTGAGTGGGGCCAGCTTGACCACGAGGGCAGCGACTTAGTGGTGACAGCTTGACGCTATTTGTTATTTTTTTTAAACTGATTTAAAAAATTCGAAACATAATCCACTTTTGTGGTTGTGTTGGCAAGTGCCGTGCTACAGGCTTCCTGAACGGGATCAAGCTGCAGTAGTTGGATATGTTTCAGAAGGAGCAGAAAGGAGGTGGGAGGGAGAAATTAGTTAAGCTAACTGTGCTATTTGTCTAACCACTTTAGTCTGACTTGATTAAATCTGTCATGACTACGTGGACTTGATTAAGTCTGTCTTAACTATGTGGACTTGATTTAGTCTGTCTTAACTATGGGGACTTGATTAAGTCTGTCTTGACTATGTGGACTTGATTATGTCTGTCTTGACTATGTGGACTTGATAAAGTCTGGCTTGACTGAGTGGACTTGATTTAGTCTGGCTTGACTGAGTGGATTAAGTGTGACTTGACTGAGTGGATTAAGTGTGACTTGACTGAGTGGATTAAGTGTGACATGACTGAGTGAATTAATTGGGTCTTGACTGAGTGGAATAAGTGGGTCTTGACTGAGTGGACTTAGGTTAGTGGGTCTTGACTGAATGGATTTGATTAAGTGGCTTGACTTGTCTCGTTTGACTTTGCCTCGACAAGTCAGACATGACTTTATGACATATATATTTAGATTGACTTCTTCTTGTTCTATCTGTTCTTTTTATTCTCGTTGTTATTCTTTTTATTGTTCTTGTTTATATGTTTTTGTTCTTGTAGTTCTTCTTTTTCTTCTTCTTCTTCTTCTTCTTCTTCTTCTTCTTCTTCTTCTTTTCTTCTTTTTCTTCACATGTTCGCTCAATGATTTTGTGCACTGCCAAATGTGTCCCTACGTCTGATTTGACTTAGTCTGACTTGACTCAATGTACCTTTAATTAATGCCACGACTCAGTGTGACTGACTTACTCTCGGGCAACTTGGTCTAACTTGACGTAGCCTGACATGACATAGTATAACTTCACTCAATTAGACTTTGCTCAGACTTGACCTACTCTGACTTGATCTACTCTGACTTGATCTACTCTGACTTGACCTACTCTGACTTGATCTACTCTGACTTGATCTACTCTGACTTGATCTACTCTGACTTGACCTACTCTGACTTGACCTAGAATGACTTGAGCTACTCTGACTTGACCTACTCTGACTTGACCTACTCTCACCTGATCATCCCTCCTCTAAAATGGAATGTAGATGTTTTCATGCGCTTCTTGTGTCCTCAGTGTCTATATTATGGGCCAGCCGGTCGATACCAAACACCTCTTTGTCGCCAGGGACATGTTGCAGACATACGAATCTGTACTTTATGCTCTGACCCTCTGTAACTAACGAACGTGAACACACAGACAAATGTATACATATTCACACAGAGAACTTACCTATAATAGTCTTAATCCAGGTGTTTGAGTGAAGAGTTTTCACTAACTCATTTCCACAACTATAAACAGATGTAAAATCTTCACAGATAAGTCTGTTTGTGAAACTGTCGCATGTCTTCTCAAATTTGGCGAGACTCGCAAAAATGTAAACTTAAAATGAAATGTAAACAGCAGTAAAGAGCTTCGTTAAGTTTGAATGTTCGATGTTGCTCAGCCACACGTGCAAGTGTCAGATGTTCGACAGTTTCCTGGCACAGCTTCCAGAGTTCTGTTAGAAGGAATGGAGAAACAAGCTTTCTACCTAGTTCGAGAACCTTTACCGTCATCGGAAATAACAATCTGAGAAGTCAGTGCACCAGACTGCCTGAGTGGTAGAGAGGTCACTTCTCGTGGTAAAGATATAGGGTTTTATCACCGTTTACGATACGCTTTAGTCGACCCAGGTGTAAATGGATAAATTGTCATGCGGCTTATAGACTAGTTTTTCATTTAAAAGAATTTGACCTATGTACACTGTATAGCAGATAAATCAATGACCTTTGACGGCTGTGTAAACACTCGATTGAAAAGCACTGAAAACAATATCCGATTTAGAAGTTCCGGTCTGAAATGTAGCATTTTGGACCACGAATGTTAAGGCGTTGAAGGTGGCGCAGCAAACAATTGAAATTCGTTTGCTGCAAAATGGCGTTCACTAAAAAACAAAAAAACGGCTTACAATTTTTTTAAAAAACAGACATGGCGCGAAATGACTGCTAAAGACGTATCCTTCCTAAGAGTTTAGACGGACAGACATATCTATTGAGGAGGATAGAACACACCGCAATGTTGAACGTCATCAAAATGTTGAACGCGCACCCGCGCGTTACAATATTAAATTCATCTGAACAGTCCTCAGAACGTACCATCCCCTAAATAAATAGGTGTTCTGCTGGACCTTCATCTGGCTATTAGTAGTAAGTGAGTGGCTGTTTTCCTTTCTCCGGCTTATTTGGTCGAGGGAAGATGCAGCTCTGCTGTGTCCAGTCTCCAGGATTTTGCCTGTTAACATGTAGCCTACTCAGCAGTATAGGAGCAGCACTCTGTCATTGGTGGGTCTAGTAACGTTAAGCTGTGGGTGTGTGAGGTTTTGCTGCTTGCAGTTTCCTACCATGACGACCAGGACTGTGCCAACATCAATAAAGAACAAATATAACACAGTGCGTCATACAGACTCTGCATGGTCTTCTAAACCAGTATAAAGACGTTAAGTTAAGCTAAGTTAAGTTAAGTTAAGCTAAGTTAAGTTAAGTTAAGCTAAGTTAAGTTATAATATCAGATCATTGTTGTTGTTGATGTTTTCGAGTGTTCAGAATGTGCGCCCTGAAAAGGACGTTAAGTGGCGGACTACAGTAGCTCTCCTCACATCCCGAGCGCGCCAATTAAGGTAGAACGGGTCCTTCAGGCTATTGTGCTGTGCTTGGTCTCATCTGCGTGTCACTCACTACTACGGGGATCACGTCGTCTCTCATGAAAACAGCCAGTTACCAGGGAGAGCTCCTTGGAAGCCGAGGTGAGGGTCTTGGCCAGTATATTTTTGACCCTGACTAACATGTCTGATCAGTATATTTAGCCTGACACTGACTAACATGTCTGATCAGTATATTTAGCCTGACACTGACTAACATGTCTGATCAGTATATTTAGCCTGAGCCTGACACTGACTAACATGTCTGATCAGTATATTTAGCCTGAGCCTGACCCTGACTAACATGTCTGATCAGTATATTTAGCCTGACCAGACGTTAGTCTTCCTCCCCAATATCAGATCATGGAATGACTTAATAGCTGCCAATCGCAATCGAAGATGCGACAACATCGCACGTGCTGTGAGATGTGTTCTCATAGGACTGTAAAGTCTAATCCGAGCACCGCAGACCCTGCCACACTTGGGCCACGCGTGTGAGGAATCGGCTGTGGGATCGTCGTACGTTCTGCTCACTTTCTGTGATTCGTAGGGATCATGTTTCCCTCTGGAATCCGAGCACCGTGTGTGATGACAGATCGTGAAGTAGATTGTTTCTGAGCAAACATCTCCAACGAAGTGACGTAATTATTGAATCTTCTTAGATACATTTTTATGAGTCTCTGTAACGTTTCTCCTATTCCCCTGGCTAGCGCCTGCCTGTTCTCAGATCGCCGTATAGCAGCTGTTTGGGAGGCGCTCATCCGACGTGCGAGCAACATGTCTCGTCCATATTATCCGGGCTTCATGCAGACGAGTGTCTGAGCTGGCTAGAATTGAATAGTCAAGTACTTTGTCTTGCCATCTCATCCTGAGTAGCCCGCGCAGACAGCTCAATGAGAGAGGGGTTAACTGTCTGAGATCTGAGTAGCCCGCGCAGACAGCTCAATGGGAGAGGGTTTAACTGTCTGGGATCTGAGTAGCCCGCGCAGACAGCTCAATGAGAGAGGGGTTAACTGTCTGGGATCTGAGTAGCCCGCCCAGACAGCTCAATGGGAGAGGGTTTAACTGTCTGGGATCTGAGTAGCCCTCGCAGACAGCTCAATTGGAGAGGGTTTAACTGTCTGGGATCTGAGTAGCCTGCGCAGACAGCTCAAGGGGAGAGGGTTTAACTGTCCGACATCTGAGTAGCCTGGGCAGACAGCTCAAGGGATGAGGGTTAAACTATCTGGCATCTGAGTAGCCCGCGCAGACAGCTCAAGAGGTGAAGGTTTAACTGTCTGGCATGACTACTAGACGTTGTCCATACAACAGAATGGTTAACACTACCGCACGACACACTTCTACCTTGGTGGCGACACTGATGTCAAGACCTTGTGTAATTTCTTAAAGGCAGAGCTTGCCTTTGCGAGCCTTTTCTTGAGCTCTTAATTTTTGCCTCTCCACTGAGGGCACTGCCTATGCAGATGAAGCTGTCGACTGCCTGATAACGACGGTTTTGTATAAAAATGTTTGATTTGCTGTACGGTTCCTCAGAGGTAGGATGGAAGAGTATCTCAGTTTCCCTTGTGTTTATCGTGATACCAAAATTACTGCACAATGTCAAAATCTGTCTTGGTGCTCAGACGACATATTTTGTTCTCAGTAGGTGTCAAGGAAGCAGTCGTCAGCAAATAGATTCAGGCTGGTGGCTTCATTCACCTTGGTGCAAGACTTCAGGTGCCATGGATTGAATAGCTGACCTCGCATCACGTATCTGACATGCATGCCAGTAGCAGTACCACATACAGCACCACAAAACAGTGATGTAAGTAGCAGCACCACATACAGCACCACAGAACAGTGCTGTAAGTAGCAGTAGCATATACAGCACCACAGAACAGTGCTGTAAGTAGCAGTACCACATACAGCACCACAGAACAGTGCTGTAAGTAGCAGTACCACATACAGCACCACAGAACAGTGCTGTAAGGACCACACTAAAGAATGTCAGCGCCAGCACACATCCATGTGTGCCATCGTTGGTGAATGGGAAGGCTACAGACTGGGAAGGCTACATACTGGGAAGGCTACATACTGGGAAGGCTAAATACTGGGAAGGCTACAGACTAGGAAGGCTACATACTGGGAAGGCTAAATACTGGGAAGGCTACAGACTAGGAAGGCTATATACTGGGAAGGCTACAGACTAGGAAGGCTACAGACTGGGAAGGCTACAGACTGGGAAGGCTACAGACTGGGAGGGCTACATACTGGGAAAGCTACAGACTAGGAAGGCTATATACTGGGAAGGCTATAGGCTGGGAAGGCTATAGGCTGGGAAGTCTACAGACTAGGAAGGCTATAGACTGGAAAGGCTATAGACTAGGAAGGCTATAGACTGGGAAGGCTATAGACTTGGAAAGCTACAGACTGGGAAGGCTACAGACAATTCTCTATCGTGCAGTACTCGAACCATCATGAAACTGACAGACAGCTGTAAAGAATCTATCCGGGCAATCAAACTTCGCCAGAGCCCTTCCCTGTTGACGGTGCCACAGGTCTTAGTCAGGTCGACAAAACGTGTGTACAAGTCACAACACTGTTCTTGACCTTCACCCTGGAGATGGCGCACTGCATATGTTATATCTATAGTTTCACGACCCGCTTGTAAAACACATTGACTGCCTGGAAGTAGGCTCTGCACGAGGTCGCTAGTTAGGCTGTTGAGCAGTATTCAAGCCAGAATTTTGCCCACCATTGGCATGAGAGAGATTCAGCAGATCATATAAAGAGCATTATGAGTATGATACAATATACACATGAACTAATCAAGTTCAAATGGACTATCCAACATTTTTACTGGATGAAATCGTCCAAGGACCAAGTAAGGAGGACCTCAGATGTTCTATACAAATCAAATTCAGAAACAGATGGAGAAAATCTTGACGCAGGCAGAAATACTGGTGACAGACATAAGACACGCTCTGCAACACAGCCAGGTGTGCTGTCATACCTATCACCAGGGTTACAGCCAGGAAGTCTACACATGAAAACACATGTAACCGACAGGACACAAGAAAACTTGTCATTCAATACTTGATATTGATTATTATCATAGACGTGACATATAATTCGATCGTTTAATAGTTACCGGAAACAGAGAATCTACCACCTTAAGTAAACGGGAGTCGTATAAATCGAGCACGTACTGTGTGTTTGTGTATGTGTATGTGTATGTATGTGTGTATCTGTGTGTGTGTATGTGTGTGTGTGTATGTATGTATGTATGTGTGTATGTATTCAATTAGGCAAAGAGAGTGTATCATGCTAAGTAGTCAAAAGTTGTTTAAACTCAATACGGACTGCTGTCCTGGAGTACCGTGTTGCACAGAGACTACCGGACTTGGTGGTGAAGAGAATGTTTCACAATCCCAGCGCACCGGGTTCGAATCACGCTTGTGTTCAACTTGTCAGACATGGTGTTTTTTCGCTCCGCGTTCGGAAGTAATGGCAACCTACCGTACTGAACACCTGCCAAGAAACGTATAATAGCCAAACAGGTTGACGGTTGGAAGCCACGTTCTGTAGAGGACAAGCTACTTTATATTTTACCATGTTGGAAAAAGGCCTTTACTCTATTGTGGACGTTCGCTTGTGCGCTTAAAGGTGTGGGGCCATCAGGACGCCATTTGTCATGTCCATCTGTTGTCAGGCAAACGAACCACATGACCGACACATCTGTTGTCAGGCAACCGAACTACGTGACCGACATATCTGCTGTCAGGCAAGCGAATCACGTGACCGACACATCACTATTTTCGTAACAACATCATTGATGGAGTGTTGGCGCCTGATTTCCTCGTTGCGAATTCGATCCTACAAAGTGACGGTCCAATGTTCTTAGTTATATTGCCCTTTGAGCAACTTGGAACTTCTATGCATCTTTTTCTCGCAGGTTCCATATCTCGCAGCCATAAACCATGGCTGGAATAACCATGGCTGGAATAACCATTGCTGGGACAACCATGGTGTACAAGATGTGAGCTCCCGCCTTGTCGTTTCCCATTTGAATACATTCTATGTGATTCTCATTTTGGTGTGGCAGGTAAAGTGCATGCGACTCAAGACAACTTGCCATGGTTCGCTTCCGAGTAGAGACATGCTGCCGTCGACCCAACTGTAAATTGCCTACTGTTTGATAAAAAAAAGCAGTGAGGAATAGAGCTGACCACCTCCCCACATACAAAGGTGAGGATTAATGAAGTGAAGTCTCTAACACTTCATCCCTGACATTAGTGTCCTCTTTAGCCCATCTCGTGTCGTGAGCAGCATGCACTCTAATCAGTCTGGTATTGACAAGGCTTGAAATTTCAGATCTTCATCCGTCAGCGGGTGGCCGACCAGTAAGAACTCGGGTGATTTTATTAAAAGATCGTAGTTCCAACATAGTAAAGTCTATACTTTCATCTAACGTGAGAAAAATAAAGGATGAGCGAAAAGTAATCAGGACCACGTGAAACTCATGTTGAACCCACCTTGCATCTAACAGGACATGGAAATCAAGACTGTCATTAATTCCATGGTGTGAGATAACGAAAGAGACTCTCATTGCACTACAGCTAGGACTCTGTATTACTTTCTAAAATACACTAACGGGTGCAAGAGGAGTCCCTGTAACCTGCTACCAAAGAAACGTCACTAAGAGTTAATTAAACTCAACACGAATGGCTCCCGAACAAAAGGAACACTTCACGTAGAATACAATTAGCACATCGCCTGCGACTGCATGGGTATGCCGCTTTTATTTCTCGACATTGAAATCTCTCCCATCCCTCAGAAGTTTACCTGGGTTGAAAGAAACCTATGCAAAACTTCCAAGCGTGCCGTAAAAGCGACAAAAGAGGTTCGTACATGGAGCCAACAACCTCACTATGTAAACAAATGTCTATGAAAATGCCACTGTAAATACACGAACACAGGCTTCCTGTAAAAGGCACAGGTGTAGTGGTGGTCGTATGCTTTCAATCAATCAGCAGATCCCCACGGAGCATACATCTTCAAGTAATACATGCCAAGTCATCAAACGACGACTTGTTTTATCTGTTCACATCTCTACAAGTTGTTATGTAATAAGTACCCACCACATGACCAACTCTCCTTAATCGCCTCTTACTACACGCTCGGCAGGTTACAATGTTACTCTTTACTCTTCCCTTTCCAGACCCGGCAACACTGTGGACTTTACCTGGAGCGAACATGCGAATCGAACGTGTACATCCACTATTCGGATAACGGCCAGGGAACAACCAACGATGCTGTCGTGATTAGTTTAAGATAGCCAAACTCGTGATAAAACATACCGATCCTAGGGCTCTTACAGAATATAGTGTGCCAGTTAGTCAGTAGCAGAACACTCACATAACGCGGACAACGATGGCACTGCCTCCAAAAATTGAACACTTGAAGGTAGAGTACCACGCGATTCCCTTCTCTCACACAAACTCCCTGACAGCCTCAAATCACTTTGCTGGCGTGTTTCAGACACACAGCGACCAACCAGGCATGTTGAAACACGGAGTGAGTGCTCTCTGAGCCTAGGCGGTGAGATGGATGGCTGGCTGGAAGTCTGAGCTAGATTTAAGATACTCACGCGCTGCTAGATGTTCGCTCGCGCAGATAAGACAAGGTAATGTGCGCGTGCAGTGTATTAAAGACGAAGGGGAACACACAATTGCCTCACCTTGGATTATATCCCATCTTTTTCTCCTAGACAGTCAGCTCCAACCGCAGCTCTTTTTAGGGGTTAAGTAAATTTTAGCTCTGAGCTAAAGACATGAGGTACAGGTCCTGACTATGTTATGATAACCCACTCGCTCTCATGTAACCACCAAACGTATGTTGTCTGTGGCTGATAGGATAACCCACGCGCTCTCATATAACCACCAAAAGTATGTTCTCTGTGGCTGATAGGATAACCCACGCACTCTCATATAACCACCAAACGTATGTTGTCTGTGGCTGATAGGATAACCCACGCACTCTCATATAATCAAACATATTTTGTCTGTGGCTGAAAGTAGGCTACTTTTACGAAACGATGACAGTCACAGTTCAGTTCAAGTACCATCTGTCTCGTGCATTTAGACTGCAATGGATCTCCAACGTCCCCTGTCTCTTGCGTGATGGTGTATGGTTTTTTGTGTCCACACTTTGATATTAGCCTCCCTCTGGCAGATTAGCCTCCAACCTTCCTTTCCAGCATTGTTTCCAGCAAGGTGCTGAATCTTTTCATGTGACCAAATTGTCTGACTGATTTCGTTCATCAATTCTCTTAGAACCGCTAATATCGCGCGCACCTCCTGATTTGTTGCCTTTTGTTTCCATGACATGTGCCCCCCTCTTCCATATATCCACATCTCAAAGATATCAATTCTCTTCTCTAATTATTTGTCCATTGCCCATGTGTCTGAGCCATACAATAAAGACGAGCTTACATAACACGCGATGGTTCTAATTACAAATTTTAAAGTGAAAACAATTGAAACCATCCCTATTCTAATCCTGTTTGCCATCTCCAATTTAGGTCATTATTCTAATCCTGTTTGCCATCTCCAATTTAGGTCATTATTCTAATCCTGTTTGCCATCTCCAATTTAGGTCATTATTCTATTCCTGTTTGCCATCTCTAATTTAGGTCATTATTCTAATCCTGGGTTTGCCATCTCCAATATAGGTCATTATTCTTTTCCTGTTTGCCATCTCTAATTTAGGTCCTTATTCTATTCCTATTTGACATCTCTAATTTAGGTCATTATTCTATTCCTGTTTGCCATCTCTAATTCAGGTCATTATTCTATTCCTGTTTGCCATCTCCAATTTAGGTCATTATTCTATTCCTGTTTGCCATCTCCAATTTAGGTCATTATTCTAATCCTGTTTGCCATCTCTAATTTAGGTCATTATTCTAATCCTGTTTGCCATCTCTAATTTAGGTCATTATTCTAATCCTGTTTGCCATCTCCAATTTAGGTCATTATTCTATTCCTGTTTGCCATCTCTAATTTAGGTCATTATTCTAATCCTGTTTGCCATCTCCAATTTAGGTCATTATTCTATTCCGGTTTGCCATCTCTAATTTAGGTCCTTATTCTATTTCTATTTGACATCTCTAATTTAGGTCATTATTCTATTCCTGTTTGCCATCTCTAATTCAGGTCATTATTCTATTCCTGTTTGCCATCTCTAATTTAGGTCATTATTCTATTCCTGTTTGCCATCTCTAATTTAGGTCATTATTCTATTCCTGTTTGCCATCTCTAATTTAGCTCATTATTCTAATCCTGTTTGCCATCTCTAATTTAGGTCATTATTCTATTCCTGTTTGCCATCTCTAATTTAGGTCATTATTCTATTCCTGTTTGCCATCTCCAATTTAGGTCATTATTCTAATCCTGTTTGCCATCTCTAATTTAGGTCATTATTCTATTCGTGTTTTCCATCTCTAATTTAGGTCATTATTCTATTCCTGTTTGCCATCTCTAATTTAGGTCATTATTCTATTCCTGTTTGCCATCTATAATTTAGGTCATTATTCTATTCCTATTTGCCATCTCTAATTTAGGTCATTATTATATTCCTGTTTGTCATCTCCAATTTAGGTCATTATTCTATTCCTGTTTGCCATCTCTAATTTAGGTCATTATTCTATTCCTGTTTGCCATCTCTAATTTAGGTCATTATTCTAATCCTGTTTGCCATCTCTAATTTAGATCATCTTTATTATATTCCTGTTTGCCATCTCTAATTTAGGTCATTATTCTGTTCCTGTTTGCCATCTCCAATTTAGGTCATTATTCTAATCCTGTTTGCCATCTCTAATTTAGGTCATCTCTATTATATTCCTGTTTTCCATCTCTAATTTAGGTCATTATCCTATTCCTGTTTGCCATCTCTAATTTAGGTCATTATTCTATTCCTGTTTGTCATCTCCAATTTAGTTCATTATTCTAATCCTGTTTGCCATCTCTAATTTAGGTCATCTCAATTCTATTCCTGTTTGCCATCTCTAATTTAGGTCATTATTCTATTTCTGTTTGCCATCTCCAATTTAGGTCACTATACTATTTCTGTATGCAATCTCCAATGTAGGTCATCTCTATTCTATTCCTAAATGACATCTCCATTTTTCCGATAAAACAAATCCAAGCTAGGAGCAGCCCCCGACTTGTTGCTTCAGTATGTGCCCGTTTATTGTTAGCTGTAGAGTAGCTTCCGGTCTACTTTGGTAACAAACGACAACAGTGCCGAACACTATCTAGAATTAGAGATATCGCACATGGGGAGGGAGACTAACGTCTTTACAGACACAACCTACTGTTAAGACATGTTAGTCAGGGTCAGGCACAACATACTGGTCAGACATGTTAGTTAGGGTCAGGCACAACATACTGGTCAGACATGTTAGTCAGGGTCAGGCACAACATACTGGTCACACATGTTAGTCAGGGTCAGGCACAACATACTGGTCAGACATGTTAGTCAGGGTCAGGAGCAACATACTGGTCAGACATGCTAGTCAGGGTCAGGCACAACATACTGGTCAGACATGTTAGTCAAGGTCAGGCACAACATAATGATCAGACATGTTAGTCAGGGTCAGGCACAACATATTGGCCAAGGCCCTCACATCGGCTTCCCCGTAGGCCTTCCTGGACATGGGTTATTTTTATGGCAGCCTAGCTAACGAGGTGAGGGGTCGACGTAGTCCCTGTAGTAGTGATCGACACGCATATGAAGCCAAGCATATCACAACCGCCTAAAGGACTCCAGTCCACTTTCATCAGCAGGCTCGGGATATGACGCAAGCTACAACTACCCGCCACTTCATGACCTTTTCAAGGCGTACAAAAGAGTAATCCTTCTCATTTTGTGCATTCAACAACAACATTGCAGATGTGGTAGAGCCAGAAGAGCCATAGTCTCTCGTGGTAAGGAATTCTAGTTTGATCCCTAGTCTCAGTATGCTCAATCTAATAATAATAGCTGTCCATCGTTGTCGATGAGGACCGCAGATATCATCCTTGTCACAGATTTCCCTGTTGGGTGTGGGTGCGCATGTGGCTGAACAGGCCAATGCGAGCACGAAAACATCTGCTACATATCGGGCACACGAGGTTTGTAGAAGGGGATGGTGTTCCGGCTGCTCGGGATTTCCGCGTCTCGCGTCTGCTCTGGGCTTTCACAACACGGTCGTCTTCACCGGCAGCTACACCCGATTTGACTGCGCTTCTCCAGTCAGATCTGTTTTGCGCAAGACATTCCCAGGTGTCGATGTCTATCTGGAAACTTTTTAGTGAGTCCTTCAGACCGTCTTTAAAACGTTTCTTTGGGCGCCCTCTCTCGCGCCATCCCTCTCTCAGCTCGCCGTAGAGAAGCTTCTTTGGGAGCCGCTCGTCTGACATACGGACGAGGTGTCCGGCCCATCCTAGTCGTGCTTTTTCTAGCAGTGCATGGATGCTGGGCATGTTAACCCTTGAGAGAACCTCGATGTCAGTGATACGATCTTGCCATCGGATGTGGAATATTCGCCTCAGGCAACCTGTGTGGAAGTGGTTTAACCTCCTTGCATGTCCAGAGTATACAGTCCAGCTTTCGCAAGCGTATAGTAGGGTTGGAATGATGGTTGCACGGTAGACTTTGAGTTTGGTCTTGACGCTGATGCCACCACGTGCCCAGACCATCGAGCGCATTCTACCAAAGGCTGTGCTGGCCTTTGCTATTCTGCTTGCCACCTCATCGTCTAGGCTGACAGATCTCGACAGCGTGCTGCCCAGATATGTGAATTTGTCTACGGCATTCAACGTCTGCCCGCTGACTGTAGTCTCTGGTTTTGTGTACGGCATGCCTGGTGCTGGTTGGTACATGACCTCTGTTTTTTTGGCATTTATGGTCAAGCCAAAATTGTTGCATGCTCTAGAGAACTGGTCCATTCCAACCTGCATGTTCAGTTCTGAGTTGCTCATTAGAGCGCAGTCGTCAGCAAATACAAGTTCCCTGATTATGTCGCCAGCCACTTTGGTTTTGGCCTTCAGTCTTCTGGAATTGAGTTGCTCAATCTAACACGATACAAATGGGTGTCTCACTTAGTAGCAAAGGAAGATCATGCGACCAGGGCAGGAACGGGTTTTCTCACACCAGAAAAAGGGGAGATTTAGTACGGTGTCGTACCATACACTTCACCTCACTCACGACGGCAATGAATAGCTTGACTTCAGTTTTTCATGTTTATCATTTCTGATTGAGTGAGCAGCGGCTAGCAGAGTGTTTGGAATCCCTGTCTGTTATGTTTGAGCCACACGAACCACTTTTAGGTATCATTTTATCTGACGTAAAACCTTGCATGCACACATCACGACCACTGGCTAGGGTAGCGACCGTAATTCCTCAGGTCCTCATGGTATACCTTAGCAATGGAAGTTTAGCTAACTTAATTAGTCGTTCCTCTTCTACCTTGGGGTGAAGTGTCTTCTACCTTACTTCCCATAGGGTATAGATTCTTCTACCTTACTTCCCATAGGGTATAGAGTCTTCTACCTTACTTCCCATAGGGTATAGAGTCTTCTACCTTACTTCCCATAGGGTATAGATTCTTCTACCTTACTTCCCATAGGGTATAGAGTCTTCTACCTTACTTCCCATAGGGTATAGATTTTTCTACCTTACTTCCCATAGGGTATAGAGTCTTCTACCTTACTTCCCATAGGGTATAGAGTCTTCTACCTTACTTCCCATAGGGTATAGAGTCTTCTACCTTACTTCCCATAGGGTATAGCGTCTTCTACCTTACTTCCCATAGGGTATAGAGTCTTCTACCTTACTTCCCATAGGGTATAGAGTCTTCTACCTTACTTCCCATAGGGTATAGCGTCTTCTACCTTACTTCCCATAGGGTATAGATTCTTCTACCTTACTTCCCATAGGGTATAGCGTCTTCTACCTTACTTCCCATAGGGTATAGAGTCTTCTACCTTACTTCCCATAGGGTATAGCGTCTTCTACCTTACTTCCCATAGGGTATAGATTCTTCTACCTTACTTCCCATAGGGTATAGCGTCTTCTACCTTACTTCCCATAGGGTATAGAGTCTTCTACCTTACTTCCCATATGGTATAGAGTATTCTACCTTACGTACTTACAAAATCGTCCCTCTTCTAATCTGGGGTGCATATATCTGCTAGAGAGTCTCAGTCTATTCTACCCTCTTAGTCTGGTTCATCTGCTAGAGAGTGTCAGTCTATTCTACCCTCTTGGCCTGGTTCCCTACTCTCCCCCATCCTCTTATATTGTCATCCCAGCGAAATATAGTTGGTCCTTGAGGTTTGCATTGATGGCTCTTTGCTTCCTTTGACTGCAGACAAGACCAGGCAACAGAACTTGGGACGGCTCAACTCCAATATGCAAAATGTCTGATTGCGGATCTTATCTCATCTTGTCGCTGGTCACATGTTTCTCTGATATCTCATCTTGTCGCTGGTCACATGTTTCTCTGATATCTCATCTTGTCGCTGGTCACATGTTTCTCTGATATCTCATCTTGTCGCTGGTCACATGTTTCTCTGATATCTCATCTTGTCGCTGGTCACATGTTTCTCTGATATCTCATCTTGTCGCTGGTCACATGTTTCTCTGATATCTCATCTTGTCGCTGGTCACATGTTTCTCTGATATCTCATCTTGTCGCTGGTCACATGTTTCTCTGATATCTCATCTTGTCGCTGGTCACATGTTTCTCTGATATCTCATCTTGTCGCTGGTCACATGTTTCTCTGATATCTCATCTTGTCGCTGGTCACATGTTTCTCTGATATCTCATCTTGTCGCTGGTCACATGTTTCTCTGATATCTCATCTTGTCGCTGGTCACATGTTTCTCTGATATCTCATCTTGTCGCTGGTCACATGTTTCTCTGATATCTCATCTTAAGAGTTTGAAGCTTGAGTTCCTGGGTTGCTGTCGTTGCCTATGAATCTCAACCCTAAGTGAAAGCTAGCACATAGTTGAAGCGGTATACACCCATCTCAGGTTTAGTAACATTTCTTCCTTTACCGATGAATCCTTTATTACAGTAATGAAAACGTTTATCAGCTGCTGCCCTTCGAGTAGCGAACTCTTCTTTGCTATCTTTTTTCTGGTATTTGAAATGCCTGACCTGTTCCACGCTCTTGTTCACCCAGGTTAATATGATCTCTCTTCTTTTATCTTATCTCAAGACCACCATAGTTGTTATGTATGACGTAATGACAGTTTAAAATAAACAAATACTGAAAGAGTAGGAGAAGACAACGGGTCACCAGTTAGAGTACCGGCGTATTCAAATAAAGATACAAGATCAATCCCTGGAAGTCAAGGCTTTTGAGTACATGTGTGAAATGAAGGGTACTAAATCAACACATGACATGAGTTATCTCCTCTTGGCCCCTTGCCTCACACTTGTCCCTAACGTATTTCTAAATAATCATTAGAATGGAGCCCGCGCGGCATATGGATAAGAAAAAGTTAAAACACAAATTGAATCAAGAAAAAACACGTTAACATGATATTGACAAGAAAAAGATTGAGAAATCAGAATCAACAGATCATAAACCGTACATTTTTGGAAGGTGACTCTAAGCTCCAATACTCCGCTGTGAAAACCTCAATCCGGCCAGACCTGACTTTACTCCGCTGTGTAAACCTCAATCCGACCAGGCCTGACTTTACTCCGCTGTGAAAATCTCAATCCGGCCAGACCTGACTTTACTCCGCTGTGAAAACCTCAATCCGGCCAGACCTGACTTTACTCAAATGGAACACCAAACCTGACTAGACAAAATGTCAACATAAATTTTGCCAAGCACACACTCTAATTAATGTCGCTAGAGTTTACATGACAAAACTTTCAGAGATGTTTACACTCAACATGAAGACATCAGTCCGAATTGAAAATCTCTGAACAAGCCATTAATGCCAACATGGTCCTGTGTCGATCCTAACTGGATACAATCTGAGCACGATTCGTAATTTGTAATCTTTATTTCTCGAAGTGTTTAACAGAAAGACAGTTCTGGTGTTTTTTCTAGAAACGATAACCTTCCAACCGAGTTGTTCCAGGGAGCAGTTAAAGACGTTTTTAATTTTCTCCGAAGGTTAATTTACATATTGTAGATGATCAGTGGCGTAGACTGGTAAAGATCGTGGCACTGGGGGATACATAATGGGGGCGCCAATAAATAAATTAGATTTGATGCAAATTGTGTTTTCACACTTCTCCAACTTCTCAGGTCAAGGTTTCTATTATAAAAGACACCGTTTGTAAGACTGTTAAAAAACATTCATACAGCCTTTGTCTTTTATCTGTCTCATATCTGTCTCTTTTCTGTATTGTTTTTTCACTTCCTGCGTGAGCATGCAGCTTTGCAGGATGTGTTCCACGGTCATGGTGTGCTCCCCACATGGGCATCTGTCATCTGTCCCAAACCTCATTTTGCTGTGAAGATGACCCTTGAGTCTGTTATGCTCAGTTCTCAGTCTGAAGAGGATGACCTGCTTTTCTCTAGTTAAGTTAAAGTAGCTATCTTCTTTTCGGAAGTCAGGGTGTAGATCAGTCCATTTCCCTTGACATTTGCTTTAACTATGGCCTTAGCCTCATTATAGGTGTTGTTCAGGTCTTTTTTTTTTTTGCAGTGCGAGGGGAGCCACCGTATGACCAACCTTGGGTGTTCTGATGAGAGCTGTGTCTGGGAGAACATACATTGCTCGAGATCTCCATCGCTGTGTTGTTTTAGCGCTGCTAATACTGACAAGGCATCAGTCAGGAATACTATGTTTTCTTGGTGGATATCTTTATCTTGGATTACAAGCTCAACAGCAGCCTGCAGTGCGTCTGCTTCCGCACATAACTTATTAGAGTATGTTTCCGTTGTTAGTACTCGAGTTTTTTTCATCTCCGTTCCTTAGTCTGTAATAGACCCCACCACTTCAATTGGATTTGGCTTTCTTAGATAAGCCATCTGTGTATATTTGTATCTTGTCTGTTGGGTATACTCTCCTAAGATATTCTTCCGTGATCATTTTCCTTTGTAAATCAGTTTGAGTTCCCTTCTACGAAATTCTATCTTTGGTTTCTGTCGTCTCATGGGGGCTTGCCTTTGTCCATGGTGGAACTTGTGATGTTTGTTTCAGATCAACAGCTACTGCCTGACGAATGATTTTGTCTGCTCTTGCAAGTTCTGTTTTTTTTTTTTAAATATGAAGTGGTTTCTCTTTAATCTCCCTCTTACCATGTAATTTATCTTGTCATATATTGGGTGGTCTGGCATTCGTTTGAACTTCTCCCCCTGCTGGAGTGTTTTTTGGTTTTTCATCCTAGAAATACAGATACTGGTATTAGCGTATCCGTTACTGCTGTAGGGAATGCAGTTCGGGTATAACACTACTGCTGTCAGGGAGAAGAAGTACGGGTAGAAGACTACTGCTGTAGGGGATGAAGAGATGTATACTGTTGAATAATGCCTACGTTATATTTATTATTTGAATGTGGCCTGTTCGATTTCACGCTTCTTTTATTTCTTTAACTGGAAGCCAAGTACCCATTTACAGCGTACTCTACGCAAACATGTACCATGTACCAACAAAGCCATCTCCAAACCTCTCAATGACCACAACCAAGAAAACCATCTCCAATTCTTTCATTGACCACCTCAAAGAAAGCCATGTCGAATTCTCTCAATGATTCCAACCAAGAAAGTTAATCTCTAATTCTCTCAATGATCACAACCAAGAAAGCCAGCTCTAATTCTCTCAATGATTCCAACCAAGAAAGTTAATCTAGAATTCTCTCAATGATTCCAACCAAGAAAGTTAATCTCTAATCCTCTCAAAGTTGGATGGCCTTTCCAGGTGGCAAACTTAGGCTTCTTTATTTGGAGAATATGCTTCTGCCCGAACTCTACATCCAGTTATCTGATTCAGTGTAGCGACATTAGCCGATACAGTCTGGAATCAGCGACATTGCAGAAGTTGCCACAAAAGCAATGAAAACCCCTTCTATAATGCCTTAAAGACACCAGTTCCAGATTTCTCATGAGGGTTTATTCTCGAAGCCTTTTCATTGAACAGGTATACCATAAGGCAATGGGGACAGTGAACCGATTTTCCGATAGCAGTTTGCTTGATCTCTCAGATCTCATGTCCAAACAGTCATCTCCCGGAAAAGACGGGATAACAAACGAAATGCTGATAGGGCTGGGCCAAACAGCGAAGAGGAAACTGCTATCGGTCCTGAACCAAAGCTGGAAAAGGGGAATTGTACCCCAGGCATGGAAAGACGCAGTACTTGTACCAGTACCAAAGAATGGAAAGGACAAAACAGATCCGAATGGATACAGGCCTTTCAGCCTACTGAGCTGTGTCGGCAAACTGATGGAACTTATGATAAACACCAGACTGATGTGGCATCTGGAAGAAAAACGAATACTAATTCCACAGCAAGCCGGCTTTAGACAGCACAGATCCACTGAGGATCAGGTCATCCTCATAGCCCAGGAAATAGAAGATGCCTACCAGGCACAGAAACACACAGTAGCGGTTTGGGTGGACCTGGAGAAAGCATTTGACAAAGTCTGGAAAGACGGACTTAGAGTCAAGCTAAGGAGAAGTGAAGTTTGTGGGAGAATGTACAAGTGGATCAACCACTACCTCAAACAAAGAACGGCCAGTCCAAGTACAAGGGCAGATGAGCAAAAAGGTGACACTCGAGCAGGGAGTACCCCAAGGGGGAGTACTGTCACCCACGCTCTTCCTGGTGTATATAAACGATATTACAGAGAATATACCAAGAAGAGTCAATAGCTCAATATTTGCAGACGATCTGGCTATGTGGACCTCTGAAAAGAATCTCACCATAGCAAGAAATCGGATGCAGCAGGCCCTAACATCGCTGGAAGAGTGGGCGTACTCATGGCTGGTCAAAATAAACGAGGAGAAAACCAAATGCACAATATTCTCGCTTTCAATCAAACCACAAAACACCAAATTAAACCTAAATGGCAAATTCCTGCAGCAAAACGACAACCCAAACTATCTGGGAGTCACATTTGATCTGCGCATGACATGGAAAAGTCAGATCGAGAGAAACCGAATGAGAGCCAGAGAAAGAATGGCAATCATGAGGACACTAGCTGGCATACGCTGGGGAGCAGACGAAAGTATACTAAAGAAACTGTACACTAGAAGAGTGAGACCAGTTCTCGAGTATGGCATTTCGGCATGGACAACAGCAGCAAAGGCGAACTTCGATAAAGTTAACAAACTTCAAAACCAAGCCATGAGAGTTATAACAGGAGGCATGAAGTCAACGCCAATTGTAGAACTTGAAAAGATTACAAAGCTGCAACCCATGACCGATAGAAGAGACTGCAGAGCCCAGCTGCAGTCAGAGAAACTCCAAAGACTGACTGACCACCCAATGCACCAGAGACTTAACAATTTGGGAAAGGGGAAACTAAAGCGAAGAAACTTTGCAGAAATAGCCAAAGCAAAGATGCACGAAGATCCCATAAACGCACTAACAACACCAAAGCCCATCACTACTGTACGAAAACCTACCTGGAGGCAAGATATATTTCCAGAGGTGGTAGAAAATATACCAGGTATTGGAAACAAAAACTGCCAGACTGAAAAAGAAAGGAGAGATACTACCCTAAGCTTTATATCGAAAAACTACTCAAGCATGGACTGGACCCATGCATACACCGACAGTTCTCTAACAGACACTACACAGAACGGAGGGGCAGGAGCATTCCTGAACCTACCAAATGGCAGAAAAATAACACTGTCATTCGCCACTGGTAAGTACACAAGCAATTTCAGAGCGGAGGCAGAGGCACTGAGGGCGGCAGTGGAAGAAATGGTGACACATAAAGAAAATGAAAGCCATATAGTCCTTCTTACAGATGCTCTGGCCGTAGTCACAGCGCTAAAAAGCCAGAAAAACACTGAGCTTAATGACTTAAGAGCAATACTCTGTCAACTATGCCAGCAGTCCGCACCAAAAAGGGTAGTGGTACAGTGGGACCCATCACACTGCAACATCCAAGGCAACGAGGAGGCGGACAGACTGGCAAAAGAAGGTGCAAGACTACCACAAACAGATACTAGTTTGACGTACGAAGAGTCAAAACGGCTTATCAAAGCCAGATACATGACCAAATGGGAAACCGAACATACTGGTTACACCAAAAACGATGCATATTACCAGTTGAACAGAAGAGAGCAGGTAGTTGTCTTTAGACTTCGCACTGGCCACAATAGACTGAGGTACCACCTATTCAACAAATTGAAGATAGGTGGAACCGACGAATGCCCGTGCGGTACCGGGAAAATGACCGCTGAACATCTGCTGCAGAACTGCCCGACATACGAGGATCAGAGAGAGCAGATGTGGCCATCACCAGCGGAACAACAAGACAAGCTCTATGGCAGTGTCGACAGCCTCAGGATGACCACCGCTTTTTTCGAAAAAATAATGGTTACTGTCTGACTGCGTACGAAGAAGAAGAAGAAGAATGTCCAGACAGTCAATTTACAGGTTATGCGATCGGTTAATTACTATTTCATGACACTATAAAATGGATGATGCTGTTTGTAATGGTTTGGTGGGTAAGTGTGGATATTTTTGTTCCCCAAAACTCATTCTTTATGAATTTAACATGTTTTCGAATGACACCAGAGCAACACATCCGTCAACTTTGAGACGTAATTGTATACCGTTTTGGACGATGAAACGACAATTGATGAAGTGGTCTTGCCTTGTCTTATCCACCTGTGCCGTGGTGAGCCGTAGTCTTCTGTCCAGGCCCAGACGTGTCGCTGAAGTGGTCTTCATCCTATGGAGATTTAGAATATCCGCAACATTTCCTATCCATCTACTTCTCGGTCTGCCACAGTTGCGAAAACCCTAATGTCGTGCGTTATAGGCACACATTGGTAGTTGGTCAGGATGTCTTCACATTAGGTGGTGTAACCAATTGATTCTCGCTTCATCAATATATCCAGAGCATGGTATTGCTACAACTTTTCTTCTCACATCTTCATTGCGCTTTCTGTCTCTCCTAGTTACGTTGATTGTTTTCCGGAGGCGTCCCGTGTTTGTCGTTTGTAATTGTGGTTGTGTTAAAGCTGTCGTCTCTAACTCTCGTTGCTCTGACACTTTTAAATACATCTCTCGGATTCTTGCGGCACATGTGCGCTAATTATTCGACGTATTTATTTCATGCGTCTGCTTTGGAGTTCTTGGTTACGGTTTTCCAATGCGTTCTTGTAAGTCTGTAGATTGTGTCATCTTCTTGTGACTTCTATTTCAACCACATCTTGTATCATTTTTCTTACCTTGCATTGCTTCCTCTACCTGTTGACTCCACTACGCTGTTCTTTTCGTTTGAAAGTATCGAAGTTTCTTGCTACCGTATTTTGCATTTACTGTATTCATCAGTGGTGATTTGAACCTATGCCACTCATTCGTTACATTGCCAGTTGTTACCGGTAGGGCCTCCTATATGTCTTTCATTTCACGTTGTATTGTATATCTTTGCGGACGAATTGCTCCTCAAGTTTTGCCATATTTGTGACGTATATCTTCTGAACTTCTTTTCGCTTTTGAATGTAGGTGTTTGAGTTAGTACAACATGACAATGACCAGTATCCATCATGATGTTGGGAGACATGAAGTGTTATAATGAAGTGGTATAATGTTGAAATAAGATGTGGGCCCAGTAGATAGGGGTGCCTGGGTGGACGGAGCAGGATCGAATACAAATAATGGGCTATGGTGACCTTCAGTACCTACATCATTCACCAGTTTCCTGAAAGGGACATGTCCCCTACTGGGCTTCCAGGACTGCAGTGATGTTGATTTTTAATAAAAACAAAACCAATCATAAATATTAACAAAACGTTGATTCCCTAAAAAAAAATCAAAATACCTTTCTGAAGATGAAAGCGTTTGAAGGAAAAGAAATGGATGAACGAGTCCGAGACAAACAATGCTATCAAGATATGAGTTATACAGGGTCATTGAGGCATGCCACAAGCGAGATTCGATGTGAAGATGACAATTCATCTGATTTCAAAGACCGGGTTATTCATTTTATTTTGTGTTTTCTAGGTTCGAGCTTTTGATATATTCATAATAACCCTTGTTTTTGGTCTCGTCCGTTCTTGCTACAGCCTCGTTACTTCATTGCGATTCATTGACAAATGTGGCGGTTGGAGTCACGAGATTCTGAGACGGCTTACAGCTCGACGGACGGACAGCTCGACTTACGGTCAGCTCTAAAAATAATATTCTAGAAAGACACATATTTTTGTATACACCGCAAATAAACTAAAATGATACTATTTGCATTTTATAGCTAAAAAATGGAGATAACATCGATCTCACAATAATAAAGCATATATTTTGGTCTATTTACGACGGACGGACAGCCCAAACACCACGCAGACGACGGACACTACCAACTGTCCAGAAACGATCAGTTATTATATTTCGTCTCCGAACTGGACACAAAAGAATGAAACACCACATGCACACTATATTCTTCTTCTTCTTCTTCTTCTTTGTTCATTCTCAATCTCCCACTACCAAACCCTGAAAGGGCTTACGAAGCAGAATGTAGTCCAGAGAACGGAATGCGTTGTGCCGTAGTTTACAGCTTGGCTGCGATATTTGCACCTTTCGGTCCAACACATCCGACTTCAGCAAGCATTTTTTGAGTACCGGGTTAGCATTCCCTCTTCGATCCCTTCCCCTTAGCCAGTCTGCCATGCTACAGCCTGTTATCCAGGATCACCACGTGGAGGTGTAGAAGGATCTTGGCAGCTATGGTTCGCTGGCCCTGACGCTAGCAGTCAGCTATGGGCCGCTGACCACTGCGGCTCATGCGCTGCTCAGCATCTTGATCCCGTACACTATATTCAAGATAGGTGCCTTCAGCCTAATGAGACACCACCTGTACACTATATTCAAGATAGGTGCCATCAGCCTAATGAGACACCACCTGTACACTATATTCAAGATAGGTGCCATCAGCCTAATGAGACACCACCTGTACACTATATTCACGATAGGTGCCATCAGCCTAATGAGACACCACCTGTACACTATATTCACGATATGTGCCATCAGCCTAATGAGACACCACCTGTACACTATATTCAAGATAGGTGCCATCAGCCTAAAGAAACACCACCTGTACATTATATTCAAGAAAGGTGCCATCAGCCTAATGAGACACCACCTGTACACTATATTCACGATAGGTGCCATCAGCCTAATCAGACACCACCTGTACACTATATTCAAAATAGGTGCCTTCAGCCTAATGAGACACCACCTGTTCACTATATTCAAGATAGGTGCCATCAGCCTAATAAGACACCACCTGTACTCTATATTCAAGATAGGTACCTTCAGCCTAATGAGACACCACCTGTACACTATATTCAAGATAGGTGCCATCAGCCTAATGAAACACCACCTGTACATTATATTCAAGAAAGGTGCCATCAGCCTAATGAGACACCACCTGTACACTATATTCACGATAGGTGCAATCAGCCTAATCAGACACCACCTGTACACTATATTCAATATAGGTGCCATCAGCATAATAAGACACCACCTGTACTCTATATTCAAGATAGGTACCTTCAGCCTAATGAGACACCACCTGTACACTATATTCAAGATAGGTGCCATCAGCCTAATGAGACACCACCTGTACACTATATTCAAGATAGGTGCCTTCAGCCTAATGGGACACCACCTGTACACTATATTCAAGATAGGTGCCATCAGTCTAATGAGACACCACCTGTACACTATATTCAAGATAGGTGCCTTCAGCCTAATGGGACACCACCTGTACACTATATTCAAGATAGGTGCCATCAGTCTAATGAGACACCACCTGTACACTATATTCAAGATAGGTGCCTTCAGCCTAATGAGACACCACCTGTACACTATATTCAAGATAGGTGCCTTCAGCCTAATGAGACACCACCTGTACACTATATTCAAGATAGGTGCCTTCAGCCTAATGGGACACCACCTGTACACTATATTCAAGATAGGTGCCATCAGTCTAATGAGACACCACCTGTACACTATATTCAAGATAGGTGCCTTCAGCCTAATGGGACACCACCTGTACACTATATTCAAGATAGGTGCCATCAGTCTAATGAGACACCACCTGTACACTATATTCAAGATAGGTGCCTTCAGCCTAATGAGACACCACCTGTACACTATATTCAAGATAGGTGCCTTCAGCCTAATGAGACACCACCTGTACACTATATTCAAGATAGGTGCCTTCAGCCTATGTTGCTGTGGCTTGGCGGACATGACAGCAGCACATGTATCTCAGAAGTCCTGCTAGCAGACTCCCCCAGAAGAGAAGTGTTACGGCGTTATCGACACCAGGACTGTAGGTGAATCCGTTCCCCACTAAGTGAGCAATAATCGAAGACGCAAAAGACTTAGAAGAAGACGAAGAAGAAGACGATCAAAAAAATGGAAGCCGTACGCGACGTACCAGGTCCATATAACGTCGTTCGCTCAGACTGTCATCTCGTGGTTCTGTTTCCGTGGTATTTACCCTTCTCTAAGTCAACCCAGATGTAAATGGGTACCTGGCAATGTAATCTGATTTCTTGGCAGTCGTCGTGGGTGGTATGGAGTTCCTACCCTGTCGGCAGAACTTTCAACAATGAAAGATGCTGAGCACATACGGGGGCGCACAGGTGGAATGAGGTCTGTTTTAGTAGCCAGTATCAATCCTTCTTGTTGGTCTACCAAATGTATTTGATTTGAAGGTGGCTGTGGGCATGTTTTTTGGCTACCCTAAAGGGCATTAAATCATCGGTTCGCCCCTGCGGGCGATCTATGTTTGCATAGTAGTTCCGGTGTCTGCAAGGGTTGAAATTGCCTTCATCCCAAACATGTCCATTAGCTACAGAGTGAAGAACTAGAAACATAAACTATATCTGTTGACATTTAAAATATATATTTAGATCAAATGTTTATAAATATGAAAATGGTTAACGTTTTAAACAAGCTGAAACGGTAAAATTTCTTAATGCAAATATTACGTATTTGTGAAAGTAAATGCAGGATGTGCGTGTAATGGAATGATGTTGGAAGCCACTCGTAACAGTTCATTCAACTCTTGACGGCACTATTTTCGTTGCGGGTTACAGGGGCTCTTCTTACATCTCGAGGAGTACTTCAGTAGATGGACCGGGATATTACTGGCTTTAGTGAAGTTGTCGATAAGCACACCACTATGAATATCGCAGCTTCGATAGCCCACTCGTTGGCCAGGCTGCTGTAACACAGTTTGTTTAAAACAGATCTACGACAAAGTGAGGCGGGATCTCGATCAGTACATTTCACCTGTTACTGATGTTACTCTTCACTCCCACCTTGATCAGTATGTCTCACCTGACCCTGATGTTCCTCTTCACTCCCACCTTGATCAGTATGTCTCACCTGACCTTGAAGTTCCTCTTCACTCCCACCTTGATCAGTATGTCTCACCTGATATTACTCTTCTCCCGCACCTTGATCAGTATTTCTCACCTGATATTACTCTTCACTCCCATCTTGATCAGTATGTCTCACCTGCTATTACTCTTCTCCCGCACCTTGATCAGTATTTCTCACCTGATATTACTCTTCACTCCCACCTTGATCAGTATGTTTTACCTGATCCTGATGTTATTCCACGGTCCTTCCTACATTGCAAACTACATTCTATAAAAAACATTAGAGTAGCAGAGTACACCATTCCCATGGGTTTGATCGCTATTATCAACACGCTTCAGTTGACCCAAATGTAAATGGGTTCCATATTTACTGTTAGGAAAGGAAGACAACGGAGAAGGGAACTGCCCACCTGGATCTCATAAAAAAATCTGATGACGTTCACAATGAGGTCTCTAAGACTTCATCAATGAAAGCAGTATATCATATGGATCCACTTTTACTATACATCCCAGATTGATGGACGGAGTAGACAGAATAGGACCACTGTAACAATCCAAGTATGACGTAAAAGGTGATTGAAGAGGGATATGCATGAAGCTAACAACATCATCTAGCAAAAGCATTGGTACAGAAACTACCATTGGTACAGAAACCACCATTGGTACAGAAACCACAATTTGTACAGAAACCATCATTGGTACAGAAACCAAAATTGGTACAGAAACCACCATTGGTACAGAAACCACTATTGGTGCAGAAATCACCATTGGTACAGAAACTACCATTGGTACAGAAACCATAATTGGTACAGAAACCACCATTGGTACAGAAACCACAATTGGTACAGAAACCATCATTGGTACAGAAACCAAAATTGGTACAGAAACCACCATTGGTACAGAAACCACCATTGGTGCAGAAATCACCATTGGTACAGAAACTACCATTGGTACAGAAACCATAATTGGTACAGAAACCACCATTGGTACAGAAACCACAATTGGTACAGAAACCATCAGATATATTAAAAGTATCACCGTAACTGCCTTGCATTCAAGCCCCCGCCACTTCATCCACTACCACAGTATCCTCTATGGGATTACCTTTACCTCAGTCTAGCCTCTGCCACCACCAGATGGTCTCTGCTAGGGACGTCTAGCAAAAAGAGAAGTCATTCAGTAAGTAATGTTACCGTTCTCGTGAAGGATGGGGGGGGGGGGGGGGGGGGATCTATACGTTTTGGAGGTGGCGAGTCTACTTGACAATTTGTTAACAATCCACATGTCTACTTGACAATTTGTTAACAATCCACATGTCTACTTGACAATTTGTTAACAATCCACATGTCCATTTGACAATTTGTTAACAATCCACATGACTACTTGACAATTTGTTAACAATCCACATGTCTATTTGACAATTTGTTAGCAATCCACATGACTACTTGACAATTTGTTAACAATCCACATGTCTACTTGACAATTTGTTAACAATCCACATGTCCATTTGACAATTTGTTAACAATCCACATGACTACTTGACAATTTGTTAACAATCCACATGTCTATTTGACAATTTGTTAGCAATCCACATGACTACTTGACAATTTGTTAACAATCCACATGTCTACTTGACAATTTGTTAACAATCTCCTGGTAATACAATCTGACGAGACTAAACAGTCTGTAATTAGCAACCCTCGTAATCAGTGATGGATAACATGTGCCAGACACTAGGCTGGTTATCTTCATTTCCATCATTCACCTTGGAGTGCCATATTGGACAAATCTTTCCACTCCGACCATCTCTCCATCTCATTGGTTGCTGTCCGCGTGGTCGCTTAAGGTTGTAGGCACATCAAGATGTAACTTATCCTGCACCACATGGTGTAAGGCGCGCGCATCACATGCCCGGCCATTAGTATCTACAAACAAGCTCGTACTATCTACATGTCTTATCTACCACTGTTAGGCTGACCATCGGGGGCAATATCTAATGGATCATTTGTTGAGTAGCAACTGCAGCGTTGTTCCATGTGATTCTTGTAATTTCCCAGTTTGAAAATATTCCCTTTGAGAGTTGGTTCTGCATTCGACAATACAGTAGCAATGAAAGGAATTAGAGATTCAGCTAATGAGGAAACGGACTCTGTCCTTTTTTGTTCTACTAATTATTCAATGCCACAAATGATTTCTGGGACAGCTAATCAGAGCCAGTGCTAAAGATGACAATCAATAACTTGTGTCCTCAGTTTTGACTTGGAGTATTTCATCCAGGAAAAAAAAAACATCTGTTCACATCAGTGCATATTTAAGTCAATTTGGTTATCTCAGATCTTTGACTCTCTCTGAACTCAGTTTGGAGGTGAGATACTGTAGCCATGAAACTAATGTTGGAGGTGAGATACTGTAGCCATGAAACTAATCTTGAAAGTGAGATACTGTAGCCATGAAACTAATCTTGGAAGTGAGATACTGTAGCCATGAAACTAATCTTGAAGGCGGGATACTATAGCCATTAAACGTTCTGGGGTGAGATATTGTAGCCATGAAACTGGTTCTAGTGGCGAGATATTGTAGCCAAGAAACTAGGTCTGGTGGCGAGATATTGTAGCCATGAAACTAGTTCTGGAAGTAAGATATTGTAGCCATGAAACTAGTTCTGGAAGTGAGATATCGTAGTCATTAAACTAGTTATGGAGGCGCGATATTGTAGCCGTGAAACTAATTCTGGTGGCTAAAATTATAGACATGAAACTAGTTCTGGTGGCGAGATATTATAGCCAAATAGGCCTGGGGCTGAGATATTGTTGCCAAATAGATCAATGGCTCAGATATTGTGGTCAAATAGATCCGGGGCTGAGATATTGTAGCCAAATAGGTCTGGGGCTGAGATATTATAGTCAAATGGGTCTGAGGCTGAGATATTGTAGCCAAATAGGTCTGGGGCTGATATATTGTAGCCCAATAGGTCTGGGGCTGAGATATTGTGGCCAAATAGGTCTGGTGCTGAGATATTGTAGCCAAATAGATCTGGGGCTGAGATATTGTAGCCAAATAGGTCTGGGGCTGAGATATTGTAGCCAAATAGGTCTGGGGCTGAGATAATATAGTCAATTGGGTCTGAGGCTGAGATATTGTAGTCAAATGGGTCTGAGGCTGAGATATTGTAGTCAAATGGGTCTGAGGCTGAGATATTGTAGTCAAATGGGTCTGAGGTTGAGATATTGTAGTCAAGTGGGTCTGAGGCTGAGATATTGTAGTCAAATGGGTCTGAGGCTGAGATATTGTAGTCAAGTGGGTCTGAGGCTGAGATATTGTAGTCAAGTGGGTCTGAAGCTGAGATATTGTAGTCAAGTGGGTCTGAGGCTGAGATATTGTAGTCAAATGGGTCTGAGGCTGAGATATTGTAGTCAAGTGGGTCTGAGGCTGAGATATTGTAGTCAAGTGGGTCTGAGGCTGAGATATTGTAGTCAAGTGGGTCTGAGGCTGAGATATTGTAGTAAAATGGGTCTGAGGCTGAGATATTGTAGTCAAGTGGGTCTGAGGCTGAGATATTGTAGTCAAATGGGTCTGAGGCTGAGATATTGTAGTCAAGTGGGTCTGAGGCTGAGATATTGTAGCCAGATAGTGTGTAGTGTTTCTGCGCAATGTTATCTCAACATTATTTGAATATAACTTAAATTATGTCCTTGACGTCTGCAATAAAAGAGTTCTGCATCCATGTGAAAAGCTTTGATGTGATGATATCGGACATCCGCTATTTGATCTCTTAATCCAAACTGCAAGTTGAACTCATTCAAATGAGGTGAAATATTGGTAAGGAGGGCAAACTCAAGTCAGTCAGTTCAAATCGTTCCATGACGGCATAGGCAACCCTTGCATGACGTCTTGTAACTAAACAGCCACTGTAACAGGTACTCCTTGGATCACGTCTTGTAACTGAACAGTTGCTGTAACAGGCAACACTTGGATGACGTCTTCTAACTGAACAGTTGCTGTAACAGGCAACACTTGGATGACGTCTTGTAACTGAACAGTCGCTGTAACAGACAACACTAGGATGACGTCTTGTAACTGAACAGTCGCTGTAACAGAAAACACTTGGATAACGTCTTGTAACTGAACAATCCTCGTGAGTGCTTCTAAACTGGTTAACCAGAGAACGCCTCAGAAGTAGATATCGACACTATCATCATCTCATTCCGTCTGTAGACAATTGTGAAACTGTCGATTATTTAATACAGCTGCTCAGACGAAATTCACATTGTCTGCAATTATTTTCATGGTATTTTCACAACCCAGAAATTTGACACAATTTTCTCGGTGAATGAAGCAACTGTAGCTGATAAATCCGCTAGCATCGATTTCTTGTTAGTCATTTTAAAGTGCTACCAATGTCACTTTTGTTCCAACCATAACCAGAGCTCCATCGGCAGCAAGTCTTAGGACAATATTTATCAACCTAAGGTGATATTTAAAGTTCGTTCCAAAATTGCTGAAGAACTTTAACGATTTATATAAAATTCCCCAGACAGAATGCAACGACATGTCTGTGTTGGTATTAATAATAGTCAAGACCTTAAGAAAGTATTTTCTTGCCCATCAAAAACTGTTCTCCTGTAAGTTATTTCTTATTTGGGATTATTCAAATAATACTGATCTGGATTTAGTATACCTATTAACGTTTTACAGTAACACATTGCAGTACTCCGTTTCACGTGTACTATCGTCTCCAAAACCCACGTTATTTGCAATAAGGAATCGGGAATTTCGTGAAAAACATGCCAAGCACGTCGTTCACACTTTCTTTGCACCCTGTATGTGGCGTATCAATACGTTATTTGTTATCCGTAAGTGGAGGTTGAACGAGCTGCTGTCGTATCAAATTAGTCATGAGTTTCAAGTGCAAATTAATGACGAGCAGACGGTGACTGCTATTATATTGATACTTGTGCAGAGAAGTTGTAATGGAAGGTTTATATCACGACATACAAGATCCTAGGAAGTGCAAACAACATGCAATGGGTATATGTAGAATATTTTTTTCCATTTGGAAAAAATATGACTAAAGATATGTTACTAATTCAGTCAAAAATGGCAAGAAAAGGAAAACCGATGATTTCAACAAAGACGTTATTTGACGTGAGATTGTAAAAATGTTTAGGGAAAATGAACTTGTTACGCTTCGTAAACTAAAGGTTCAGCTGCGAAGTCATTGCGATGTTGAAAGTTATAAAAACCGCTTAATGGAGAACTGTTAGGTGTAGCGGTTTCACTTTTCGGAAATCTGTTAGTGGCAGGAACGTAGTTTGTGAAAAACCGCACATCATTGCCACACGATCCAAATAACTTAAACATATTCGTGAGCGCGGGATGGAAGGCTACGACATAGAATATTTGGACGAACCGTGAGTAAATGCTCACTAAATATATGAGACAGAATGGCAATCACTGGACGGAAACAAGAGAAAGGAAATTCTAAGTAGCAAATGTCAACGCATTGTAATAGTTCATGCAGGGAGCAAAGGTCAACGCATTGTCATAGTTCATGCAGGGAGCAAAGGTCAACGCATTGTAATAGTTCATGCAGGGAGCAAAGGTCAACGCATTGTAATAGTTCATGCAGGGAGCAAAGGTCAACGCATTGTCATAGTTCATGCAGGGAGCAAAGGTCAACGCATTGTAATAGTTCATGCAGGGAGCAAAGGTCAACGCATTGTAATAGTTCATGCAGGGAGCAAAGAAATGGTCTTATACTTGAAAGTGGCGCAGAACCTCTTTTCCAAACACAGTGCACACATGGTAGAAGCTATCACACTGAAATGAATAGAGAGATTATCAGGATATGGTTGAGGAACACACTGCTTCTCACTCTCGATATGAGTCATGTCTTGTAATGGACATCCTATCATAATGTTGTAGCGATGGAAGACAATGTATCCTATCATAATGTTGTAGCGATGGAAGACAATGTATCCTATCATAATGTTGTAGCGATGGAAGACAATGTATCCTATCATAATGTTGTAGCGATGGAAGACAATGTATCCTATCATAATGTTGTAGCGATGGAAGACAATGTATCCTATCATAATGTTGTAGCGATGGAAGACAATGTATCCTATCATAATGTTGAAGCGATGGAAGACAATGTATCCTATCATAATGTTGTAGCGATGGAAGACAATGTATCCTATCATAATGTTGTAGCGATGGAAGACAATGTATCCTATCATAATGTTGTAGCGATGGAAGACAATGTATCCTATCATAATGTTGTAGCGATGGAAGACAATGTATCCTATCATAATGTTGTAGCGATGGAAGACAATGTATCCTATCATAATGTTGTAGCGATGGAAGACAATGTATCCTATCATAATGTTGTAGCGATGGAAGACAATGTATCCTATCATAATGTTGTAGCGATGGAAGACAATGTATCCTATCATAATGTTGTAGCGATGGAAGACAATGTATCCTATCATAATGTTGTAGCGATGGAAGACAATGTATCCTATCATAATGTTGTAGCACACAAAGACAATGAAACCTATAATTATGTTGTAGTGCAGGAAAATAATATATCCTATTATAATGTTGTACCGCAGAAAGACAATGTATCCTAAGATAATGTTGTAGAGCAGGAAGACAATGTATCCTATCATAATGGTGTAGCACAGAAAGACACAATTATAACTTGATCAAGCACGAAACAATTAATCATGAATTTGCTTGCAAAAGAAAATAGACCTTTATAGAACAATTTGAAACCAGAGCTTGTCAGGCGGACTAGGAAGAGAAAGATGATTTTAGCTGAGAAGATAATTCCAGAGCATGCCACACGTCTCTTCGACGCACCGTACCATTCATACCTCAACCCCATAGAAATTGTGGGGTCTGCAATCAAAGGTAAAAAAGCAAGACTTTCAAACTGTGTGATGTTAAAGAATTGACACTTGATACTCTCTAAAAAAATATATATATTGAATGTTGGAATAAATGTGAAGAGCATGTGCGTCTAGAGAAAGGAGATTTACAACGAGATTGGATGCACTCAGACGTAAGCAGTAGTTAATCTCTTCGAGTCGTCAGCATCATGATAGAGCAGTTCACATGCCAATCTCAGTTGCTGACACCTCCATCTATTGTCTCACAATATATTACAAACTACATCTTTATGAATACACTCTGTGTTACTGCGTACATCATAGAAAGTACATCAACTGATGAAGACCTCATTAGCGACAATGCAATGTCTTTACTGTCTAAGGTTCTGCAATATCCAAGTGGATCATCTCAGACACATTAGCACCAATGAACGCTACGACGTTTTTCAGCGGTATGGAAATATAGTGGTCTTAACTAATTTTGTTGTGTGAAAAATAACGACAACAACTGGTACTTTATTTTTCTGCTTTGCACAACGAATCTTTCGTGCTCATGTTGTCATGTACAGATCTCAAGATCACTGACTCGTTCCTGTCCCATGCCCCAAAAAGAAACAACACGATTTGATAGACAATGAAGATTTAACTTGACATATACTCTTGGACTAAAGTTCTCTACGTCTACTTGAATGTTACTACATGCAGTATGGATACGCCTACGGAAAACGACGCCTCCATTTATTGTATTACTGTAAAATCTAAGATTTGATTAGTAACATTGCCTTGTGCATATGCAAAATAATAAAACAAAAACGGGTCTATTCAAAAACTACCTTTGTTGTGAATTAGTTAAACATGAAACATTAAGGTCACAAGTAATACAAAACCGTTTGCAAAAAATGACTGATAAGTATTTTAGTTTTTTAGAAAATTCAGCGAGAATGTGTTTAACAATTTTAGAACGAACTATAGCCAAGGCCGTTTCCGCAGCTCCTAGATATGTTTCTGTTTTCGCTCTTTTCATCGGAGTCAACAACACGTTTTTAAATATGGTTTCCGATCCCACAAATGAAATTGGTCAAATGCGCTGTGTAGTTTATGTTCGTGCCTTCACCCGAAGCCAAGGAGTAGAATGTGCATACTAGTCAATGTTTCTCATGTCTCCCCAACACTCAATGTGTTTCTCATGTCTCCCCAACACTCAATGTGTTTCTCATGTCTCCCCAACACTCAATGTGTTTCTCATGTCTCCCCAACACTCAATGTGTTTCTCATGTCTCCCCAACACTCAATGTGTTTCTCATGTCTCCCCAACACTCAATGTGTTTCTCATGTCTCCCCAACACTCAATGTGTTTCTCATGTCTCCCCAACATTCAATGTGTTTCTCATGTCTCCCCAACACTCAATGTGTTTCTCATGTCTCCCCAACACTCAATGTGTCTCTCATGTCTCCCCAACACTCAATGTGTTTCTCATGTCTCCCCAACACTCAATGTGTTTCTCATGTCTCCCCAACACTCAATGTGTTTCTCATGTCTCCCCAACATTCAATGTGTTTCTCATGTCTCCCCAACATTCAATGTGTTTCTCATGTCTCCCCAACATTCAATGTGTTTCTCATGTCTCCCCAACATTCAAAGTGTTTCTCATGTCTCCCCAGCATTCCATGCCCGTTCTTCTGCTCTCCTAGTTACTCAAGACAAGCGATTATTTTTGAAGGTATTACTTTTGTTTGAGCCCACACATTCAGCTGCTGCTATAATGCACTACTTCACAAATTCATCCTAAGAAAATACATTCGAATGTTTGGCACATTGGCATAACCCTCAGCATCCTCTTCAGAATGATTGTAGCCATTTCAAGGATATTCTAGAATGTGCATTCTGTCTTTCTGTAGTTGATTCCGGAGGACAGCGAACCTGCTGGCATATTTTGTGTCATGTCTTTTCAAATTGTATCCATCGTCTGTACATATTGATTCCTAATATATTAAACGAACAGACTCCCCTTCAGTTTCCACACAGAAGTATAAATCAGTTTATATTTGGTTGCCATTGCGAACACAGAAGTATAAATCAGTTTATATTTAGTTGCCATTGCGTACACATAAGTGTAAATCAATTTATATTTAGTTGCCATTGCGAACAAAGAAGTATAAATCAGTTTATATTTGGTTGCCATTGCGAACACAGAAGTATAAATCAGTTTATATTTAGTTGTCATTGCGTACACATAAGTATAAATCAGTTTATATTTAGTTGTCATTGCGTACAAGAAGTATAAATCAGTTTATATTTGGTTGCCATTGCGAACACAGAAGTATAAATCAGTTTATATTTGGTTGCCATTGCGAACACAGAAGTATAAATCAGTTTATATTTGTTTGCCATTGCGAACACAGAAGTATAAATCAGTTTATATTTGGTTGCCATTGCGAACACAGAAGTATAAATCAGTTTATATTTGGTTGCCATTGCGAACACATAAGTGTAAATCAGTTTATATTTGGTCACCATTGCGAAGAGCCTTTACAGTAAGCAGATTGATACGCTATTTCGCGCCCTTTTGGCTGACCAGCAACAATTATTACAATCAGATAGCGTTATCTTAGCAAAACTTGAACAATCTAATCGAAATTAGAAAATGATTTATTTTAATCGCTAATAATCAAGATACAATTATAATTGACTGATTAAATTAAAGTTAAGAGACTGAGTACTTTACTGAAAATCACCAACTAGAAAGTATGAAAATGTAGTTGCGTCACCAAACATGTACATCACACGCACGCACGAACAATATCCTCCGAGTCAGACCGAGGAAGCCAACAATTCTGTCAATGATCTTTCGCAGTGATGTACTAATGCGGGCCTAGATCTTTCGTCAGTCCATCACTCCATCGAACAGGTGGGCGACCCCGTGGACAGGCGTTTGGGCATCAAAACGTTGTTCTACATGTCCATCTGTTGTCAGGCATCCATTCCACATGTGCAGCACAGCGACGTTTCGGTTATATCGCTGATAACAAAGACATCCAGAAACAGTAATATGGAATTTCTTCGTTTCGGATCTTATCAGTTATCGAAATTTTCAGTAGGTTTCGTTGCTCTCCGAATGAAAAAGCTTCTCAGCATCTGTTTGCGTAAGTTCGACATTTTGCATCCGTCAATCATTGCTGGAGTGACCAGGGATTGAAAGTGTATGCCCGTGCCGTGCTGTCTCTCATCTCTTGGAGAATTGGCTTAATGAAGCTGCATTTGGAGATTTCGGGGTCAATCTTATAGGAGCCATTTCTCGCTTGGCCTAGGTAGATCTAAGAGTTGGCATCCTCAATGGTTTCCTCTCCTAGGTTGATCCCCTGCTTTGGGCAGTAAGAGTTTCTGAGGCATTGTATTGCATTACTATTTATCTGCAGACCAGCAGCTTTGCTGACTCCATTTAGATCGTTCAAAGACGGTTGGGCTTCCTCAGTTGTATGGCTGACTGATGGGCACGATATCATCTGCAAATAGTAAATGGGTGGGCCACTTGTCATCTATATTTACGCCTCTGTCTATCCAATTTAGTTATTCGAAAATCTCTCAGGAGCTGCTGTAAATAGGTTTAGGGAGATAGTGTCGCTCTGTGGGACTGCTGTTGCTAACGGAACATATACTGGACTGGTATAACGTGAAAGCTATAATACAGTATTTGTTGGTTTCCTCCATCAGTTTCTTATAGCTTTCAAAGATGTCCTAGTTTCAGAGATGTCCTGGTTTCAGAGATGTCCTAGTTTCAGAGATGTCCTGGTTTCAAAGATGTCCTGGTTTCAGAGATGTCTTGGTTTCAGAGATGTCCTGGTTTCAGAGATGTCCTAGTGTCAGACATGTCCTGGTTTCAGAGATGACCTAGTGTGAGAGATGTCCTGGTGTCAGAGATGTCCTGGTGTCAGATATGTCCTGGTGTCAGAGATGTCCTAGTGTCAGAGATGTCCTAGTGTCAGGGATGTCCTGGTGTCAGATATGTCCTGGTGTCAGAGATGTCCTAGTGTCAGGGATGTCCTGGTATCAGAGATGTCCTATTGTCAGAGATGTCCTGGTATCAGAGATGTCCTAGTGTCAGGGATGTCCTGGTATCAGAGATGTCCTAGTGTCAGAGATGTCCTGGTGTCAGAGATGTCCTGGTTTCAGAGATGTCCTAGTGTCAGAGATGTCCTGGTGTCCGAGATGTCCTGGTTTGTGTCCTGGTTTCAGAGATGTCCTGGTGTCAGAGATGTCCTGGTGTCAGAGATGTCCTGGTGTCAGAGATGTCCTAGTGTCAAAGATGTCCTGGTGTCAGAGATGTTCTGGTTTCTAGGACGATTAGTCTCGTTGCTGTCAAAGGCCGTGTAGTAATTGATGAGAAGAAAAGACGGAGATATGGGCGGTGTTTTCTCTATCGTTTTGGGGGTTTCAACCTTTGATTTAAAAAAAATTCAGTGTTATAATGTCTGCATTCTGCTCCAATGATTGGCCTGTCTGTTATGGTGATGTTGTCGTCCCTTTTCAGTGCATTAAGACGACCTCCTTTTGGTTGCCTGGTTTCAGTGCTTTAAGACGACCTCCTTTTGGTTGCCTGGTTTCAGTGCTTTAAGACGACCTCCTTTTGGTTGCCTGGTTTCAGTGCTTTAAGACGACCTCCTTTTGGTTGCCTGGTTTCAGTGCTTTAAGACGACCTCCTTTTGGTTGCCTGGTTTCAGTGCTTTAAGACGACCTACTTTTGATTGCCTGGTTTCAGTGCTTTAAGACGACCTACTTTTGATTGCCTGGTTTCAGTGCTTTAAGACGACCTCCTTTTGGTTGCCTGGTTTCAGCAGCTTGGATTAGTCGCTGCGTTTCATGCTCTATTGAGGCTCTGATTGATCTGTGGTCATTATCTGTGTCAAAACGATGTAGCACTTAAACAGGTGTAACAAACCTTCTATGCTTGTAGCAATAGATAGTCGACTTCCGCTTTTGTATTTCAGTTCGGAGAATGCCATGCCCATCTTTTCCGAAACGGTTTAAAATAAAAAAGTATTCATCACGAACAATTTGTATTTCTACGAAAATGACTGTCTAGACGCTCTCATTGATCATGTTGATGTTCATCGGAACGTTTTCCCAGACGGTTCTCGCTTGTTTGTTTTGGACCAGTTCTGGTGTTGGTGTCACGAGGATCAAACTATGTATGGGTCGGTAGGCGTACTAGAAGTTCAAGGTCGTCATTGTCTCTATGGGAGGCGTAACATTGGATGATGAGACGTGGATGTATTGTCTCTGTGGGAGGCGTAACAGTGGATGATGAGACGTGGATGTATTGTCTCTGTGGGAGGCGTACCATTGGATGAGATGTGGATGTATTGTCTCTGTGTGAGGGGTAACATTGGATGATGAGGCGTGGATGTATTGTCTCTGTGGGAGGCGTAACATTGGATGATGAGACGTGGATGTATTGTCTCTGTGGGAGGCGTAACATTGGATGATGAGGCGTGGGTGTATTGTCTCTGTGGGAGGCGTAACATTGGATGATGAGGCGTGGGTGTATTGTCTCTGTGGGAGGCGTAATATTGGATGAGACGTGGATGTATTATCGCTATGGGAGGCGTAATATTGGATGAGACGTGGATGTATTATCTCTGTGGGAGGCGTAATATTGGATGAGACGTGGATGTATTATCGCTATGGGAGGCGTAATATTGGATGAGACGTGGATGTATTATCTCTGTGGGAGGCGTAATATTGGATGAGACGTGGATGTATTATCTCTGTGGGAGGCGTAACATTGGATGAGACGTGGATGTATTGTCTCTGTGGGAGGCGTAACATTGGATGAGACGTGGATGTATTGTCTCTGTGGGAGGCGTAACATTGGATGAGACGTGGATGTATTGTCTCTGTGGGAGGCGTAACATTGGATGAGACGTGGATGTATTATCAATGTTGCAAGTTTAGAACGTACATATATCTTCCTATCTCTAATACGTAATCCACAAAACAGTATCTGCTACGGCAGACGTCTCAAACTCAAGCCACACTGTGGGCTGCTCATGGAAAAGGTTTATGGTCCACTGACCCACCAAGTAAACCTAACATGTAAGTCACTTCCAAAAACATTTAGAATGTCAAACATTTAAACACAAATGTATATTTACTGAAAACAAAGCGACTAATCGTTGCGTTTCAAAGTCAGCTGTTTCTGCCACCAGTCAGCTGGTTATGCTACAAAGTCAGCTGTTTCTGCCACCAGTCAGTAGTTTCTGTCACCAGTCAGCTGGTTATGCTACAAAGTCAGCTGTTTCTGCCACCAGTCAGTAGTTTCTGTCACCAGTCAGCTGGTTGTGCTACAAAGTCAGCTGTTTCTGCCACCAGTCAGTTGTTTCTGCCACCAGTCAGCTGTTTCTACCACAAAGACAGCAGTTTATGCCACAAAGTCAGCTGAACTCTGAATGACTTCACAGAATCATACTTTATCAGGATCTTTTCATCCGAAGTTTCAAGTTCAATATATCATGTGATCAAATGAGACTGTTCAAAAAGAAAGGTTACAGATAAAGTTTGAATCAGAGAAATAAGAAACCCCCGTATCTTTTTTTTCCATAAATGTCTCAACCTACTTTTTAAGTGAACAAAACAAAACAAAACAAAACCGATTCCAAACATCTCCGCGACTCAGTCATACAACCGCTCTTCATCTTAACTGTCGAAGTTTCCTAGAAAAGTGTGAACTATCTGTGATGTCATCTTCTTAGATGAGTCAAATTGGCAGTTTTAGCTACAATATCTGTATCTTTCTTCACTTGCAGACTTGTAATACACATAACTTATTTGGCGCAGTAAATAATGTGTGATGTGTGGTAACATGAGACTATTTAGTTAAGATTTTAGTAACACACCAATACTCATGTTATTAGAGCACATTATCGGTTGCCATGGATACGAGTTTGTTCAAAGATAATTGAGCCTGTTTTAGGCATTTTTGGAGACCATGAAATGTGTCACGTAACGTTGTGATAATGTCACACCACGTTGTGGTAATGTCACATCACATTGAGGTAATGTCACGGCCGGTTGTGGTAACGTCACGCCCGGTTAGGGTAGCGTCACGTCCCGTTGTGGTAATGCCCCGTCCCGTTGTTGTGAAGTTACGTCACGCTATGGTAATATCACGTAATGTTCTGATAATGTCACGGCGCGTTGTAGTAATGCCACGTCGCGTTGTGGTAGTGGGATGTCACGTTGTGGTAATGTCACGCCGTATTGTGGTAGTGTCACGTCCCGTTGTAATAGTGTCGCGTCCCGTTGTAATAATGTAATCTCTCATTGTAATAATGTCATGTCCCATTGTAGCAATGCCGTGTCCCGTTGTAGTAATGCCGTGTCCCGTTGTAGTAATGTCGTGTCCCGTTGTAGTAATGTGTCCCGTTGTAATAATGCCGTACGAGTCTAGAATCTCTACAGTTATATTGCAACTGATATTGACACCTCTTATGAAGTCTCCACTGCCCGGTACTGTGGTCAAGAGCTACACCAATCTTTGATAGATTTTAGGTTTCTCAATACGTTGTTATTTTACATTACTTGCTAGCTGACTAAATCTGACTAACTCTGCATACAACAATATTAACAGACAGGCTGATATTATCAAGTAGACTCTTTTCAGCGGATATAGAATTTCGCTTGCTTGAAACCAGACGATCTTTAATTAACGTTAACCTTCTGTTACACGTTTAAGCAATCGTGTCACATGTGCCACACGGAATCTGTCTTTACTGTGTCTTCATGTACCCTCTTATTGCTCGAAAAGGCTTTTCGTTGTTGACAAATGCGTGCTTCAGCTTTAGAACTCTTAGTTATCGGTCCACGTACCCTGATGGGCGTCGTGGGACGCCTTTGTCGCCTCTCCTGAACCAGATGCGCTGCGGCTGACGTTGTCAACCCGTGTTGCTGGAAATTAGTCTTTACATTGTCTATTCATCTTTCCCTCGGTCGTTCTCTTACTCGGAAGCTGGACCGTCGGGCATTGTAGGTTCGCAAGGGAAGCTGATAAGGTGGCTTTTTCATGAGCTGACCGAACAGCGGAAGCTAATAAGTGGACACTCATGAGATGACCGCTGTAGTGCATCTTATGGTTGGACATGTATTTAGCGCATGGGATGGCACCGACTCGTTTAGGAATATCTTGGCTCGTCAATCTGTCTTTCACAGAAACGCCGGCGACCACTCGCAGACATGCCAGTTCACAGGTGAAGGTGTTAATCTCTCGCGCCTTGCTCTGGTAGCACAGGGTTGGTAGGACAGGGTTGGTAGGGCAGGGTTGATAGCACAGGGTTGATAGAGCAGGGTTGATAGCACAGGGTTGGAAGGACATGGTTGGTAGGACACGGTTGGTAGGACAGGGTTGGTAGGACGGTGTTAGTAGGACAGGGTTGGTAGGACAGGGTTGGTAGGACAGGGTTGGTAGGACAGCGTTAGTAGGACAGGGTTGGTAGGACAGGGTTGGTAGGACAGGGTTGGTAGGACAGGGTTGATAGCACAGTGTTGGTAGGACAGGGTTGGTAGGACATGGTTGGTAGGACAGGGTTGGTAGGGCAGGGTTGATAGGATCAGTTGCTGCTTTATCGCCAGATTAATGTGAGAATGTTTGAGCAGTGGCATAGTGGTTAAGCAATAGTAGGCGTCGGCCTCTAACGAGTTCTTATCCGACATATTGTGACGGAGAATCATGAACAAACCTGCTTTGTCTCACATTTTGTTACTTACGGTCACCATAAGTATGACCACGTATTCGTTGTCAGATATTGAACTATTTAATCCCAGCTCTTGTTTGAAGTAGTTACTATAAAAACTTGTTGTAGTCTAATTCAACCTTTCCTATGATAATCTTATAAACCTGTATTGTCACCTCGATTTCTTCTCTTTTCTAGACACTGTAGGCCGGTTTTTCTGAGTCTTTCCTCATAACTGTATTTCTGGAATCCCACTATCAGCTTTGTCGCTCTTTTTTTGTATTATTTCCAGCATGTTTATATCCCCTCTATGTTTAAGAACTCCACACCTGTACACAGTACTCCAATCTAGGTCTAACTAAAGCTTTATACAGTTTGACAGTCACTGTCTCGCTCCTATGTTTAATATTCCTTTTTATCATACCTAACATTGCAGTTGCCTTATTCAATGCTACCTGGACTTGCTCACTCACTTTACCTGTATGATCTATTATAACCCCTAGGTCCCTTTCCTTATCTATCTTTCTAATATTGTTCTCTCCCATTCTGTAATTATGTTCCATATTGGATCTACCCATGTGGATGACTGTACATTTATCTACATTAAACTCCATTTGCCAGCTTACAGACCAGCCTCAAATTTCATCTAATTCCGACCTCAATATATCCACTTCCGCTTTAGACGAGACACTCCTACATAGTTTTGTGTCGTCCGCAAAAGTTTGCAAACATGGATCCCATATCAATGTCCACATGGATCCCATATCAATGTCCACATGGATCCCATATCAATGTCCACATGGATCCCATATCAATGTCCACATGGATCCCATATCAATGTCCACATGGATCCCATATCAATGTCCACATGGATCCCATATCAATGTCCACATGGATCCCATATCAATGTCCACATGGATCCCATATCAATGTCCAAATCTATCCCATATCAATGTCCACATGGATCCCATATCAATGTGCACATGGATCCCATATCAATGTTCACATGGATCCCATATCAAGAACAAAATTGGTGTCAAAACCGAGCCCTGTGGTACTCCACTTCCGTGCGTCCTGAAAAGGACGTTAAGCGGCGGGTTGTAGTAGTTTTCCTTACAACCCGAGCGTGCCATGAACGCGGACCGCGGTTCGCCAGGCTATTGAACTATGCTTGGCTTTATTTGCGGGGCGCTCACTACTATTGGGATCACATCAATCCACACCTCGTCAGCCAGGCTGCCTTGAAAACAGCCTGTTTCCGGGGAGGACTACATGGAAGAGAGACAGTGTTGATACTTTATGTCGCGAGAGGTTCTCACTTGGTTTAGCATCTCTGTTGTGTACTCCAACTACTTGTATTTTCTCCACAATTTTGCTCAAAGCTTAGACCATGTTTCTGAATTATGAATCATACAGATTCTCATTGCACAGTAAATAAGGCCCCTACACTATTTTATAAATAGCTAAATAGGCCTGTGCGATATCCCCGAACCTGTTGAGCATGATGCGCTCAGCCATGATGTCGGCTGTTTTTAGAACAGCCAAATACCGGCGTAGCCATCAGATACCGCATGGACGGCTGGGTCATCAATGCTCGCAGAATGGCGGCAAACACTAGAGTAGCAGGCGACATAATTCATGATATTGTATTATTTGTCGACTGTGCTGTGAATAGCTACTTAGAGCAGGAATAACAAGAGAATATGGATCGGTTCTCTACTGTATGTGACAGTTATGGGTTTGATCGGTTCTCTTCTGCATGTGACAATTACGGGTTTGATCGGTTCTTTGCTGCATATGACAATTACGGGTTTGTCATAAACATTAAAAACTTAAGTTATGCACAAACCAGTTTTCGGTACAAGATACACACATCCATACGTCACAATAAATGGGCAGATCCTTACAGATGGGAGCAAGTCCACATAACCTGGATAGCGCAGCAAACCGACAATCTGGACCACGAGGTGGCAAGCAGATTGATGAAGGCCAGTGCAACCTTCGGTAGGATGGGAGCGCCGGAACATTAACGTCAAGACAAAGGTCAAGGTCTACCGAGCTGTTATCTCCCAACCCTGTTATACGCATGTAAGAGTTGGACTGTCTATGTGAGAGTTGGACTGTCTATGTGAGAGTTTGACTGTCTATGTGAGAGTTGGACTGTCTATGGGAGAGTTGGAATGTCAGTGCGAGAGCTGGGCTGTCAATGCAAGAGTTGGATTTTCAATGCAAGAGTTGGATTGTCAATGCGAGAGTTGGACTGTCTATGTGAGAGTTGGACTGTCTATGTGAGAGTTGGAGTGTCTATGTGAGAGTTGGACTGTCTATGTAAGAGTTAGACTGTCTATGTGAGAGTTGGACTGTCTATGTGAGAGTTTGACTGTCTATGTGAGAGTTGGACTGTCTATGGGAGAGTTGGAATGTCAGTGCGAGAGCTGGGCTGTCAATGCAAGAGTTGGATTTTCAATGCAAGAGTTGGATTGTCAATGCGAGAGTTGGACTGTCTATGTGAGAGTTGGACTGTCTATGTGAGAGTTGGACTGTCTATGTGAGAGTTGGACTGTCTATGTGAGAGTTGGACTGTCTATGTGAGAGTTGGACTGTCTATATGAGAGTTGGACTGTCTATGTGAGAGTTGGACTGTCTATGTGAGAGTTGGACTGTCTATGTGAGAGTTGGACTGTCTAAGTGAAAGTTGGACTGTCTTTGTGAGAGTTGGACTGTCTATGTGAGAGTTGGACTGTCTATGTGAGAGTTGGACTGTCTAAGTGAAAGTTGGACTGTCTATGTGAGAGTTGGACTGTCTATGTGAGAGTTGGACTGTCTATGTGAGAGTTGGACTGTCTATGCGAGAGTTAGACTGTCTATGCGAGACACGCAAAAAAGAATGAACCACTTCCACACAACCAGCCCGAGACAGATACTTCGCATCCGCTAGCAGAACCATGTCCATGACACTGAAGTCCTGTAAAGAGCAGACATGTCAAGCATTCATGCATCACTTCATACGTCACAGCTGAGATGGGCTGGGCACCTTGTACGCACGCCAAGCACAAGCTGCTGAAGAGACTCCTGTATGGTGAGCTTTGAGAAGGCTGGCGAAAAGGAGGTCGCCCGAAAAAGCGTTTTAAGGACAGCCTGAAGAAAACTCTGAGATGCTGTCAGGCAGATGAAGACAACTGGGAGAGCATCGGGGAAAACAAATCAGATTTGGGAAATGCAGTATTTGTAGGCGTTACTTAAGGAGAAAGTCACCGTTTGCAGACAGGGCAAACCAATCGCATGAATCGGAAGGAAAATGCAGCGAGGCTACGCTCACTCGTAGCAGAAGCCCTTGTGTGCATACAATGTGATAGATCATTCCGGGCCCGAAATGGACTGTTTGACCACATGAGGGCCAGTAAACACCGCACAGAAACATGTCAGAGAGTACAGAAACAAAACAAAAAAGAACACAATAAAACAAGGATGATGTCGGTGGTCGTCCTCGACAACGATGGACAGTTATATTCTTTCCTACCCTTTATTATCCCTTTTCTGGTACTTCAACGCCTCTACGATGAGAGCCGCATAGAATGGTATTACGGGCCAGATTTGGTCCGCGGGATACGAGTTTGAGACTCGGATGGCAAGGGATTACCGTTCTGTATACACGTTTATCGTATGTTATGAACAGATGGTCTTTGTTAGGAAAAGGTCGAGCAAAATAGCTCAGGAAAGTGGCGAAATAATCCACACATTCTTTTTTAAAACGGACGAATTACAGTAAAGCGTAGGTTGTTACAACGGCATTGGGAGAGTTAATGTTACATCTTGTTAGTGGGGCTATCCTGGTTAAGAAATATGAATTTGAGAACGTGTTCCGGCGTACCTGTCATGAGAGGTTAAGTTAAGAGTTTAACATCGAGGTAACCGGGCAGGAAGCAGAAGGCAAGGTAAGTTTGACATCTTGTGTGTAGGAATACAGAACGAGCACTCTTACGTGCGAGTGCTAATTCTTTATGTCTATTCAGAGATCATAAGTCTTTATGTACTTTCAGTAGAAGAATGTTTTCTTCTGGGGCACTGGAAACTAACATGAGGAAATAAGTCAAGAGAATTGGTGCAGCAGGCTCAGAACGGCAGAGCTTTCTGTACATTGTTGAAGGCCTGTGCCACTGATGTTTTACTGCAGTCACTCACTCGTGTATTTGGTTGACGTCACGTTTACTGCATTCACTCACTCGTGTATTTGGTTGACGTCACGTTTACTGCATTCACTCACTCGTGTATTTGGTTGACGTCACGTTTACTGCATTTACTCACTCACTTACTCGTGTATTTAGTTGACTTTACGCTTACCGCAGTCACTCACTCGTGTATTAAGTTACGTCGCGATTCCAGCAGAAGCTAACTCATGGATTTAGTTAACGTCTCGTTTACTGCAGTCACTCCCTCATGGATTTAGTTGACGTCACGTTTACTGCAGTCACTCACTCATAGATTTAGTTTACGTCTCATTTACCGCAGTCACTCACTCGTAGATTTAGTTGACGTCTCGTTTACTGCAGTCACTCCCTCATGGATTTAGTTTACGTCTGATTTACCGCAGTCACTCACTCATGGATTTAGTTGACGTCTCGTTTACTGCAGTCACTCCCTCATGGATTTAGTTTACGTCTGATTTACCGCAGTCACTCACTCATAGATTTAGTTGACGTCTCGTTTACTGCAGTCACTCACTCATGGATTTAGTTGACGTCACGTTTACTGCAGTCACTCACTCATGGATTGAGTTGACGTCTCGTTTACTGCAGTCACTCACTCATGAATTTAGTTGACGTCTCGTTTACTGCAGTCACTCACTCATGGATTTAGTTGACGTCTCGTTTACTGCAGTCACTCACTCATGGATTTAGTTGACGTCTCGTTTACTGCAGTCACTCACTCATGGATTTAGTTGACGTCTCGTTTACTGCAGTCACTCACTCATGGATTTAGTTGACGTCACGTCTACTGTAACATATTGTTGTTATTTGTGCCCCCGTAACCTATTGCTGGCGCAGTTTTCATCTAGCCGAATCTCGTTGTCTAGTATTTGGTAGACATTTTTCTTGAGATAATATGTCGACTGCTTTTGCTTTTATTGTTTTTGTTATCCAGTTCGGATAAATGCTTTTTAGCGCCAAATCGCCGGTTTCACACCATGACAACCCGTCAAAGAACTCTGGTTAATTTCCACCCAGAGTAACCTCCCTTGCTCAAAATGGCGGAGATCTGATAACTGCGAAAGAGCATAGTTACAAAACGCGTCTGTACACGTGACACGAGAACAATCTTGAAGTTGAAGAGTTTTGTCGAGGGTGACATGCTAATTTGATAAAGCTAGAAGATAACATCCTCCCGATTTCTAGTCAACTCCTCCCAACACCAGCACAAACAAATGGGACAATGGATAGCTAAAAAGAAAGAGTTGAGTACATCAATAATTAGCAGGATTCTGTCTTCCTCTCTCGCATGAATATTAATTTGTTTATCTTTTCTATGTCTCCGTGAATGCTACTATCATCTTTCTCCATCACCCTCTTGTATCCCCCCCCCCCCCATTTGCCACCTCCTTCCCCATTAGCCTGTCTCCCTCCCTAAACATATGCCTCCCTATCCATTTGTGTCATTATTCCCTCCTCCCCCTATCGATCTTCATCCTTGTCTCTATCCATATCGTTCCTTCCCCCTATCCATCTCCCTCTGCCTTTACCTATCCATCTAACTCCTTCGTAATCACTGACCTCCTCCTCATCATCAATGATGTAATCCTACCCTCAACTATTTTACCCCCATATTCCATCTCTCTCTCCCTTAACTGCCACCCATCACTCCTGATTACTTCCCATCTCTATTTTATCTTCTATTACCGACCGGCAAGTAACCAGTACTTGTCCTCCTCCTCCAAGATCTAGTAACTCTGTCGCAGCATCATCTCTGTACTCCCGTAAAGCTCTGCCGCAGCATCACCTCTCATCTCCCGTAAAGCTCTGCATCCCCTCTCCACTCCCGTAAAGCTCTGCCGCAGTATCACCTCTCATCTCCCGTAAAGCTCTGCATCCCCTCTCCACTCCCGTAAAGCTCTGCCGCAGCATCACCTCTCCACTCCCGTAAAGCTCTGCCGCAGCATCACCTCTCATCTCCCGTAAAGCTCTGCATCACATCTCCACTCCCGTAAAGCTCTGCCGCAGCATCACCTCTCCACTCTCGTAAAGCTCTGCATCATCTCTCCACTCCCGTAAAGCTCTGCCGCAGCATCACCTCTCCACTCTCGTAAAGCTCTGCATCATCTCTCCACTCCCGTAAAGCTTTGCATCACCTCTCCACTCCCGTAAAGCTCTGCCGCAGCATCACCTCTCATCTCCCGTAAAGCTCTGCATCACCTCTCTACTCCCGTAAAGCTCTGCCGCAGCATCACCTCTCCACTCTCGTAAAGCTCTGCATCATCTCTCCACTCCCGTAAAGCTCTGCCGCAGCATCATTTCTCCACTCGCGTAAAGCTCTGCCGCAGCATCATATCTCCAATCGCGTAAAGCTCTGCCGCAGCATCATCTCTCCACTCCTGTAAAGCTCTGCCGCAGCATCACATCTCCACTCCCGTAAAGCTCTGCCGCAGCATCATATCTCCACTCCCGTAAAGCTCTGCCGCAGCATCATATCTCCACTCCCGTAAAGCTCTGCCGCAGCATCATATATCCACTTCCGTAAAGCTCTGCCGTCTTCTTTATTTCTTTGCCTCTCACATGTTACCAAACTCAACCTCTTCTCCTTTGCAACTTCACTAACTATACTATGTACTCTTTCATCTAACTCTCCATACTCATTCTGACTATCAGCTGTTCCTCCTCCAAACCTAAGCTGAACGAATTGTCTATCGCATCAAACGAAAGCATTCTATCATGTCACAAAAGATGTCTCGAGACAGTCGAAATAAAGACACAAAAGGTGGCCCCAAACCCGCATATTTTTGACTTCATGTATGGCACAGCATAGTAGTGCCGCTATGTGAAATAAACACATTCACGACATTTGTGACGAAGTAGGGTGCAGTGGGGTATTGGCAGCAAAACACAGTACAAACAATGTATCTTGCCTAAGAAAACAATAGGTAGAGGGAAGAAAGTACAAAGCCTAAACTTTTATCTCGCCAAAATCAACATATGTCTGTGAGTGTTACCACAGCCCGAACGGGATGCAGAGAATAGTAACACTGTAAACTGTCAGGCAAGTCGCGAGGAGCGATTTCGAATGGTTGGCCACTGGGCCAGCATTCTTTTTCATGGAGAAACTATCGCTCAGGTCACCAACACATGCATGGACACAACATAGAAGTCAGACTAAGTTAAGTCAGGCTAAGTTAGGTCAGGCTGAGTCAAGTCAGGTTAAGTCAAGTCCAGCTAAGTCAGGTAGGCCAAGTCAAGTCATGCCAAGTGAAGTCAGGCCAAGTCAAGTCAGACCAAGTTAAGTCAGACCAAGTCATGTCAGACCAAGTCAAGTCAGACCAAGTCAAGCCAGGCCAAGTCAAGTCAAGTCAGGCCAAGTCAAGTCAGGCAAAGTCAAGCCAGGCCAAGTCAAGTCCATCTAAGTCAGGTAGGCCAAGTCAGGTCATGCCAAGTCTAGTCAGGCCAAGTCAAGTCAGGCCAAGTCAAGCCAGGCTAAGTCAAGTCAGGCGAAGTCAAGTCCAGCTGTATAAGTCACTAAAACAAAAACTATATCTCTTCTTTGCCGAGGGCTCAACCTCATCGACACGGGTTTCTCCATATGGCTGCGTCTCTCTCCACAGAACAGTATCCGCCTGCCGAGAGCACCACACAAAGCACAAACTCAGTAGCTCAAGCCATAAAACCAGGGATCTCCACAAAAATTGCCATCATGAAGCGACCGTAGCAGCTCGAATTCGAACCCCGACCGTCTGAACATGATATCTATGCCGTTATAACACGACTAGAAAGTCGACGACTTACACTTGTGTTCACAGAAACGTGGTGTTGTTTTCCGTCTGGACTTGTTATTTCGTTCTTTTTGTGTGATTTCTTCCATCCGTTTATCCTGGTCTGGACGCCGGCTGAATGGCACTACGCTTATACCTGTGACGTATTTCACGGGTTAGTTCTGCCGGTTTACCTACATGAATTTGGCATGTGGGAATTTTAGATGCTACTATGATGAGTTCAATACAGCTGGGAAGAGATGCCAGACCCACTCACAAGCTGAGTGTTGTCCATACGACCTCTTGTGGTTATCGAAAAGGCACGACAAACTGCGTTAGATGCCATCCCACCTTTCTACCCTGCGGGTTACATGTTTACGGAAAGGCTTCGGTGGTAACCCTGAGGCAAAATCTGCATCCTATGCTATCTCCAGTCGTCTCGATGAATGTCTTGCCACTAACAAAAGGTAGCTTAGGCTCTGTGAGTGAGGTTGACAAAAAGGCGCAGTTTCTTCCTCACTTTAATCCAAATACCCGCGCAAGTCACTCATTTCAGCGGACACAGCAAGAGATACGACTGTCCACACGGCTGAACAAAGGGAGTGGTCTTCATCACTTGTGATGGACAACTATTATTAGTAGGTGGTTCGAATAGAGACATTTACAAAATGAAATAAAAGAAATGGATTGGAAAATCAAAAAGAATACAAGTCTAATCCAAAAATGACAACCTTGAACTTCAATGCGAAGTCAGACCTGTTGTATGGCCAAGAAACACAGACAACAACACAAATATCAACCAAAGCAAGGCACAGACTTTTATAAATGTGCGCTCGCGCAGAATACAGGAAGTGAAATGGAATGAAAAGATCCCTGTAATAGATCTGAGGGGAAGAGTCGGGCAGATACCGATGGAGGAGAACATGAAGAGAGGAGGCGTTTGGGTAGGCCATGCATTAAGGAAACCACCTGATAGCAATACTATATCCCTGTTCCGGAACCACAGGAGCAGGTAAAATAGAGGCAGTTCTACCAATTCGTGACGGAAAGTGCTTTACACAAATATCAAAGAGAGTGAGACAAGGTGGACTGACCTGGCGTTAGTAGTCTGACCTGGTGTAGGTGGCCTGACCTGGCGTAGGTGGCCTGACCTGGCGTAGGTGGCCTGACCTGACGCAGGTGGCCTGACCTGGCGTAGGTAGACCGTCACGGGAAAAGGTTCGTGTTTGCTCATGCTGATACTATTTTTTTTAAAAAAAGGTTAGTTACCCACCGCAAGCGAGGATGTCGACGTTATCAGACGGTTTTGTCTTGATGATGTAACTTGCGCTGTATTTGGATTATAGTGAGGAGCAGGTTGCACTGGTCATCAAACTCACCTCTCTGGTCCCGAACTACCTTGGACCCGTGGTAAAACTTAAGTCAAGACGACTGGAGGTAACTCAGGATGCAGGTACTCTGGTCCAATTTCCTTGAAGATCAGGGGGTAGCTTGAAACCTGCGGGACTGGAACCCACGCCGTTTCCATTAATCGATTTAAGAGGCTAGTGCCTTACCTCACCCTGGTCACCTTCATTTCCCAGAATATTTCAGGTACCGAATATCTGAGGCTGGGTCGACCATAGGAGCCGATCTGCGTTAGGAAAATAGTCCTGCACCAATTAGGCTGAGATTGGTTTGATCAGCCACCTACGAACCCACTCTAGGATTGACAAATGACAATGTGGTACTCTTCGGAAACGATGGACAAATTATATCACATGTAACGTTTGGTTTTAACTGTCAGTTTCTGGTTTTCCTAAACACGCGTTGCGAGGCGAGCAAATGTAACAGCCGCTTCACCAATGCGAGTGTCAATCTCAGCGCTTAGAAAGTGTTTGTGATTGATGTGAGACCCCAGGTACGTGAATTAGTGCACACCTGTCAAGTCATACTTATCGATATTAATAGTTGGCGTTGGATCTACTTCCTGTCCCAGCACATTTGTTTTGTTGAGACTTATTCAGAGACCAAAATCTGTGCAGGCCTGGGAGAGGCGATCTGAAGCTCTGGAGCTGCTGCTGACTAGTCAACAATTGCAGCATCTTCAGCAAACAGCAAGTCCCTGGTGCTCATATCCCTGATCTTAGTTTTGTCCTTGAGTTTTGCAAAACTAAATAGCGAGCCATGCAATCTAGACATATGGTAGATTTCTTTATTTCCGTTACACAATGCATGCTTCAGTATAGGAACACAGAGTATCGTGAACCAGTGCCGGGCCATGATATCTCCTTGTTTAGCATCACTGTCAATACCAAATGAATGTGATATGCTTCAGATTAAAAGTGGACGAACAGGTCTCAAGTCAGTATACCAATAGGGGAAGAAAGTCTTTGGCTGCGTGAAGTCTATCTTTCGCTACTTGAAGTGAATCTTTGGCTACGTGAAGTCTATCTTTCGCTACTTGAAGTGAATCTTTGGCTACGTGAAGTATATCTTTGGCTACTTGAAATCAATCTTTGGCTACACGAAGTCAATCTTTGGCTACGTGAAATCAATAATGGGCTACAGGAAGTCAATCTTTTGACACATTAAATCTTTGGCTTTGTGAAGTCAGCCTTGCAACGTGAAGTCAATCTTTGGCTATAAGAAGTCAATATGGCTACGTGAATTCATTCTGTCTACTTGATGTCAATCTTTGGCTACATGTAAAGATCAGATGCATCCTATTCCTTCCTTGTTTACGTCGTACAAAGAACTGTTAACTTATCATCTCATCATCAAAGCCTACTGTTTGCACAAACTGTGCTTACGTTACACTTGCAAATTGGTGAATGCGATACGGCACATGTATTTGTATCTCACGACAGAGGCAAACATACTTACTGCCGTCGGGGATCAAGTTTTAGAGAAATCATCAATTGATCAATCAACAATTTATTCAGCTCCAGTTGGAGCATAGATCTTCAACAAATACACGGCAAGTCAGCAAATGTTGACCTGTCTTTATCTATTGAGGTGTGTTTGTCTTACAGTTACTACATGATACAGTAGCCTGCCACGTGACCAACCATCCTTAGTCGTTATTTACAACATACCGGAGGGAGGGGGGAGGAAGGCTAACGTCTGGTCTGTCACAACATGCCGGGGGGGGGGGAGAGACTAGCTTCTGGTCAGTCACAACATGCCGGGTGGGGGGGGGGGGACTAGCTTCTGGTCAGTCACAACATGCCGGGTGGGGGGGGGGGGGAGACTAACGTCTGGTCAGCCACAACATGCCGGGTGGGGCGGGCGGGAGACTAACGTCTGGTCAGTTACAACATGCCGGGGGAGGGGAGACTAACGTCTGGTCAGCCACAACATGCCGGGTGGGGCGGGCGGGAGACTAACGTCTGGTCAGTTACAACATGCCGGGGGAGGGGAGACTAACGTCTGGTCAGTCACAACATGCTGGGAGAGGGCGACTAACGTCTGGTCAGTCACAACATGCCGGAGGAGGGAGACTAACGTCTGGTCAGTCACAACATGCCGGGGGAGGGAGACTAACGTCTGGTCAGTCACAACATGCCGGGGGGGGGGGGGGGGAGAGACTAACGTCTGGTCTGTCACAACATGCCGGGGGGGGGACTAGCTTCTGGTCAGTCACAACATGCCGGGAGAGGGAGACTAACGTCTGGTCAGTCACAACATGCCGGGGGGGGGGGGAGAGACTAACATCTGGTCAGTTACAACATGCCGGGGGGGGGGGAGGGGCGGGAGACTAACGTCTGGTCAGTCACAACATGCCGGGGGGGGGGGGAGTGACTAACGTCTTGTCAGTCACAAAATGTCGGGGGGGGGGGGGGGGAGACTAACGTCTGGTCAGCCACAACATACACATCCGACATGTTAGTCAGCGTCAGATAAAATATACTGGCCAAGACTTCCATGTAGCCCTCCCTAGAAAGGGACTGTTCTTCTTGGCAGTCTGTCTAACGAGTTGGGGGATCAACGTGATCCCCGTAGTAATAAGCGAAACGCAGATGTAGCCAAGCATAGCACAGCCGCCTGGAGTATCCCGGACCACATTGAACAGCCCGCTGGGATGGGAGGAAAGCTGCTGTAACCCGCCACTAAACTTCCTTTTCATGGAGGACAAAAGAGTAATCCTACTCGCTGTGGACAATCGCAATAACAACAATAACAGTATCAACAACAACAATATCAACAACCACAATAACAACAACAACATACATATCAAGTACAATGTTTCTATATTTGCTCCCCTTTTGGACCTCGGTAGCACTGGTGTTATTCATTGCACAAGGTGTAGTCTCATTTATGAGGTTGGGTGAACAGTTGCGTTCACTAACTGTATGTGAAGTACACATAAGCAGGTGGATAGACTGTCGTGAGTTCAGACCATGGATTTAATCTGGTCACATTCTCGAGAGATGCAAGCAGTTGAAACGCTTTACCGCACATATAATCTACTCCGGTTTCTAAACAGAAATGAGATGCACTGGTTTGGATCTGACCTAGAGCACAAAAATACTTCTCCTAATTTATGTTTACAAGGTGCAAGCTCTGTTTCATTTTGAATTAATTATATATCCTTTCTCCGCTGGGAGCGAAAAGTAATTAGGGTCAGGTGAAAATACTGATAAAGATTTACACATGCTTAATTTGTTTCACTCTCTCACTCCGTTGTGTTCTTGTTCGTGTTTTTCGAAACAGGCTGTGTCACTGTAGTCTGGACAACGAGGTGGGAATCCACACCGCAAACCCCATCTTAGTGAACTTAATTAGCAACTTCGCATTGGACTGCAGTCAGGAGGACTGCGGCCAATTCTCAGGTATATCTCGGGATGCAATAAGAGCCACTGTAACCTGATTCCAAAGACACGTCAGAAGTTAACTTCACACTAGTTAATTCCAACAGCAACATAAGCAACATCATTTTATTTTGGCTGCAAGCGAAGCATGGGGCCACCTCTACATCTGGCCCATTTACACGAAGCATGCATCCCAGAATTCGCAGTGATTGATTGATTAAGTAGCAGTGGTTTTAAATGATGAATTTTCAAGCTACGTGCACAATCATCTTGAATCAGATCGTCTTGAATCAGATCATCTTGAATCAGATCATCTTGAATCATATCGTACGTAGAATGTTACAGAGGTCATACCCTACTGCACCCGGGAAGGCCTTGAGGTGATTTATTGGACTACATTTTTCAAACCGCATTTGATAGATGCACAAGTGGAAATAGTTTCCCAGCACGCTTAGTTGGGCTCGGCTGCACAGTCATGTTACAGGTGATCAGTCTCCAAACAGACAATGTGCTCATTTATTCACTCGCGCTCTCTTGAGCCTAGGTAATGTTTCCACAGCAACTGTGCCAGCACCGATCGCTGCCTGACTGTTCTGAGTGTGTGTCCTCGGGCGAGGTTTCTCAACCTTTGTTTCGCGTAAAGTATCCAACAGTGCAAGGAGAACTGGTGATTAAATTAAAGTAGATTTTTTTACTAATCAACTGATCTCGCAGTTGTTGACAGAGATCGACAGGCCATGCACGCACAAGTGAACATTAGCCGACTTGGTTATCTTAAGATAGGCAAACCCCTCGTTATCAAATTAGTGATGCGCATAAAGTATGACATTTATTCTCGCAGCAGACGACCAACATCTCCACTGCAATTAAAAATGGATTGAGGATTCGCTAAAAGATGATAACGGTAAACCACATTCAGTGTTGGGCCTCCACTCCGCCATATTTGAAAGACAGGTTCATGTTGTTCTACGCTACTCGTCTTGAGTTGCCTATTAACATTTCTTTGGTGGCTGGTTACGGTGGCTCTTCTTACACCCCGAGACGTGATTGGTCATTCTTGTGGTGCGATGTGATGCTCCTCAGAAAACTTACCACTATGAAGATGACAGTGTCATTTCCCACCTCGTTGTGTAGTCTGCTGGGACACATATTGTTTGCAGGCGAACGTCCGAGGATGCCAGGTAAGATCTCATTAGCACGTTCCAGCTGTCGCTGGCCTGAAATGGCGTCCTATCAGTTTGTTTCAGCCGACCCTGACCTGAAATGGCGTCCTATCAGTTTGTTTCAGCCGACCCTGACCTGAAATGGCGTCCTATCAGTTTGTTTCAGCCGACCCTGACCTGAAATGGCGTCCTTTCAGTTTGTTTCAGCCGACCCTGACCTGAAATGGCGTCCTATCAGTTTGTTTCAGCCGACACTGACCTGAAATGGCGTCCTATCAGTTTGTTTCAGCCGACCCTGACCTGAAATGGCGTCCTAGCAGTTTGTTTCAGCCGACCCTGACCTGAAATGGCATTTGTCAGGGAGTATAGGAGTTAGAATCAGCAGCTTATTTGCTGGAGCTAAAATTAGTTGTGGCAGGGACAGCATATATAACTCAGACGAGAACAGTTCAATTATAGTTCAGTCCTGGTGGTCTTCGAGTTAGTGAGACGGTCGTGTCGTAGAGAATGATAAAATGAAAATGTGGGCGAGGGCGGTATAGTCCGACCCATTTGGTTATAGTATCCGGTGCCAGAGTGCGCGCGGGGGAGCTAGGCGATAATCGGACATCAGGTTGTCACATTTAGAATGACAGAGGGACAAGTAATCATGACAGTCAATATGATTGAAAGGGAAAGTAGATGGGTAAGACCTACTGCTGATCAGTCAACGGGGGAAGGAGCAGAGTACCTCGTAACCACCGCCATCTTTGTTTAGGCAGAGCTAAATGGGCTATAAAAATAGAAGACTAAAGACTAAAGACAGAGAGGCAGAACTTAACAGAAATGTGATCTCACTATACATCAGAGGCAATTGCACTACTGCCCATTGGCGCGAATGGTGGACTTCCTGTAAAGCAATACGAGAAGAAAATTTGTTCACTTTAAATTCGGAAAACATATCTGTAGTATTAACAGATATCATGCACTTGCTGGTCTGTTGAAACTGAGGGATAACAGATTGTACGCCCGCTTCAGTTCGGAAAACGTATCTGTAGTTGTCACAGATATATGTCTTATGATCAGCTGTGTGAGTGAGAAAAATAGCTCATGTCTAAACGTACGAACAAAGTGTAAGGGATACACCTAAATGCGCATTCTCACAGATTTGGTTAATTCACTGCTAATGACAGATTGCTTCGGAAAAACGTTTTCTGAATCATAGCAGTCGACCATAGCCCCTTAATCGAATGTGGTTTAGCCTGAATCCGCATGGATCACACCTACAAGCATAGCAAGATGCTAATATTGCACAGCAAAGGAGCGACATCCGCCAGAGATAAAGCTCATCACCAACTGCCAGGAGGCACACGTGACTACAAAATAAAGAGTTGGTTATTCAGTGTAGTACAAGATCGTATAGATTGTCATATACGTTAGGATAGACTAAAGGATTGGGTTTATAGTTCCAGGGATTCCATTCAAGCTCATGCTAACATTCCCTGAGAAAGATTGGCTGACATTTAATTAGTTTAGTTTTAATCACGATGTAACAAATACTTCGGTTGATACCGTTATTGTGTGTAAAGTAAGACATAAGAGAACTGCGATCACACGTACACATACAATACAGAAATCATAGATGTTGTTTCTGCTCTGTTCCTGACTTCCTGGTTTTATTTATGTTTATCTCGGAACTCTCTTCCCATTGTGTGTTTTGGTCTTCCTCTACTTCCTTCACCCAGAAGAATCCAGAACAGAGATCATCTTGCGATGCTATCACGCGCGTGCGCGCACACACACACACACACACACACACACACACACATATATATATATATATATATACACACACACTCAAACACGCGAGAGGTCACGTGCCCAGAGGGTCAATAGGAAACAAAAAGAAGCCAATTTAAATTCATCATCAATAAATAATTAGTTCGCGAACTAATGAACATTCGCCCAGTTGCCCATGCTTAGCCAAGATGTTGCCTATTTTGAGTCTTCACAGTTTGCAGCTTTTACTGCAATACACGTCCTCAGACGTTAGCGTCTTTTGCTGCAATACACGTCCCCAGACGTTACCGTCTTTTGCTGCAACAGAATACGAGGTGAGGAGAGGACGCTGGATAAGGATTGGACACACATTACGGAAACATTAATAGCATTACCAGGCAGACTCTGTTGTGGAATCCCCAGGGCAAGAGAAGTCGAGCAAGACCTGAATACACACGGAGAAGGGTGCTCGAGGCAAATATAAAAAACAGAAACAGGGAAGGTCTGCACACAGCTCGAGTCGATGGCTCGGGATAGGAGCTTTTTGCATGCATTTGTTGATAATCTGTGTTCCTGCGGGAACTGCATTGGTTTTTATTGATTGAATTAACCGTTACAGCCGAACGGCCAATGTGAAAACAGAGGAAGACAAGTCAAGTATGCATTCGGTACATGGGATAGTTCTTTTTCAATTAAGTTAATGTACACAAGTCTGTTCTGCTGTATCAAGCATCGATGTCAGTGCACTCCAGGCAAACCATAGGTTCTCAGTCTCGTTCAGCAAATGGCATCAGTTTATAAACTGATGGGTCCGTTAGCCTGCTGATTGTATACACTCACACAAGAGTGACGGTACAGTGAGTCCCATCCCACTGTAACATTCAATGCAATGAGGCGAAAGACAGAGTAGCGAAAGAAAGTGAATGGTTGCCCCAACTAGATTCAAGTGTGACCTTCGAAGAGTCTAAAAGGTGTATTAGGGCCAGATACATTGACAAATGGGAAAGAAAGCATACTGGCTACACAACAAATGACGCTTATTAGCAGTTGAACAGAAGAGAGCAGGTGGTGGTCTTCAGACTGCACACAGGCCACAACAGACTGAGGTACCATCTATTCATTTAAATGGTCACAGGTGCTACTGACGAATGCATCCATGATACTGGAAAAATTACCCCTGAACATCTGCGGTATAATTGCCCGACATACGAGATCTAGGTTAAACACATATGGCCATCACCAGTGTCAACGATAGACAACCTCTATGGCAGCGTGGATAGCCTCAGAATGACAGTTGCTTTCTTTGAACAAATTGAAGTTGACGTTTGACAGCGCACGAAGAAGCAGTGCTCACTCCGTCTCCATCTTCTCCTGTGCTCTGCTCGACTAACGCCATCCCGATTACAAACATGATAATGTGCCAGTTACAACAGAAATTAGAACGAGTCAGTTTTTACAAAAAGATACACATTTAACGTACATTTCGACCAAAAGGTCTTCATCTGGGATTGAGATATCCCATTACTTTCGATGGTGTTGTCAATTCATGACGTGTGAAAGAGATCTTTATCTAATTGTGTCACTCTTTTTCTTTCCGTATCTCTCTTTCTCTGTTTCTCTCTCTCTCTCTCTCTCTCTCTCTCTCTCTCTGTCTCTCTCTCTTTCTCTGTGTGGTATTCGTTTAAAATGTGTTTGTCAGCAAATGGGCATGAAGGCGAGTGCCAAGTTAGTAGCGGGTTAGGAAAAACCTTGGACAGTGTGGAAAAAACATGTTGCCTCTTGCAAAGTCCTAATTTCACAACATTGTCTAGATGGTAACAGTTACAGACCTATCTTGTCTAAACACGAGATATTGTCTAGATGGTAACAGTTACAGACCTATCTTGTCTAAACACGGAATATTGTCTAGATGGTAACAGTTACAGACCTATCTTGTCTAAACACGAGATATTGTCTAGATGGTAACAGTTACAGACCTATCTTGTCTAAACACGAGATATTGTCTAGATGGTAACAGTTACAGACCTATCTTGTCTAAACACGAGATATTGTCTAGATGGTAACAGTTACAGACCTATCTTGTCTAAACACGGAATATTGTCTAGATGGTAACAGTTACAGACCTATCTTGTCTAAACACGAGATATTGTCTAGATGGTAACAGTTATAGACCTATCTTGTCTAGACACGAGAGATTGTCTAGATGGTAAAAGTTACAGACATATCTTGTCTAGACACGAGAGATTGTCTAGATGGTAACAGTTATATACCCATCTTGTCTAGACACGAGATATTGTGTAGATGGTAACAGTTACAGACATATCTTGTCTAGACACGAGAGATTAAACGGCAAGAGAAACAATCCATTTCACTAACAGTAGCAGTAGTTGCCCTTCGCGATCAAAGATGATGACAGCAACACATTAGCGTTGGTAGCCAGGGCAACATGCGGATCTGAGCAGCCTATCGCACGAGTGACACACGTAGGCGGTGGTGGTAGCCGGGGCAACACGCGGATCTGTGCAGCCGGGGTTTCCTGAGAGGGTATCTTTCGGACCTTGCTGACTTTTCGCCTATCTTTCTCTGTGTCAGTGAGATGAGTACTCGTATCATTGAACAGAGCCAGACTGAGAGGTCCGATAAGCGACGCCAAGAACCGACTTAAGCGAATGTTTGCATCTGACTGTCCGATGAGCTCGTCTATCTTGAGTGCATCAACATATTACACACATGCGCAGACACACACATGCACACACACACACACGCACACACACACATGCGCACACACACACATGGACATACACAAACATGCACATACACACACGCACGTACCCCCACACACACACACACACACACTCGCACACACACACACACACACACACGCGCGCACACATACACACACAAACTACAAACAAACAACATACTATTTGTGAACCAGTACCATCTCACAACAAGACACACGATGACTCCAAGTGAACGATGAACTCAAAAAGATCGATAACAAAACTTGGCTCTAGACAAGAAGGGAACAATGCCCAACATACTTGGCTCTAGACAAGAAGGGAACAATGCCCAACATACTTGGCTCTAGACAAGGAGGGAACAACGCCAAACACAAAATACTTGGCTCTAGACAAGGATGCAACAATGCCCAACATACTTGGCTCTAGACAAGAAGGGAACAACGCCCGACACAACATACTTGGCTCTAGACAAGAAGTGAACAATGCCCAACATACTTGGCTCTAGACAAGAAGTGAACAATGCCAAACATACTTGGCTCTAGACAAGAAGTGAACAATGCCCAACATACTTGGCTCTAGACAAGCAGGAACAACGCCCGACACAACATACCTGGCTCTAGACAAGGAGGAAACAACGCCCAACATACTTGGCTCTAGACAAGGATGGAACAATGCCCAACATACTTGGCTCTAGACAAGAAGTGAACAATGCCCAACATACTTGGCTCTAGACAAGCAGGAACAACGCCCGACACAACATACCTGGCTCTAGACAAGGAGGGAACAACGCCCAACATACTTGGCTCTAGACAAGGAGGGAATAACGCCCAACATACTTGGCTCTAGACAAGCAGGGAACGACGCCCAACATACTTGGCTCTAGACAAGGAGGGAACAATGCCAAACATACTTGGCTCTATAGAAGGTGGGAAAAACGCCCAACATACTTGGCTCTAGATACGAAAGCACATCACCAACGATGCTTTACGACACAAGTGCACTGTTAATGTGAAAACCAATGTTTCATTTTATAACAAAAACTGTACTTTATTTTTAACACAAAAGACAAAAAACCGCTCAGGAACTTTGTACTCTTCCAGAGGTCAAAAGTAAGGAAGCGCTGGCATGGATCTACACACATGACGTCACGGACCAGTGCACCTGAGACGTCTACAGGTAAGAAAGTGGCAATAGTGAAAGAGATGAAATATAGAGGTGGAAAGGTGCTTGTTTAAAAATGGGACATGAACTTTATGTTCTGATCTAACCTTCAAACCTGCATCACTTTTACGATTTGTCTGTGTCACAAAAATTGAACAAACAGTTGAAAAACCGGTAGGAGGCGCTGATATATATATATATATATATATATATATATATATATATATATATATATATATATATATACGAGGCATGTTCAGATGAAACGGACTTAACTGCACCAAGTGAAAATGCGTACGATGCGCATGATGGCGTCACTTCTGGTGTAAACAGCGCATACCAACCGTTAAGTCTGCCGAATTTCATTATCCCCGATTCAGTTTCCTTATAAGGCCATAGAAAACATGGCGGGTGTGATAGGGAATCCGCCCAGAGTTGATCTGCGAGCGGTGATTTGGTTTCTAGAAGCTGAAGGATGTTGACCAGTTGACATTCATCGCAGAATGCAGGCAGTGTATGGTGACAAAAGTGTGTCGAAGACAACAGTGAAGAACTGGACAACGATGTTTAAGGAAGGACGTGAGTTAACGAAAGATCTTCCGAGACCAGGTCAGGCGCATATTGTTGCGTCAGAAGATGCCATCGTTAAAATTGATGCAGCAATTCGGGTGGACCGTCGCCGGAGCTTACGTTCGCACGCGCACGGAATATGCGTCTTATTCTGCTTGTGTGGAAATGGTTCCATTTTTGTGCCTGTCTCGCTTAGACAGTCCAATTCTCGCATTTTCTCTTGAATAGACAAACTCTCGCACAGGCAGTCAAACTATAGCAAAACCAGTCAAACTCTCGCATAGACAGTGAAACTCTCGCATAGGCCTTCACACTCTCGCATACGTATAACAGGATTGGGAGATAGCAGCTCGGTAGACCTTGACCTTTCTCTTGGCGCTAATGACCCGACGATCCCATACTGTCGCAAGCATTCTATCGAAGGCTGCACTGGTCTTCATTAATCTACTTGCCACCTCGTCGCCCAGGTTGACGGTTGGTGACAGTTAGGTAGGTGGACTTGTACACATCTTTCACGATCTATTCATTTACTTTGATTTGTGGCTGTGTGTATCCTGTACCAGAAGTTGGTTGGTGCATAACTTCAGTTTTGTAAAGATTTATGACCAGTCCGAAGTTGATGCATGCAGCCGATCCATGTTCTCCTGCATTTCCCGCTCTTGCTATTCACAGCACTGTCGTTAGCAAATACAAGTTCATGGATCATGTCGCCTGCTACTCTGGTTTTTGCTCCCATTCTGCGAGCATTGAGGAGCCTGTCGTCCAAGTGGTATCTGATGGTACGTCAGATTTGGCTGTTCTAAAAGCATCCGACATCTTGGCTGAGAACATGGTTGGGGCGAGCAAACAGTCTTGTTTTACACCGTTAAACGTCCTGGAAGTTTCTCCGTTTTCCGGCACACGAGCACGCATGCCTCATGGAGTTGTTTCACCATTGTGATAAACTTGGTGGGACAGCCGAACTTTGAGATTACCATCCACAATCCACCTCTGCCTACCGTGTCGAATGCCTTAGTGAGGTCGATAAACAATAAACGATATGCTATGCTCCTGGCATGCTTCCTGTATCTATCGCGCAGAGAAGATCATGTCAACATTTTCCCGTCCGGTTCTGAAGCCACACTGATTCTTTGGAAGGTGATGGTCTTGATCAATATGCTTGCTTAGCCGATTTAATTTGAGGTCTGCTAGAATATTTCTGGCGACGTATTATAGGGATATTCCACGGTGATAATCACAGATCTGATGGTTTCCTTTCCTATTTTATATATAGACGATTTAAGAATCTTTAAATTCCTGCGGGGTTCTCTCCTCAGCCCAGATGACGCTGAATAGTTTACTGATCTTGCTAGTAAGGCAAGGGTCATCTGTCTTATAGATCTCTGCTAGTATTTCATCCGCGTCAGGGGCTTTTCCCATCGAAAGTGAAATTATGGTCTTGTTAAATGTTTTCTGGGTGATGATCCCGTCCATCATCATGTTTGTTTGCACCTGTATCATCCGTGTTTGCACCTGTGTCATCCATGTTTTCACCTGTGTCATCCGTGTTTGCACCTGTGTCATCCGTGTTTGCACCTGTGGCATCCGTGTTTACACCTGTGTCATCCGTGTTTGCACCTGTGTCATCCGTGTTTTCACCTGTGTCATCCGTGTTTGCACCTGTGTCATCCGTGTTTGCACCTGTGGCATCCGTGTTTACACCTGTGGCATCCGTGTTTACACCTGTGGCATTCGTGTTTACACCTGTGGCATCCGTGTTTGCACCCCTGGCATCCGCTGGATGGCTTCTTCGCTTATAGCTGATGGGTAATTGAGAATATCGCAGAAGTGTTCTGCCCATCTATCAAGTTTCTGGGACTAATCTGTTAACAATATCCCATTGGTATAGCGGATTTGCTGTCCACAACAGGATTGCGGGCCGAAAGAGTTTTCAGGGCTTCAAAGAAAAGTTTGGCATCATAGCGCTTTGCAAACTCTTCTATTTATTTAGCCTTTCTGTTGAGTCAGGTGTCCAATTATTGAGACAGGTGTCCTGTATTTGTCTACTATTGAACCAGGTGTCCAGTTGTTGAGCCTCGTGTCCAGTTGTTGAGCCAGGTGTCCTGTATTTGTCTACTATTGAACCAGGTGTCCAGTTGTTGAGCCTCGTGTCCAGTTATTCAGCCAGGTGTCCTGTAGTTGTCTAAGCCTTGACTGCAGGGATTTACGAGAATTTGAGAATACAGTTTTCTTGGATTGGGATGTTGTGTCTCTTTGATGGACAATATGCGCATCGTGCTTTGCATCTGAAGATTTGTATTTCTGCCTCATTCTCATCGATCCAGTCCTTGTGTTTGCGTCTAGGTGGACCAAAGGGCTCCACATACACGCACACACACACACACACACACACACACACACACACACACATACAGAGGTGGACCAAAAGGCTCCACACACACACACACATACAGAGGTGGACCAAAAGGCTACACACACACACACACACACACACACATACAGAGGTGGACCAAAACGCACCACACACACATACACACACACAGACACAGACACACAAACACAGAAACACACACACACACACACACACACACACATACGACCCTCTGTAGACCATTCACGGACCACCTAGTAGACCACCAATCGAGGACCCCCTTAAGCTATACAGAATACCCGTGGTAAGATTTAGGTGTGGAGAGAGTCAGGTGTGGTGAGAGTCAGGTGTGGTGAGAGTCAGGTGTGGTGAGAGTCAGGTGTGAGAGTCAGGTGTGGTGAGAGTCAGGTGTGGTGAGAGTCAGGTGTGGTGAGAGTCAGGTGTGGAGAGAATCAGGTGTGGTGAGAGTCAGGTGTGGTGAGAGTCAAGTGTAGTGAGAGTTAGACGTGGAGAGAGTCAGGTTTGGATATAGTTGGGTGTGGAGAGAGTCAAGTGGAGAGAGTCAGGTGTTGTGAGAGTCAGGTGTGGTGAGAGGTGTGGAGAGAGTCAGGTATGGAGAGAGTTAGGTGTGGAGAGAGTTAGGTGTGGTGAGAGTTAGGTGTGGTGAGAGTTACGTGTGGAGAGAGTTAGGTGTGGTGAGAGTTAGGTGTGGAGAGAGTTAGGTGTGGTGAGAGTTAGGTGTGCTGAGAGAGTTAGGTGTGGAAAGAGTTAGGTGTGGAGAGAGTTAGGTGTGGTGAGAGTTAGGTGTGCTGAGAGAGTTAGGTGTGGTGAGAGGTGTGGTGAGAGTTAGGTGTGGTGAGAGTTAGGTGTGGAGAGAGTCAGGTGTGGTGAGAGAGCTAGGTGTGGTGAAGTTAGGTGTGGAGAGAGTTAGGTGTGGTGAGAGGTGTGGAGAGAGTTAGGTGTGGTGAGAGTTACGTGTGGAGAGAGTTAGATGTGGTGAGAGTTAGGTGTGGAGAGAGTTAGGTGTGGAGAGAGTCAGGTGTGGTGAGAGAGCTAGGTGTGGTGAAGTTAGGTGTGGAGAGAGTTAGGTGTGGTGAGAGGTGTGGAGAGAGTTAGGTGTGGTGAGAGTTAGGTGTGGAGAGAGTTAGGTGTGGTGAGAGGTGTGGAGAGAGTTAGGTGTGGTGAGAGTTAGGTGTGGAGAGAGTCAGGTGTGGAGAGAGTTAGATGTGGTGAGAGTTAGGTGTGCTGAGAGAGTTAGGTGTGGTGAAGTTAGGTGTGGAGAGAGTTAGGTGTGGTGAGAGGTGTGGAGAGAGTTAGGTGTGGTGAGAGTTAGGTGTGGAGAGAGTCAGGTGTGGTGAGAGTTAGATGTGGTGAGAGTTAGGTGTGCTGAGAGAGGTAGGTGTGGTGAGAGTTAGGTGTGGTGAGAGTTAGGTGTGGTGAAGTTAGGTGTGGAGAGAGGTAGGTGTGGTGAGAGTCAGGTGTGGAGAGAGTTAGGTGTGGTGAGAGTTAGGTGTGCTGAGAGAGTTAGGTGTGGTGAAGTTAGGTGTGGAGAGAGTTAGGTGTGGTGAGAGGTGTGGAGAGAGTTAGGTGTGGTGAGAGTTAGGTGTGGAGAGAGTCAGGTGTGGTGAGAGTTAGGTGTGGAGAGAGTCAGGTGTGGTGAGAGTTAGGTGTGGAGAGAGTTAGGTGTGGTGAGAGTTAGGTGTGGAGAGAGTTAGGTGTGGAGAGAGTCAGGTGTGGTGAGAGAGCTAGGTGTGGTGAAGTTAGGTGTGGAGAAAGTTAGGTGTGGTGAGAGGTGTGGAGAGAGTTAGGTGTGGTGAGAGTTACGTGTGGAGAGAGTTAGATGTGGTGAGAGTTAGGTGTGGAGAGAGTTAGGTGTGGAGAGAGTCAGGTGTGGTGAGAGAGCTAGGTGTGGTGAAGTTAGGTGTGGAGAGAGTTAGGTGTGGTGAGAGGTGTGGAGAGAGTTAGGTGTGGTGAGAGTTAGGTGTGGAGAGAGTTAGGTGTGGTGAGAGGTGTGGAGAGAGTTAGGTGTGGTGAGAGTTAGGTGTGGAGAGAGTCAGGTGTGGAGAGAGTTAGATGTGGTGAGAGTTAGGTGTGCTGAGAGAGTTAGGTGTGGTGAAGTTAGGTGTGGAGAGAGTTAGGTGTGGTGAGAGGTGTGGAGAGAGTTAGGTGTGGTGAGAGTTAGGTGTGGAGAGAGTCAGGTGTGGTGAGAGTTAGATGTGGTGAGAGTTAGGTGTGCTGAGAGAGGTAGGTGTGGTGAGAGTTAGGTGTGGTGAGAGTTAGGTGTGGTGAAGTTAGGTGTGGAGAGAGGTAGGTGTGGTGAGAGTCAGGTGTGGTGAGAGTTAGATGTGGTGAGAGTTAGGTGTGCTGAGAGAGTTAGGTGTGGTGAGAGGTGTGGAGAGAGTTAGCTGTGGAGAGAGTCAGGTGTGGAGAGAGTCAGGTGTGGAGAGAGTTAGATGTGGTGAGAGTTAGGTGTGCTGAGAGAGTTAGGTGTGGTGAAGTTAGGTGTGGAGAGAGTTAGGTGTGGTGAGAGGTGTGGAGAGAGTTAGGTGTGGTGAAGTTAGGTGTGGAGAGAGTTAGGTGTGGTGAGAGGTGTGGAGAGAGTTAGGTGTGGTGAGAGTTAGGTGTGGAGAGAGTTAGATGTGGTGAGAGTTAGGTGTGGTGAAGTTAGGTGTGGAGAGAGTTAGGTGTGGTGAGAGGTGTGGAGAGAGTTAGGTGTGGTGAGAGTTAGGTGTGGAGAGAGTTAGATGTGGTGAGAGTTAGGTGGGCTGAGTGAGTTAGGTGTGGTGAAGTTAGGTGTGGAGAGAGTTAGGTGTGGTGAGAGGTGTGGAGAGAGTTAGGTGTGGTGAGAGTTAGGTGTGGAGAGAGTCAGGTGTGGTGAGAGTTAGATGTGGTGAGAGTTAGGTGTGCTGAGAGAGGTAGGTGTGGTGAGAGTTAGGTGTGGTGAGAGTTAGGTGTGGTGAAGTTAGGTGTGGAGAGAGTTAGGTGTGGTGAGAGTTAGGTGTGGAGAGAGTCAGGTGTGGTGAGAGAGCTAGGTGTGGTGAAGTTAGGTGTGGAGAGAGTTAGGTGTGGTGAGAGGTGTGGACAGAGTTAGGTGTGGTGAGAGTTAGGTGTGGAGAGAGTCAGGTGTGGAGAGAGTTAGATGTGGTGAAAGTTAGGTGGGCTGAGTGAGTTAGGTGTGGTGAAGTTAGGTGTGGAGAGAGTTAGGTGTGGTGAGAGGTGTGGAGAGAGTTAGGTGTGGTGAGAGTTAGGTGTGGAGAGAGTCAGGTGTGGTGAGAGTTAGATGTGGTGAGAGTTAGGTGTGCTGAGAGAGGTAGGTGTGGTGAGAGT